>JABTTQ020001016.1:0-407282 GCA_016081115.2 Rehmannia glutinosa | reverse complement strand
GCTACGTATTGCTCCGAAGGCCTTATGGTTGAGGATCAACCTTATTCTCGCAAACATTTATTGGCTTGTATGCATAAAGAGTTTAGATGCTGAAATAACAAACTAACAGACACGCTGAATTTGTGCTTGTTTTTAAAATTGATTCATCTTTTTTAAAAGGATCGTGATATAACTGGTCTGTTCATTTTATAAATTATTAATGCAGGATAAAGTGAATTTGGTCACTCGTGATAATGGCTACTTCTTTGTTTCTCAATATCCTTTTTTTTTTTGCTGAATTTATGTGCAGCTCTGTGTTTTTTGATTAACCTAATTTAGGACTCAATTGTCTCACATTTTGGTTCTTCTGTTATGTGGTTGCCTTATTTAGTACATTGAGGCAGCTGGAGGGGAGGCCAAGAAGTTGAGGCCTGGGAAGGTCATAAAGCAGCAATTCAAGCAATTGTTAGTTGCCTTCTGGCGAGCTTGTTACAGGTAATATCTTATGTTCTTTCCGTTATTTCAGCAGATGTCTTCAATTTTTAGCAATTGTTTTTGTTAGTTTCCCACCATATACGGGGATTAAGAATCAGGTTTAAATTATGCAAACTTTTACTGAATTTGACCAGATAGTAAAACGAATCTAAAAAGTTGTTTTCCTTTTAACAATCAAAGAGAAATTTGTTCCACCTTTTTTTAAAATAACTTTTTACTGAAGTCCTTTTGGTTCTATTCCTGGCCAAAACATTTAGCATCATATATTTGCTCTCGTATAAAAATATTCGTATGTGGCTTGAAATTGATAACCCTGCAGTAGCTTTTAATGTTAACATTAATCGAGATTGATTCTGATGGTTACCCAGGTTAAGAGTGACATGACTTTGAAGCTTTGGAAAGGGTAGTCTTGTACCCATACTTTCCTTGGACATACAGGTTTTGCTTTCTCACTTCTTCTCAATAAAATTAGTATCTTTCTCCTCTGTTATTCACGCTTTCAAATGTAATGCAGATTAATATAAGCATATTTTATTGATATTTCATGTTAATGACTATTTTCAGATAAGTTTTGTCTTGTATATTGCTGTGTGACAATTTGAATTTCACATCTAGATAGAAATGATCTTCTTTGTGTTCTAGAATGTTGCTTCCTTCTTTTTTTTTTTTTTTTTTTTTGAATTTGTTGCATGTAAATTCGTCATAAGTATATGTTTTCTGTAAAGTTGAAGCCCTTAAGATTAGGACAGTTATGCATTGTCAATTATTCTTTCCAATTTGGGTGATCCATATGAAGACATGAGAGGATTAGGATTCCTTTTATGGCATATCAGGCTAGTCAAGTGGGTGTTTTGTCAAGAAAAAAAAATCTACTAAGCGGTATGAGGCTAGCTTTAGATTGCATTTGACCTTTGAAAGTATTTGAACTTTGAAGAGACAAGGAAGCCTTCTCAGAGAAAGATGTCTACTATTTGTTTTACTGGCGGATGTAATTTATTTTCTTTTGCAAATATATTTTATCTTTCTGCTTCTGTGTAAAGTTTGGTATTTTGTGCAGACACCGTCCGAGGGGTGGCTGTTATGCCAAATTTAGGAATCCTTTAAACATCTCATGATGGGTAAGATTTTTTTTTTGAGGTAGACGTGCTAACAACATTAGTAACTACGCTAATTAATTGCTTGGACTATATTTAGTCGAGTTTAATAGATATTGTCTTCTAGTACCATAAAACAAAATTAGTACTGGTATGGAAATTATTGCATGTTTAGTGTCCTTTGTGAATGATGGACTTGAAAGTGTCTTGAGTTTGAAACTTAAAATATCTCCTCTCTGTGGTTATCTTGTTCCATCACTATTGCGGATAGTGCAGGAAGCACTTTTCCCTTAATTATCCAATTTATCCGACAAACCTAGACCTGAAAATTTGAACAGACGTATAACCCTCGCACTGAGAGACCGTAAAGTCAGGTTTTCTTTCTAAATAGTAATTGAAGGATTGCAAATGAGCTCAAATAATATAGGAAAGACAATACATATATTGATGACATAAAAGAAAGCTAAGGGTACCCTTGTTGGACAGGAAAAATAAAATGGCAGAATATAGTCTTTGACGCCATCCTAGCATAGGAATTAAAAAAAGAAAAAAGGGAAGAAAAACATTGATTCTTAAATCTATACTGTGATCGTTTTTTAGCTCATTGTTCATTCCTTTTACAGTTTGTGAAAAATTCAATGCTTCAAGCTTTTTCTCCAGATATGCCTATGTTTTGTCTCGTTTACTCGGTCTTTTGACAGTTGGTTACCATTGCTACAACAAATTGCATGTGCTGATTTTCATCTCAGATGACATGATGAATACACAGATGTTAGAAGTATTTTTAGTTTGGTACTATATTGTAGGATATGAATCTTGTTATATTTGGATTGTCCATCAATTTTTTATTTGGTGGCTGCCTTTTCTAAAGGTGGAAAATAAGTTGTCTCTTGCCTTTTATCTTTTGTTTTTGGTTTATATTCTTGTATTTCCTAATCCTTTATAGTTATAAATGGCAGTTCTATCAGGCTATGGGCATTAGTGGGAACTCTATTGAGATGGTTGGTCACCACGTCCATTGTCTATTCTGTTGATGCTCATGTGTCTGGGCTTATAGTCAGTAGTAGTGAGGATTGTTCAGCAAAGATATGGAAAGGTTACTTTCTCATGTCCAATGTGAAGACTATTCTTGAATTAGGCTATTTCTGTTTTTGTCCCTTTTCTCTCTCCCTCCCCCTCCTCCTCCCCCTTGATCAGTGAACAGTTTATAGATTTCTTGCTATGTTTTTATTCTCAGTGTTATGCCTGAAAAAGTGGCCTAGATTTTTCTGAGGGAAAAATTGGCTTTCTAAAGACATTATAGATACATCAATTGTTTTTGTTGATCTGGCCTATCAAAATGTTAATTTAAAACTGTATATGCAATAATCAATTATTTGAAGTCTGTTTGAGTTTCTTTCTTTACATAATTAAATAAATGTCTTTTTGGGAATATCTGTTGATCTCCTCCCTCTCCTTTCTGCCATTGTCGTTGTCTTGAATCAAGGATAACTAAATTTGATGTGAACAAGATCAAGCTTGTTGGTTGCCACTACAGTCAAGAGAGCACTGAGATGCTGAAGCTGCCTGTTTTGTCAATTTTGGCAAATAAGATATTGTTATTTTTAGTTCACTAGGATAGTTCTGACCTCATTATCTGAGCTTCTTTCTTGTCGGCATGTAAAATCGTGTTTTGTTGCAGATGGAGTTTGTGTACAAAGCATAGAGCATCCTGGTTGCGTTTGGGACGCCAAATTCTTGGAAAATGGCGACATTGTGACTGCCTGCTCTGATGGAATTGTGCGTATTTGGACTTTAAATGATGATAAGATTGCTGATGCTGTAGAACTTGATTCATTTGCTTCTCAACTTTCTCAATACAAGATCAGTAGGTATGGAGTTCATTCTTTCTTCTCTTAACTAATTTTCTTGGTCAATCAAGTTAAGAAGTTCGGATTGCTGTGTGATGTTCAAGTTGGATTACTATATTAATGCAACCGATAACTATTAAGCTTGCTGATAATTGTTATTCATGATTTTCTTTCTTGATGTATACTGCTTTCAGATAAACAAATGACTTTTTTTTGCAATATTATCTATCCGTTGTTTGATAGCTTATTGTATTTTTTTCTTTTGTTGAATAATCCTTTTTAGTAGGAGGACTTCATTTAGTTTTTGTTTTTTGGGTAGACCTGCAGTTTACTGCTTTCCTAGCCTGAGTTGATTAAAAAGGCACCGGACTTTTTGAATAGCTTACGAGCCACTTGAAAATATCTTAGTTTGACTTTTCTTATTGATGTTCCATTCCATTGTGCATTAGGAAGAGAGTTGGAGGGCTGAAGTTGGAAGACTTACCAGGTCTTGATGCATTGAAGACTCCAGGTACAATTATTTTCTAGTTTTTTCCTGAGTAGTCTATTATCCAATAAATGCTTCCAAATAGAATTTATGGGTGTTGTCTGAATGAAGGATGTTAATTTTTGAAATGAGCCACATACTTTCTATTATATTTATGCTTGCAAAAATGTTTTAATGATAAAATGATCAGGAAGTAGTGATGGGCAGACAAAGGTAGTCCGAGAAGGAGATAATGGTGTGCTTATTCATGGAATATGAGAGAGAACATGGGATAAGGTAATAATTAATTCCATTTATGTAAGTATGCTAATTTACTTCCTTTCCTGAAAGGGCTGTTTGTAGTGGTGGTATACTTTTTGGCCTTTTGCATTCCGTGTTCTACTTTGTTAGTTTGTTAATCTCCTCTTTGTGGTTTGCATTAATTTATTTTTGTTCTTTACTCATTGATGTCATTCTTATTGGATTAGGACTTTGTGCACTCCTAGCTATGCATATAAATCAGCTTTATTTAGTTAGTTTAGTTCGATTGTCTGGTTGTTGACTACTTGTTTTTAAACATCATTTTTATACTTAATCTTCATTTCACATTTAGATTGGTGAAGTTGTTGATGGACCTGATGATAATATGAAGCGCCCTGTGCTTGATGGAATCAATACGACTATGGTAACCCATTTCTAATCTAATTACCTTTTCATGCATCTGCATATTCTTTCCTTTTTTGACGACAAGTTACATTCTGTCCTTTAGTATTTGATGTCGACATTGGAGATGGTGAACCTGTGCGTAAATTGCCGTACAATCGCACAGGTATACTTGGTGAACCTTTAACTTTTGAAGAACTATATGTGAATTCTTTTACCTTTTAGCTTACCATTATGCGTGGAGCGTGTTTGAGTATAATTTTGATGAATGTGGTATGGAACCTTTCTACAGTTATTCTGTATTCATTTTTCCCCGTCTTGTGTGATTTCTTTTGGTGAGGTATTTCATCAGTCTTCCTTTATGTTGACATTGTAAACAATGACCTACTTACAGAAAATCCATATGATGTGGCTGACAAGTGGCTACTCGGGAGAATTTACCACTTTCTTACCGCAACAAGTTGTGGAATTTATTCTGCAAAATACAGGACAAAAGGATTTCACACGATCAATGTTTCGAGACCCCTACACTGGATGTAAGACCAAATGTTAATAAGGTCAATTCATGGAGATACTTTTTGATGTGCCATTCAATCGTAACTGTTCCTATTTCATTTTAATGCTTCAGCCAGTGCTTATATACCTGGAGCACCATCCAGAATGCCAGGTTTATTTCATTGTTGACCTTGCATTCTCTCTGTCCTTCGTTCTTATGTTACTTGTGAAAGAGAGATTATGATTGTTGCTTGTTCAAGTGCAGATGTATCAAAGCCTTCTTACAAGCACATTCCCAAAGTAATCTCCCAACTTTTGCTTTAAATACTTATAATTGATCTGCTATCTTCCCTTTTTGTATTTTACCTGATTTCTACAAATGTTAATTTGGCATCTGACATTGTTTTCACGTGACGGTTTAATCATGGTTGTAAATTGAGGGCTCGATTAGCAGAGTTTTCAGACATTATAGATCAAATTATAAATTTTAGATTTGGGGAAAACTCTAAACCTTGCAACTGATTAACATACCACATTAAGTAGCAATAGTCTCATGTATTTGCTCTGGTGATATGTGGTTATCTATCAATCCCTTGAGAGAGCCAGGTAATTAAATTGACAGTCAATCTGGGAGTTCTTGAGACTGCTACCTAGCTAATGTTTTGGAAGCTAGCAAGGACTTGTTCAAAGATCTGCAGCCATATTACAAAATTGAAACTCTGGTATATGATAGGATGTCTGGAATCATTCTTTACATTTTTGTTTTCCCTTAATAATTTGATGACAAGAATCCCTTGCTCGCAATGAGAAGGTAGCCAATGATCAATTTGGATTCTGTCATATACATTTCCTGTGTAGGTTATAGGTGAAGAACAGAAAGTATATCTGATTATAGTTTATTGCAATGAAACTCATTTCTGGACACCTATTTTCTTGAAACACCTTTATCTTGTATGCTAAGCCGCAGAAACCCAATATATGTTTCTGCTGTAAAATGTTTCTGATATCTTAGCAAAGTAGACAATGTAACATAATAATCCTTCACGGATGATGAACAATTCTCTCATGATGATTGTGACAGTATGATAGTGTTGGATTGACATGTATAAGATGTTTATTGCTGGTTCCACACTCTGTAATACTAGTATAATTTAGATATTGCTCTTTCCTTCCTTCCCAAAGTAATTCAAGGACAAGTATTATTTTGTCTCCAGAAAGGGATGCTTGTATTCGACGTAGCCCAGTTTGATGGAATCCTCAAAAAAATTTCGGAGTTCAACAATGCCATGTTGTCTGATCAGGTAATCTGGTTGCTAGATGGTTGCCTGCTCTTGTTATATACTGCTAGTTATTTGAATTACCGTGCTTTTCTTGTATTGTTGCTGTTATTTCAGTTTCTTTGAAATGTTTATTTTTCGCCATCGCCTGGCCCTGTTACCTTTTCTTAGGATTCTTGATCTTAGTCGTCTGTGCAAATTGACCACTTTCTGGTTTATGTGACTTTTTGCCTGACGCTGATCTTTATCACACTTTTCTGTAGGAGAAACAACATTTATCACTGAGTGAGGGTGATATGTCAAGATTGAGTGTCATTGTTAAGATTTTGAAAGACACATCACACTATCATAGCAGTACATTCTCAGATGTTGATGTTGCATTGATGCTGAAGTTGTTGAATACATGGCCAGTTGCAATGCTATTTCCTGGTAACTATCCCTAGAATTGTAATCTGCTAGTTTTTGCTTGCAAATGCAATCATTTTCCTTCTGTATTGGCATGTGCATAAAATTGGAGGAGGAATCATATGCAGAAATATAACAACTTGATAAAGCGTAGGCTTCTTAGCCATTCAAGAGTTGGGAGATGTCCTGGTATAGGCCTGTTAGCACTGATATCTATGACAAACCTGTTAGTGAATACGTCATAAGTATGATAGGGCAAATGGGAGAGGCTCGAAAAAGTTGGTTTGTTTAGGGTATTTTGGTTGGGCAATCCAATAGGCTGGAGTAGCTCGGAATTGGCTTAGGCTCGACTCATTCATAGCTAGTTCAAACTCAAGTTGATATGATTTGTTTAATAAGCAGATAAGTATGTAATTGAGTTGAGCTTGAAGCTTTTTTCAAGCTCCACGTTGACGATAAATGAGATGAGCTGGCTGCTCTTTGGCTTGTTGCGATAACTTGAGTTGGCTTATTTCTGCTACTTATTTCAAGTTTAGAGATTGAAGATATGTATATTTTCTCATCTGGATGCTAATTTTAAAAACCTAGATGACGATGAAAGCATTAATTTTCTGAATTATTGGACAATTTGGGATTCAGGTTATTTTGTGACAGATGGTAGTGATATATCCCTTCTAAATGTAATACAGTTCTATTGTGTTTTAACTAAATTTTAATTCTGATTAAAGAAAGGATTTGCTCTTTTTGAAGCATATAACGTGTCTCTCCCAGTCATTTAACCTAATTAAGACAAAAAAATAAGGAATGTTGGAGCGTTCAACAGTGATGACTCCTTACGTCAGGTCTCTGCGAAAGCAATAGGTAATTTAGGCACTGCCAAACACACAATCCTTCCCAATTGCTTTCCCAAAATATATATTATGTTTTCAGTGGACTTGTCTACTTTAAACACACATTTTCCGATACATCACATCGAATCTCTCTCCCTAATACTTCCTTTAAGAACCCCCAATCACCGACAGAATGTACCCTTACCCTTAATGTCTTCTCAAAGAAACAACTAGCTGTGACATGAGGCTTTTTTTCAATGACAGAAGTTACCTTCATGAAACTATTCAGATTATTATATTTTTCCTTAATGGTGTCTTTTTAAATTACAAAAATCATTGCAGTTGTGGATGTTATGAGGATGGTTGTACTTCACCCAGATGGAGCGAGCAAGCTTCTGCAGCATGTGAAGGATGAAAATGGTACCTAACTAAATTTGCTTCCTACCATTTCCACGCAGACCTCTAATTTTTCTTATTATTATGATGAAAATATGTTCTGCACCGAATGGATCTCATGTCTGTGATGAATGCAGCCGCTTCATTTTCATTTTTCCTGTTTCCACGGTAGAAATGAACTAGTGTTTGGGGTGGTTTATTAGAAGGCCAATTGCATTTATGGTTGCATAATTTTGTTCTATTGTCCTTAAAAGTAGTGGTTGAGAGTTAGTAGTGATCATTACTTTTAAATGGCAGGGTATTTTTGAAAACAAAATTTCTATTTGTCGAAATAGAACCTTGTTTTGGAATATTTTCGGGAACAAAATAGGAACCTCTCGATCAAGCAGCTTCTACTTTTCTAATCGAATGAATGGCTGAATTCACTCCTAAAAAGCTGGCTGCTTATGTCTCTTGTTCTATAATGTTGTACTCTCCTGTTGGGACTTGTATCTACTTGATTTTGTTTTTGATGCTGCCTCATTCTTTAATTTGTTTTCACCAGATATAGTCATTGAGTTGATCAAGAAGGTAACTGCAAATACTCCACTTCCTGCAAATCTGCTTACCAGCCTCCGTGTAGTGACTAATCTCTTCAAAAGTTCATGCTACAACGAGTGGTTACTAATACATCGTGCTGAGGTTAGTACCTTTAATAAGAGGGATGTGCAAGAGAGAATTTATGCAGAAACAAAGTTTTTGGCATGTTCTGTTAATTAGTAGGGAGCATTGTAATATTATCCTTCTAACTTATTTTCCTATGTAGTACTGTTACCGTTCCTAGGTTATACTTAATGCCGATCTCTTCATTTACTGAATTTTGTAGATTCTTGATGCCTTCTCAAGTTGTTGCTCGTCTTCAAATAAGAATGTTCAAATATCATATGCAACATTACTACTCAAGTAAGTAGCAGAATGAACGCCTTAAATTTTGAAGTTTAATTTAACTTTACTCTTTTTTGGCTGTTATTTATGAATTATCAGGGTACTACTTCTTCATTATAAGATAAATCATTGTTATCAACATTCAGAAACTATCTTGAGCATCTTGACTTTTGTTTGCTTAGAATTTATTGAGATGGATATTAATATTTCTCTCTGTAAATTGGGTGGTAAATATGTTTCACAGATGGCACCATTTTCTTCCAATACCTCTTAGGCCATGGATATTTTAACCCAACAACAGTAACAACAAAAGAACTTTGTTCTGTCATTGAAAAAATAAGATTTCCCATTGTTATCATTTGAAATTACTTGCAATTTGTCAGCTCTATGGTAATCAGAAGTTGCTAAATTTTGGTACAAAGACATGTATCAGTACTGTCCTTAAATCTTGAAGTATGGTCCATCTCTTTTCCTTTTCAATACATGGGTTTGAGTTGATACTCTATTGAGCTCTGCAGCTATGCTGTTCTATTGATTGAGAAGAAGGATGAGGAAGGCCAATCTCAAGTTCTTTCAGCGGCATTGAGGTACCTTTTTCTTTTTGCCGATTCTTTTCCTTTTCATAAATACATCAGCAGAAAGTAGAGACGCCATGTGTGTGTATATGAACTAAAAAATATAAAAGTAGGGGTGGCAATTCGAGTCGTGTTCAGGTTCGCGGGTCGTGTTGAGACACAATTACACAAATTTGGCCAACCCAACACGACCCGTCTAATTATTTGGATCAGATGGTCAACCCGAACACGACATTTTTAATGCACGGGTAAGTCGGGTAACCCAACACGACCCGTCTAATTATTTGGATCAGATGGGTCAACCCAACACGGCATGTTTAATACACGGGTAAGTCGGGTAACCCGAACATGACCAAATGGCCTATATATTTTTCAGCCTTAAATAAACCATCTATTTGTTATGATAAAATGATGATTTTGGGTTATTTATGTATTGAATATGTAAAACATAAGAAATTACAATCAAGATATGCAAATCGTAATTTGGCTTAATAATAAACTTATTAGATTTTGCCTCCAAGGAACATGGACAAACTCTAAATAAGTTGCACTCCTACAATATGTTAACATTTAAATAAAAAAAAAAATACAATTAAGATTTAAGAGAAAACACAAACTTATTATGCAAATATCAATGAAACGACAATTAATTAACTCACCAAATACCACAATAGAATTAATTATAATTTTCTTCTTCAAACGGGTTGGTTCTGCACGATTATGACCCGAATAATAAATGGGTCGACCCTAACCCGCTTATATCGTGGTAGGTTCGGTCGTGTTTTTTAGTCGTGTTGGAGATTGCCGCCCCTATATAAAAGGCAGTCATGTTTTAGGATTTTGGGGTTAACATTTTCCCCTTAAGGGTGGTTTTTACATACAAGTCAGTGGTCATTATATTTTTAGGTGGACATCCTCGATTGTAATTAATGTTACCTCTATATTGCTTTTTCTTGTATCTCCTGAAGATGGCAGAAGAAGGAACTGTCGATTCTGATTCAAGATTTCGGCTATGGTGGCTATTGGCTCACTGGTAGGTTTTCTAATATTTGATCGTTTTGTTGGAATTATGACCACTTAGTAATAGTAATTCTATTTCTGCCCGTGTGTTTTAATAGTTAGGGTCTGCTTTTGAATATGGTTATTTATTTTATGTGAATATTTGACTGCACCGTGCTGTTACAGTTAACTTTCAACAAGTCATAATTAATTTTGATAGGAGCCGATTGTGAATTTGTTATTAACAGATGCTTGAAGGCCTAGTGCG
The DNA here is from genome assembly GCA_016081115.2 of Rehmannia glutinosa. NCBI lineage: Eukaryota > Viridiplantae > Streptophyta > Magnoliopsida > Lamiales > Orobanchaceae > Rehmannia > Rehmannia glutinosa. Next base: position 396,566 of record JABTTQ020001016.1, on the reverse strand, counting down.
AAGAGTGGCTTTGGATTTTGATGTTGTAAATATTGCCAAGGCTGCAAAGGCATCCAAGGATGCAAAGATTGCTGAAGTTGGAGCTGACATTGAACTGGTAGCCAAACAGAGTTGAATGATATTTATCTTTGGTAAAAATCTCTTTTTCTTCTTCAACAAATTCTTTTGGGATAATTACAAAAATTACCCTGAGGTTTGACCTAATTACAAAAAAACCCAGCTAACTTTAAAACTTACAAAAAGTATCCCTGAGGTTTGATTTAGTGTTAAAATAAGGGGTAATCTGCAATGATTTCACAAATATGAAGGGGATTTTGAAATATATTTCAAACCTCGGGGTACTTTTTGTAAGTTTTAAAGTTACCTGGGTTTTTTTGTAATTAGGTCAAACTCAGGGGTACTTTTGTAATTATCCCAATTCTTTTTTAGGGATAATTACAAAAAAAAAAAGAAAAAGAAAAACACATGAGGTTCAAAAAAATCCTCATATTTGATTTTGTCTTACATTTTCTTCCTTCAACACAACCACCAACAACAACTAAGCCTTAATCCCACTATATGGGGTTGGCTATATGGATCATATCACACCATTGTTTACGGTCCAAAATCATATTCTCATTTATATCAAGATATAAAATGCCTTTTTAATAGTTTCCTTCCAAGTCTTTTTTAGGTATGCCTCTACCTTTTTGTCTTTTTTTTGTCTTGGTGAGTGATTACGTGTCGTCTACACATCTAACGGGTGCATCTTAAAGGCCTCCTATAAATATGTCCAAACCATCTTAATCTCGTTTCTCTAATTTTCTCATCTATTGGTGTTGCTCCTGTAATGTGTTTATTATATTTTCCTCCATCATAAAGCAAAATTATTTCAACACCCCTCCCCCCCACCACCACCCCACCCCCACCCCCACCCCCACCCCCACCCAAAAAAAAAATATATTTATAGCAGTCACCCCTTAAATTGAATACCGAATCAAACCAAAGGGGACTCTTTTGTAATTTTGAAATATCTCTGTTTTTTTTTTTTTTTGGTAATTAGCCCAAACCTCATAGGGTTTCTGTAATTATCCGTTTTTTTAATGTCCTTGTTATTTTGCTTTGAAAGGGTGGTTGTAATTTATAGTTGAGAATTATTGGTTTGACAGGAGAACTGGGGAGGAGCTGTTGGACGTGGCAAAGCATTTCGAGCACTATTATTTACACAGGATCAAGGGGCGGAAGTGTAGAATTTATTTCAATGTGACGAGAAATATTTCATTCCTAATTCTGACGGAATTTAAGACCAGGATAATAGAGAATTCTAATACTTCGTAAGCCTCTATTTTATTCCCCCCAAAGAGCGGTGAAACGGAGAAGTTTGATTATGAGGACGTTTGGCTATATTTATTCGAAGAATTTACAAGTTCCTACGAGCTAGGAATTTATAAGATGTTAGATTTTATTTAAAAATAATTTTTTATGTGTGGATAAAAGTTAAAGTCGATGGTGGAACAGGGTCCCACATGACACGATGGATGATGGATTTTTTGCCATCATGTCACATGATATGTGATTGCTTTTTGCCATCGTGCCTTGTGGTACGATTTGACGATGTGCGATGGATGATGAATTTTTGGTCATCATGCTACATGGGACGATGGTTGATGAATTTTTGGCCATCATGCTACATGACCCGATGGATTTCATGTCAAAATGTGTGATCGCGTCTTAAAATTAATCTCATCGTTATTATCCGACGCATTTTTTCAACTTGGAAATTTGAAAACAATATACTTTAAGTTGTAAATTAAAGAATATACTTTAATTATTTGAGGATGTGAATTCTATCTCTGCAACAATTTGAGTGTTGGAAAATCTAGGGTTTATAGAGAAAAGTTTCTAACTTTGTTTAAGAATAAGAAGAATGTGGGTAAAAGATGTGAGTGTATTTAGAACTTAGTCTTTAAGTAGGGATAATATAGCTTTTTTAAGTGTGATATTTTTGCAATTATATGGAGGTGGATATATTCATCAATTTTGGGGATATGAATAACGCCATCTTTGTTTTATTCTTCTTAATTTGATTCACTTTATTTTTTTGATATATAAATAAATATGTTTTTTTGAGAGAATATATAATTAAATATTGGAGATGCATGATACATCGAATGATCGAATGTATGCTCCTGGGACGGAGTGGAAGGAATTACACGATGGCGCCGACCCAACTTATTATAATTTTTCTCATATTTACATCCAGTCCTTGGAGAATCCCAAAATTTATCTTTATAAATAGTTTTCGTCACAGATAAGCCCCCAAACAAAAATTTACGTCATATTTTTCCTATCTCACCTACCTAATCTATTTGCCACTCCAGAAGGTTAGATTCTTCCATTATCATTCACTCCTTTAATTCGTGAATACATTGTGAATATCGTCTGATCTGCATGAATTATTTGGTATTTCCAGATCTGTTTCACCTCTCTTTCTGTTAAGCATTGAATTTTGCCGGCAAAATTTTCGATCATTTTTTGTGTGTATTTTTTTAGGGTTTTAATTGGTTAGTTATTCTTAAAATAGATTTAGTTTTTTTTTTTATGTCATAGGTGTTTGGCTATTGAAGTAGCTTGATGATTGGGTGCGATAATGGTGGTTTGTTGGATTTTCTGTGATGAATTTTTGGATGATGTAAAGTAACTCGTGGCGAATTGAGCATATGTGTAGTGGACTTGTCTTTTTTTGTTTTTTGTTGAGTTTGTATTATTTCTATTTAGTTGGAAATTTATGAAATTAATTTAATTGTGCAGTTACTAACAGTATTTTGATTGTGCAGTTATTAACAGTATGAAATTTATGTCTAATTCAAGATTTAATTGAGACTGATCTGAAGTTAGGTTAATTAAGACTGTAAGCTGGATGGTTTTCATGCTGTACGTTTTGTATGTAAAAAAATGTGGTAATAATTTGGTTTAATTCTCCTCTTACTGTGGTTTTCCGTTTTCTTGCTTGATGTATAGCATTTTGAATTTAAGAGTTTTCCCTAGTTTAGGGTTTGGGAAGTTGCATTAGGGATATGTTGTTCTTGCCCTTTTTCTATTTCATTTAAGCTGAATCTGGTTATCGATTGAGTGGTGAATTGATGAAGTTGTTAATTTTGTTCGGAAAAGCAATTTTTTACCGAATCTGTTTTGTTCTTCAGTCTCCGTCCCTAAAATCGTGGTTGCAGAACTGATCATGCATGCTGTATAGAGTTGAATTTTATATCATATTTACTCAATTATAAACTCCATTTTTTTGCTCTTGTTATGAATGAACAGATCCAAGGCCCCTTATTGTACATATGGATTGTGGGATCGATTCATCAATGGATGCATATTCTTCCGCTGATACAGTCTGTGATACAGGAAATTTCGAATGCCACATATGTTTCAATTGGCACAGGAACCAATCGTAACACTCTGTGGCCACCTTTACTGTTGGCCTTGCCTTTACCAATGGCTTCAACTTCATTCTCACTCTCACGAGTGCCCTGTTTGTAAAGCTATTGTACAAGAAGAGAAATTAATTCCCATATACGGTAGGGGCAAAGCAAATTGTGACCCGAGATCTCGATCATTGCCAGGAGTTAGCATTCCGAATCGACCAATGGGGCAGAGACCTCAAACTGCTCCACGTGTAAATATGAATTATGTCCGACCAAACGATTTGGACCCCTTAACGGGATTCATGCCAATGGCGGCCGCAAGATTTGGTCATATGACACTGTCGACTCTTTTTGGTGCCCTACCGCGATTTTTAACCTCCAGGTTCATGGTTTTCATGATGCTACTGTTTATGGATCAACTTCTGGTGTGCCATACTTGTTTTCGAGTTCCTTTCATGGAGGGTATGTTCATGGTTTTCATAACTATCATTCGGCTCCAATAGAGTGGAAGCCGATTGCCTGGAAGATTTTATTCGTTCTTCTCGGTTTTTCGTACTTTTGCATCTACTCCTTGCATGAAGTTGCTTTTCTTGATGGGGTGGGAGTTGTTAAGTGATGGTATTGTATATTTTAGTTAAATAGGGTTCCACTTGTGTGTTGGGATTTACGTGATATATATTATATATGCTAGATAAATTTTGGTGATCAGGGACTACGGTTTATTTTCACTCAATAAATCAAACTTGCATTGTTCTGTATCGTAGGTTGATATGTAATTATCATATGCCTAAAGACAATGTAGTGGATTTACTTAATGTGTATCTGAAGTTGTTAATTCCACTGGTTTCTGATCCAATTGTTTGTTTATGTTTCCAATTGAGGGTTCTCATTTTCCACTGTTGTATATTTGTTTCACCCCCATTGTATTAGAAATGATTCGTTTTTGGATCAATTTTGTGTTTCAGTAGTAAAAGCCTTGTGCTTTCGGAAAATTGGTCGGGTTCGATTCTATACGAGTGTGTGTTTCTTCTCCCCTCTTGTACCCTAAAAACAATTATACCACCTCTATTTATATAATATTATTATCGTAATGGAATCCATTACCCTACATAACATCATTCTAATAAATTATCATAATTGTGCTAAATATTGAGTGGATTTTAGTATTATACCGATACTAATTTAATCTAATATGTTATTAGTCATCAAATATATTATTTCAGTAGAATCTATCATTTAATATTTATGTTAATAAAACATCACATACAAAGCTAAATACTCAGACATGTAGAAGCTTATTATGTTATCACTTCTATGCGTATGGGATCTTCGGGTGTTTCATTTCATATTCCACCGCACTGGATGATTGACACGTGTACAAATGTTACCATGTTAAAATTCCATAATTTAGGGCTTGATTTATCTTCAAAATTAATACGATACAAAAAAAAAAATATTGTATCAAATATATATATTTTATTTCAGTGGATACTGGGATCCAAATGACATAAATTAGTTCAAATCATAAGCACAATCGACATAAATTATTGTATCAAATTTGGATATTATGCAACACTGCTCTAAAAGTCCCCTCTTAATCCCGATTAGTTCGCGCTGCGCTAGGCTCGTTGCCGCCATGTAATTTTTCTAATTAGGGTCCGCCTAACCCCGTCCGGATCCTCGTCTAACCCCGTCCAGGGCCGCCTACGCGCTAGGCCTCCGTCTCGTCTACTGCCCGCCTAACGCTTTTTAGAATACTGCTTTGCAAACATATAAAAAAAAAGGAAAAAGAAAAATATCATGCCATGAAATTCCAAATTTCTATGATATTATATTCGAGAGGCCCAGTAACCATTTCGAACCTCCTTTTTGTTTTGTGGATAAAATACTAACCGACGCGGTTCGTTATTACACCTCTTCCCTGAACAATTTTATCACTTGAAGAAAAAAACTCTAAAATCTTCTTCAACAGAGGAAAATGAAGACTCTGAATTCCACAACAGTATCAAAACTTCAACTACGCAATATCAGAAATGGATTCAAATTCAAAACCCATTTTTCCTTTTCCAACAATTCTTTTCTCTACAGTGCCAAAAATGGCCGCACACTCACACTCACTCTCTCTTTCAGTAGCAATAAGACCGTATTTTCCAAGCTCAAAACCTCTGAAAATCAGAGTAAAATAAAGGGAAATAAGAAGAGCTTGCAAGCGCCCACGACGACCAACATTGAGGCACCTGAGCCTGGCGGAGCACCGCCCGTTACAGGCGGCGGAAGTGATGGAGGTACGGTGAAGCAGCCGCCGCCGGCGGCGGCGGCGGAGAGTAAGAAAGTCGGTTCGTGGAAATTGAAGGGTTTGCCTAAAAAAGTGTTGGCAGTTCTTTCTAATTTGCCTCTGGCTATTGCGGAGATGTTTGCAATTGCTGCTTTGATGGCTTTAGGTATTGTACCCCCAATTTTTTAAGGAATTTAATAATTGGTCTTGAAACTTTCCTTTTACTAAATTTTTTGAGTTTTAGATTAAGGTAATCGATGAGGGCTAACTGGAGGTTAATTGATAACTGATGGGGTAATAATTAGATTATCTTGGTGCTGCATTTATTGTTTTGAGCAGGAAATTAGCTACTTTGTCAGTTTAACACAGGTAATTGTTGCCATTGTGAATAAATTACAACAGATGTTAGATATTTCATCCATGACTTTTGCAATAGCAATATGACATTTCGTTTGCTGTAATAGTTAGAGTTAAAAGCTCAAGAAACGAAAGAAAAAAGAAGGTTGTCAATTGGACAGAAGTTGCATCTAACTGCATTTTAGATTGGCATATTTTTCATTTATTTTTCGATTAACAGCACCTAGTTTGTATTATGTTGGCTTCCTTTTTCTGCCAAATTCTTGACACAGTACTTTTGTGATTCTTGCATTCACTGCTAGATAAGAAGAGAAGTTCCATGTGGCATTTTTGCAAAATTTATATTTCCGACAAACAAATATTTGGTTTCAGTAAATTTTTTATAGTTTATGTGGAGTACGGTGAACAATCAGTTCTGAATTTTAGAAAAATTGCATTATTTGTTCACGCAGGAACTTTCGTTCCTCAAGGTGAGACGCCAGATTTCTACTTTCAGAAGTACCCTGAAGACAATCCTGTACTAGGATTCTTCTCATGGAGGTGGATTCTAACCCTTGGATTTGACCATATGTTCTCATCTCCGATATTCCTAGGAACATTAACTCTCCTAGGAGCGTCACTTATGGCTTGTACATACACAACACAGATCCCTACAGTGAAGGTAGCAAAAAGGTCTGTTTTGTGTTTAATGATTTGTGTATTTTGCCCCTTGGTACCCTTGGACACACATTTTAGTTGTGAACATAAATAATCCTTGTTTTTAGGTGGTCCTTCTTACATTCAGCTGAAGCAATTCGTAAGCAGGAATATTCGGATGCCTTGCCTAGAGCGTCGATTCAGGATTTGGGTGTTATTCTAATGGGTGCTGGATATGAAGTATAATGTTCTATCCTTGTGTTCATCTTTCTGTTGTTTCATTGTTTCTTTGCTTTAATTACCTGGGAATGACTGGCCATTTTAGACCCGCCGGCAGTAATCGTGCATTTTTGTGTTGTTTATTTTCTTTTACATAGCACACATGTGTGCATATTTTGCTTAACTAATATTTAGGGATAATTACAAAAACACCCCTAAGGTTTGGGCTAGTTAAAAATACCCTCGAGGTTTGAATTTGGCTTAAATTTAAGGGAGTAATCGTATGTATTTATAAATGTCGGGGGGTTTTAAAATTTTTTTGCATATGAAGGGAAAATGTAAGACGGAATCAACCTCAAGGAGTTTTTGCAATTTTCAAAAACCTCTTTTTTTTTTTTTTTTTTTGTAAATTAGTTGACATCAGTGAATTTATAGTGTCAACTAATTTTAGACAATGACACTATAAACTTTAGGGGTGGCAATTGAGTCGTGTTCGGGTTCGCGGGTCGTGTTGAGACATGGTAATTACACAAATTTGCCCAACCCGAACACGACCCGTTTAATTATTCGGGTCGGATGGGTCAACCCGAACACGACTGTTTAATACACGGTAACCCGAACACGACCGAAATGACTGTATATTTTTTAACCTTGAATAAATCTTTTATTTATATTGATAAAATGATAATTTTGGGTTATTTATATATAGAATATTAATAAATATTAAAAATAATACTGAAATTTCTTATTTAAACGGGTTAAACGGGTTTAGTGGGTCATTTCAATTCAACCCAAAACTCGACCCATTTATTATTTGGGTTAAATGGGTCCTGACACGATTATGACTGAATAATAAATGGGTCAACCCTAACCCGCTTATATCGTGTTAGGTTCGGTCGTGTTTTTCGTGTCGTCGTCGGGAGATTGCCACCCCTAATAAACTTCACGCCACCGGCCCACATAGTGGGATAAGGTGCAGATGATGATGATGATGATGATGAGCCCGAACCTTAGGATATTTTTTTGGTAGTTATCCCTAATATTTTTGCACTGTAAATATCTTTATATTTACTTTTAAAGTCCCTTGAAAATTCATCGATGGCCTTTACAAATGAGAATCTAGAATTTAGCTAGTGAAGGTTCATTTTATGCTCTGAGGTTGTTTGGATGGAAGGATTAAAAACTAAGCATTTCAAATCCATAATAACAAATCTACTGAGCTTGTTTGGGTAATCTAAAAATTCAATGGATTTGAAATCCTTATAGTTTCTCTTTTTGAGCTATTTTTTGAGTTTTTGTTGCTCACTCTGTGTGTGGTTTTTTGCTTCTTGACAATGACTACCGGATATTGACAATCATTGTTTTCATTTTAGGTATTCTTAAAGGGGCCATCACTTTATGCCTTCAAAGGGCTGGCAGGTAGATTTGCACCCATTGGAGTACATTTAGCATTGCTGCTAATTATGGCCGGTGGAACTCTTAGTGCTACTGGGAGCTTTAGAGGGTCTGTTACGGTTCCACAAGGTTTGAACTTTGTTATAGGGGATGTACTCGGACCAAGTGGATTCTTGTCTACTCCTTCAGAATCTTTCAACACCGAGGTTCACGTGAATAGATTCTACATGGATTATTATAACAGTGGAGAGGTAGGAAGCCATATTTTGTGGATAAAATGGCACTATGACTTCAGTTTTTAGGGTTAATTACATATACTCCCTTGAGATTCAATGTAATTAAAAAGAACTATTTTTCAAAATTACAAACACCCCCTTAATATTTGGTTATATTTCACAAATTGCACACATTGAAGGGTGTAATTGCTAGGATAATACAAACCTCAATAAAGTGTTTGTAATTTTGAATGATAACTGGGCCTTTTTGTAATTAGGCTAAACTTCAAGGGTAGTTTGTAATTTACCCTCATTTTATATTGCTTCGTAACTGAATGTTGAGCATATTAGTTACTCTTTTTTGTGTTGTCAGGTTCAACAGTTTCACAGTGATCTTTCACTCTTTGACCTTAACGGAAAGGAGATAATGAGAAAGACAATAAGCGTGAACAATCCTTTAAGGTATGGTGGGATCACCATATACCAGACAGATTGGAGTTTGTCTGCACTGCAGATAATGAAGGATGACGAAGGACCGTTTAATTTGGCTTTGGCACCACTACAAATCAATGGGGACAAGAAGCTTTTTACGGAACCTTCCTGCCTGTTGGAAATGCTGATTCTACTAATCTTAAGGGAATGTACGCGCTTTACTTTTCAAGCCATCATATAAAAACATGATTCAAGAAAAGAACTAGTTATTTACATAGTTTTCTATTATAGACAGGGATAATTACAAAAGACCCCTTGAGGTTTGGGCTAATCACAAAACAACCTAGAGATGTTTCAAAATTACAAAAACTCCCATCATGTTTGATTATGTTTTGAATTTAAGGGGGTAGCTGTGATATTTCTTATGTCAGGGTTTTTGAAGTTTTATTTGCTTATGAAGGGGAAAATGTAAGATGGAACCAAGGGTTTTTGCAATTTTCAAAAACCTCTTTTTTTTTTTTTTTTTTTTTTTTTGTAAATAGCATGAATCTCAGGGGATTTTTGTATTATCCCTTTTAGTTAGTTAGTTTCCAAAACTAGCCTATAATCTCAATGTGCGTCTCCTTAAATACCTAAAACTACATAGGGTACTATTATATCTTGTTCTGGACTCTGGGGTTAGGCGACAAATGTAGATTTGAACTTTGGTGCAAATAATTTACTAATCTTTTCTTCTTGGTCTTGAAAGCTGAATACAGTACTATGCTGTTCAAAGTGAAATAAAGATTCAGTAATTTCAGGAAATTGAATATTTTGGGGTTCACATTGGCATTGTAGTATATAATGCCTACTCCATTCTGTTCTTTTTTTTTTTTTCATATCAGATCAATGCTAGCTCGTGATATGCAATCGATTGTCCTTTATGATCAAGAAGGGAAATTTGCAGGAGTTAGACGGCCAGACTCAAAACTCCCTATTGACATTGATGGCATAAGAATTGTTGTATTAGATGCGATTGGCAGTACCGGCCTTGAGTTAAAGGTGGGTGGGACAATAATTTCAAAAAGAACTAAATTCTATAATTTTCATATGACACACTTTTCTTGCTTTTCATTTTAATGGTGTTAAATTTGTTTTCACGCAGACCGATCCAGGAGTGCCAATTGTTTATGCTGGCTTTGGTGCTCTAATGCTCACCACTTGCATCAGTTTTTTATCTCATACACAGGTAAAAATTTTATTTTCCTTTTTCATTGATTGATGGGATAATTACAAAATTTACCCCTGAGGTTTAGTCTAATTACAAAAAGACCCAGTTATCATTCAAAATTAGGACTACCCCATTGACATTTGCTTCTATTATACAAATTGCACCCTCAAGAGAGGGTTTTTGTTAGGTGAATGCAAATATAAGGGGGTGATATTTGTAATTTTGAAAAATAATAGGAGTTTTTTGTAATTAGGCTAAATATCAGGGGTAACATTTGTAATTATCCCTTGATTGGTTGATGGAAAAGTCCGGCTATGATAAATACATCTTCTTCCTATAAGTCATACTAATCTTTTAATTTTATTCCATAAAAATTTCCAACCAACATGAAGATATGGGCCTTACAAGATGGAACAACAGTGGTTATAGGAGGTAAAACAAATCGAGCGAAAGGTGAACTTTCAGATGATATGAACTTCTTACTGAATCAAGTTCCTGAAATAGTTGATTCAAAGCAATCAGATATTGTCAGTGGCTAGTTTTAAGTTGCCGTATGAATGAGGGAGCACTCTAAAATTTTAAGATCGGACCGGAGGCTGATGAAAATCGGAGCAAACCATGGAGACCTTTGAAACTCGAGATATGATTTTTTTGCCTCTTTAAAAAGAAGGTAAGAGTTTCTCAATGTATATCATATATAGCAGCAAAGATTTGGAATGTACAGAGATGTGTACTTGTTTCTAGTACATATTCATTGTATTATAGCTACATGTTTCATATGATGAATTGGATCAAGTAAGAATAAATTTTGAATCCAGTTCATGCCATCTTGATGTAATTACTTTGGTCAAGTTGATGTGGGCATGTTTTTATAAGCAATAATATTTTGGGAGAATTACAAAAACACCCATGAGGTATTGCCTAACTACAAAAAACTCGTGTTATCTTTCAAAATTACAAACACCGACATGAGGTATGTATATACCTAACAAATACCCTCTCTTGAGAGGTGATTTGTAAGAGAAAAACAAATGTCAAGGGGTATTTGTAATTTTGAAAGATAACTGATTTTTTTTGTAATTAGGCTAAACCTCAGGGGTGTTTTTGTAATTATTCCTAATATTTTTGCTGTGGTTTCTGTAGATGCTCTTCATTTGTTTTAATACAACATGTTGACTGTATGATGCATGCACATAGAAAAGGGTTTGGATTGATGAGAAGGTTGTGGGCTGACACTAAGTGCATGACAAAGGTTTATTTCATAAAGCTTGTTGTGGAGAAAATGTTGTCTTGAAATTGATAGCTGGTATAGAAAAAGTTAGCCGACCATAGAAAATTATAAATACACTAAAATTTCTTTTACCAACTTCTTGTTGAATGCATGCACACACACAATAAAAGATACTCACTTAGGAATTATAAATATTAGAAAAAAAGATATATATATATATATATATATATACACAGAGAGAGAGAGAGAGAGAGAGAGAGAGAGAGAGAGAGAGAGAGAGAGAGAGAGAGATGGGAAGAAAATGGGGGACTTCATGAGGGCATTTTCAATTTTCAAACATGAAAAAGTCAGACATTTCACTATATTTCACCAAACTCTTTGAATATGCCCTCATAATAAAATATGTTATACAAATGCTTTATGTCTTTATCCCATCTTCACCAAGACACCAACCACCAAACCAATTACTCCTTTATCATTGATATGATATTTACTTAGGTAAAAATGTAAAATCAAATTTCTAATAGATATTTGTGGGATCAACCGTCTCAAAGTGGTAGTAGCTTGTAGTTGTCTTTGTAAGAGTGATTGACCTGAATTTGATTCCATGTGAGAACGTGTGTTGCCTATACTCAATTGTACAAAAAAAAAAAAAAAAAAAGATACTAGTGGGAAAACGGAATAATACAAAATATTTTTGGACAAATAATATATCGATTCTTAATGTGTTTTTGAACGTAATCAAGTATCACAATTCACAAGTAGTGATATATGCGCGCAAAACGATAATTAAATATCATAAGGGATAATTACAAAAGCACCCCTGAGGTTTGGGCTAATTACAAAAAAATATTGAGTCTCTGTCATGTTCTAAACACAAACATATAAATATTGATCCTAACAAACCAATCAACACCAAATCATTTTGTAGGTTGTATATATAGCCAATTGTCCTACCCCAGAAAACATTTCGCTCAAAAAGTCTAAAGTGGGGGACCTAAGATTTGTTAAGAGCCGTGTCCTAAAATCATAAAATTTCACTACAAAATATATATATATATATATAATACTATATATGATGAAGCAAGAAAAAGAAAGCCAGCACTTGCTGCACAATATGGAGATGGAGCCTAATAAATCCTTTGAGATTGAAAAAAATTATGTCCATTTTGCAAATATTAAAAGTATTGGGGAGAAAAACAATATGAGAGCAAAAACATGGGATGAATCGAAGAAAATGTGGGAGATTGCTGGTCCAGCCATTCTTACAACCGTGGCACAATTTTCGATTGGATTTGTGACAATTGCATTTGTGGGACATCTTGGAGAGGTTGAACTTGCTGCTGTTTCTGTTGTACAGAACGTGCTCGAGGGCTTTGTCTATGGCATAATGGTGAGTACTGTCTCAAATTTAGTGTATTTAGATGGGATAATAATTACAAATACTACCTCTGAAGTTTGGGTTAATTACATAAAAACCCACATGGTTTTGAAAATTACAAAAAACACTTGTGAGGTTCGATTCTGTATTACACTTTATTTCCTTCATAAACAAAAATATTTTAAACACCCCTTACATTTGTAAAAATATTGCAATTATCCCTTTACATTTAACATAGAATCAAGCCTCAAGGATTTTTTTTGTCATTTTCAAGTATCTCTGGGTGTTTTTGGTAATTAACCCAAATTTTAGGGGTGGTTTTTGTAATTATCCCTATTTAGATATATGAATGTTCTTTTTTTTTTTGAGCAATATATATGAATGTTCTTGATTGCTTTTTCTTTCATGTAATTTTGATGCAGATTGCCAAATATGAAGTGTCCCTTCCTTTTTAAAATTAGAAATACTCCTTGATATTTGTTTCTTTCTATTTTACAAATTGCACCCAGTATTTATTAATACAGACTTCAAGGGGTGTCGTAATTGTAATTTTGAAATATAACTGGTTTTTCTGTAATTAGACTAAACCTGGATAAATTTTGTAATTTACCCTTGTTTTTAGGGATAATTACTAAAATACCCTAAACCCCGATGTTTTTCAAAATTGCAAAAAAAAAAAAAAAACGTTGAGGTTTGATTCCGTTGGATATTTTCCCCCTTCATAGGCAAAATTCTTTCAAAATTCCACTGAGTTATCCATTAAATTTAAGCGGTTTTTGTAATTTTGAAATATCTCTGAATTTTTTAGCTCAAACCTCATTTTTTTTAATGTAATTGTCCCTAGTTTTTATGAACAAGAATGTTGTTGGGAGGATGGTTCTTTGAATTTAGAAATTAGAAGTTGGAAGAGGTGATATTTACTTTATAGGAACAACATGCTATTAAGGCAATAAGAAAGAAAAGAGAGCTTGGTGAAAGAATATTTTCTTGTTATTGATTCTTCTCAATCTCTGTCGACAGAATGAGCAAGACAACCCCTATTTATACTAGAAAATCACGAGTTAATCCTTAAATGCTTCTTGTATTGTACTAGAAAATGATTCTTGAATGCTTCTCGTATTAGCTAGGAATGGGAAGTGCACTCGAAACACTCTGCGGACAAGCCGTTGGCGCCGGACAATACGAAATGCTCGGAATCTACATGCAAAGATCATGCATTATTACCATCGTCACGGCCTTTCTGCTAACACCTCTCTATATTTTCACATCACCGATACTAAACCTGCTCCGACAGAACAAGAAAATCTCGGACCTTGCCGGAAAATATGCTCTGTGGGTCATTCCTCAGTTATTTGCTTATGCATTGAACTTCCCAGTGCAAAAATTTCTACAAGCACAGAGCAAAATATGGGTTATGACTGTAATTTCCGTAGTTGTTTTGGGATTTCACGTCGTTTTGAACTGGATACTCGTGGACGAAACTTGGGAAAGGCCTTGTTGGTGCTGCTATAGCAGAGAACATATCATGGTGGCTTGTGGTTTTAGCTCAGATTGTTTATGTTGTCTCCGGTTTTTTCCCGAATCGTGGACTGGATTTTCGTTATCGGCGTTTGAATCTCTTTATAGTTTCGTGAAGTTATCGCTTGCATCAGCTTTAATGTTGTGGTAAGTTCTTAGCAATGCAAGTCTAAAGGAATCAAGAATTGTCCCTATGTTTAGCCTAATTACAAGAAAACCCCAATTATTTTTCAAAACATTTCTTTGGAGGGGTAGAATACAAATTTCAATGAGGTATTTGTAATTTTGAAAGATAATTGGAGGTTTCTGTAATTTGGCAGAATATCAGGGTAGTTTTTGTAATTAACCTTGATTTTATAATCATGTGTAAAAATGTAATTGTTGCAGCTTGGAGTTATGGTATTACACTGTGGTGATCCTTATGGTTGGCTGGTTAAAGAATCCAGAAATTGCTGTGGATGCTATATCCATTTGGTTAGTTTCCTTAATTCATTTTTCATTGTTGTTGTCACTGAGATTTGTTATTAATTTTTGGGATAATTACAAAAGTTCCCTAAATTTGGGCTAATTACTATAAAACCCAGAGGTTTTGAAAATTACAAAAAAAAACCCAAAAAACCCCATGATTATTATAATTACCTCCTTAAACTAAGACAAAATCAAACTTGAGGGGTTTTTCTGTAATTCTCAAACATCTCCGGATTGTTTTGTAATTAGTCCAAACCTAGGGGTTTATTGCAATTATCCCTTAAAAATATACATATATTTGTCTTAATACATTTGTTTTATACTACAGCATGAATCTGGAACTTTGGACATTAATGATCACTCTGGGTTTCAATGCTGCAATCAGGTTCTAAACTTGTACTTGGAATAATGTTAAATAACATTCACTTTGTTAATAAGAAATCTTTCAATGAGTTCTTGAAATATATTTGATTAGATACGAAGCCTTCGATAATTTGCAGCGTTCGTGTTTCTAATGAACTCGGAGCTAATAATCCGAAAGCTGCAAAGTTCTCTGTAGTTGTATCTGTGGTTACGTCGACATTGTTTGGAGTTGTATTCACAGCAGCAATTCTTGCAACTAGAGACTATTTTCCCAGGTTGTTTTCTGATAAACAGGAAGTCATAAAAGAGACATCAAAATTGGGCTATTTCTTGGCAGCAACCATTTTCCTCAACAGCATTCAACCAGTACTACATGGTATGTGTTTGCAAACGCTTGAAAAAAAGTGATCGTCAGCTTTTGGGTAATGTTTTCAAATGCAATTTTCTGCTTCTGCATAATTTAATCAAAATTTAAAGGGATAATTACAAAAACACCCCTGAGGTTTGGGCTAATTACTAAAAAACCCAGAGACTTAAATTTAAGGGTTAAATGTAATAATTTTATACATGTCAAGGGGTTTTTGAAATGTTTTTAACTTTTTTGCACTTGAAGGGGAAATATAAGACGAAATCAAACCTCAATGGGTCTTTTTGTAAATTTCAAAAACCATTGGGTTTTTTTGTAATCAGTCCGAATCTCAGGGGATTTTTGTAATTATCCCAAATTTAAAACCCAGAGATTCTGCTTTTGGTTTGACTTTTACACATAAATAAAAGGGATAATTACAAAAACACCGAGGTTTAGGCTAACTAAAAAAAACCCAGTTATCTTTCAAAATTACAAGAAACACTTTGAGATTTGATACCATTTTACATTTTCTCCCTTTACAACCCCATAATATTTCTTGAAATATTACATTTAACCCCTTAAAATTAAGGCATAATCAAATTTGAGTGGGCTTTTTGTAATTTTGAATATCTCTGGGTTTTTCTGTAACTAGTCTAAACTTGAGGGGGTCTTTTGTAATTATCCCTAAATAAAACACTTTTACAACTTACTCACCAAACATTCACTTTTAACTTAATTCACGTTTTAGCTTCTACTTCCAAATACTACCAACTTCTCGACTCTCAACTATTTTTCGCGTTTACTACAATAAACCACCTTCTCTGAAGTTTTTGCAAACGCTCCTCTAATACAAGATTTTCTCCGGGACTTTTGCAGGAGTGGCGGTTGGGGCAGGGTGGCAATTATCAGTTGCACTGATAAACGTAGGATGTTATTATGTTTTTGGCCTTCCTTTTGGAGCGTTACTCGGTTACAAATTTGATCTTGGTGTCAAAGGAATCTGGTTGGGGATGTTAGCTGGTTGTTTGCTTCAAACAGTGATATTGATTTTGTATGTGCTTCGAGCTAATTGGAGCAAAGAGGTAAGTTAGCATCATTTGTTAACTTTAGAGTTCAAAAGTTGGTGTTATAAATATTTAGGGGTAATTGCAAACCCCCCTAAAGTTAGGGCTAATTACAAAAAAATCCATAGGTTTTTCAAAATTGCAAAAAAACCCTTGAGGTTTTATTCCGTATTACATTTTCCCCCTTCATAAGCAAAAAGTATTTCAAAAACACCCTGATATTTATAAAAATGCTATAGTTATCCCATTAAATTTAGGGATAATTACAAAAACACCCATGAGGTTTGGGTTAATTACAAAAAAACCCTTCAAGTTTCATTTTGTCTTAAATTTAAGGGGGTAAATGTAATATTTTTGTAAATGTGAGGGGGTTTTGAAATATTTTTGAAAATCATCGGGAAAAATGTAAGATTAATCAAACCTAAAGGGTTTTATATAATTTTCAAAGAACTCTGGTTTTTTTGTAATTAGCCCAAATCTTAGAGGTGTTTTTGTAATTATCCCAGACATAATTAAACCTCGGGGCTTTTTTAATTTGAAACATCTCTGAGTTTTTTTGTAATTAGTTCAAATCTCAGGGGATTTTTGTAATTATCCTAAATAAATAGTTATATGGGTTAATTACAAAAGCACCCTTGAGGTTCAATCTGATTATAAAAAAGTTCAGTTTCAAAACTATAAATACTCAATTTATTTTGGAAGATAGCTCGAGTTTTTTTAATTAAGCTAAACCTCAGGGGCCGGTTTTGTAGTTACCCTGTTTATTTTTTATTAGTTCGTCAAGAAACAAAGTTGAATTGATTCTATATGCAAATCTTGTGTGAATGCAGGCTTTACAGGCTGAAGAGAGGCTCAGATCCTATGCTGCCACACCTTTACCCCAAAATGAGAGTACAGAAAATGGAATGATCATAGACAATCAGGATAAAATCAATGAAAGAACAGCAAATATTTGAACATTTTGAGGTTTTATAATTTGTGATGGTCTTTTTCAGTATGTACACATAGTATATGTCTAGTTCATACAAACAATGTGGATAAGGGTAGAACAGATTTTGAAATCCAAAATTATTTGATACCAGCCATGTTGTATTGTTTTGTCAATCTGAGCAATTTTTTTGTAGTTTTTGAGGTTTATGATCTCCATTAGAAACATGTACCTTGTTTGTGGCTCTTGGTTGTGTCAAGTATAAATCATACAACATTAGTACTCAGCATTTCAAATTTATGGGTTGCCCTAAGTATAAATGTGAATTACTGAGATCAAACAATATGAAAATAAAGAGAGCATTCTTGAATTATTGAAGAAGTGAACTAGAACTTATTGAATGAATGATAATCTGTACGAGTTTACAATTTATATAACCAAATAACCGACTATAAGTCTAACAACTATATCTAACCAATGTAACTAGCTCTTGGGACTCTTCTCCTGATTTTTTGTCTCAATTCATGCTGGACGATATCCAACAATAATTAATAAAATCTTTTCCGTTTAAAAAAAAAAGCCAAAAAAATAGAGATTTATAAGTTATAACACAAGATGTTGGATGATATCCAGCAATAATTAATAAAATCTTTTCCATTTCAAAAAAAAAGCCAAAAAAATAGAGATTTATAAGTTATAACACAAGATGTTGGACGATATCCAGCAATAATTAATAAAATCTTTTCCGTTTCAAAAAAAAAAAAAAGCCAAAAAATAGAGATTTATAAGTTATAACACAAACACACGCAAGCGTGCGTTGTAATAACTAATAAGTGGACGGGATACAAGAATCATGAGGCCCACTAATCCGATTATTCGGCCTTATTTTCGTTAAACTGATGTTGGTTGGGCTCAGAAAACAAGAGTAGCTGGGCTCGCGTTTAATACTTTGTTGGGCCTCCACAAAATCAATGGTGAGAATACTACAAAATACCCTGATTTTTGAAAAAAAGACAAAAATACCACCCTATCACTAATCTACCCCATCCGGCACAAATATATCCACCACTTTACTTTTCTTATTAGGTTTTTTTACCCCGAGAATATCTCCAAAGCAAGGACGCCGCACTCCCTTGGCCACAAGACCCGAACTAGCCACCGCCTGAGGCAACGAGACCAGATAATGGCGGTTATAGTGACAACAATGAATTCGCTAACAAGGGTCAGATTAGAAGCCAGCAGTGGGGACAACGGTGCACCCGCTCCAGAGAATCGGAACCCACCGGCGTCTGCGAGGCCACTCTCTCGCCGATCTCGAAGCCTTCTTGGGTCGTCAGAACTGAGGCATGTATTTCTTTAATTTCCCCCTTTTTTTCCACAGCTTTATTGGTTAGAATTTTGGTAATGGAAAAAAAGTATAAAGATTGCAACCCACATAACCAATTTGGGGTGTGTTTGGAATGAATAATTTTGTTGTACGTTGAATTTTTAATAGGGAAGATGATAGAAATTTGATTTTTTTTTGACAGATGAATTGATTTTTATATTTTTGTAAAGTTTCTTAGCACATATTAGGAATCGCGGTCGTGTCGAAGAAGATGATAAATGTTTCGAATGGGGCGACGAGGGTTGGGGTGAAGATTTTGTGGTTGATTTCGAGTTTTCATCCGACGGGGTGAGTGCTCTTCCGAATCAAGTTTGATGAAATGTCGGCGAAGACTCGGGCGTTAAACCCAATTTTACGTGTTCTTTTATTATTTTGTGATTTGAAGTTTTTCGTTTGTTTTTCGATGTTGTTTCTTTTATGTTTACGTATTTCCATTTATTTGTTCTTTTTATTGTTTTTGATTTGTTGTGTTATGTATCATTGTGTATCTTTTTTTATTTCTTTTGTAGTGAATGTGGGATTTTTTATTGTTTGTTATGCGCGAGCATTTTATTGGTGGGAAGGTTATGGACGTCAAGCATTTGAGATAGAAAATGAACAAGCAAGGCTCACTCATCTCGCTTCACAATTATGCTAAGTTGAAGTTTGCGCAAAATGGTGATGGCGATGACAACGACATTGAGTTTCTACCTCCACTTCCTAATGATTTTAGAGAATTGTTGTTATGTAAATTGTAATGATGATGTAATCGGTTGAAACATGTAAGAAACATAAATGAAACATGTAAGAAACAATTGTGAAACGGGGATCATGTGATAAAAGTTTGTAGTAAATTGCTTTTAAATTTAGAGAAATAGTTTAGTTTTTCCCATACACTCTTGATTTTTTTTTTTTTTTTTTTTTTGTCATTCTTGTAAATGTTGATCTTTGCTTCATTTCGATGTCTGCATGTCTAATCTTGAACTAAAGATCTCACGTCTTTCTAGAAAATTGTTACTAGTAAGTCTTTCCTCGCTACAGTTGATGTATTCAATAATTCTACGATGTTGGAAGTTAATACAAAGTATTTTTGGTCTAACAATGGAGTCGTGTCCATTTCTCGTGGCGGATGATGGACAAGTAAGCTCAAATTTTCTCGAATTGAATTTGTTGTTCCAAGATTTCGTTTATGGTCTTTGAATGTGCGTCCATTGGAATCGATATTCTTGTGATTTCAAAGTTGGTATACTCTCTATTTTCTTCCTATTTGTCCATTGTGGCATGACACAACCGAGATTTTCTATGCAATCTGTGGAATTCAATGAAAAGTTGGCTAAGTGAAACATATAACAAACATAAATGAAACAGTATGAAACAAAGAAACAAAAAACATGTTTGAAACAACAAAGAAACAAAAAAAAAACCAACGCAAAAAAATCGGAAATGGGTATTTTTGTCAAAAATCAAAAATGGGTATATTTGTCCAAATTCAGTAAAAATGGTATTTTTGTCCAAAATCGCGGAAAATGGACATTGTGCGGGGATTGAGCATCCAAAATCGGGCATTTATGTCCTTTTCCCATGAATGTTTGTATGAGGGAACTGTTTTGTAGATCTTTCTGGTTGGTCCAAATAATCAACCCCATCAATGGTAGATTATTTTTGGTAAAATGATAAACAAGAGAGAATATATTTTTTTAGAAAAGAAGGATCTTTAATACCATTGTTTTTAATTTTATAATGCTATACAAATTTATTTAATAAGATAATTAATTGACAAATTCATAATTATAGCAAGGAAGGGAAGATTAAATCATTTCATTGTATGTTACTAACATTGTTTTTTACATAACTGTTTCTGTTTATATTATTATTCAACGTATTTTTAACTCCTAGTGACATTTTATTTGGACGAAAATTCAGTCTCGTCATTGCAGGTATTCAAATCGGGCTTTGTCCTAACGACATATTTTTGGTTATAACTTATAAGCAAATCACCCCTGAATTGTTTTTTACCATCGTCAAACCTTGACAAGTGACAACCAATACACGTCTCTGCACGTGTGCACGTGTTTGTATTTTAGTACCCAAAAAAAAACTTTTATTTTCAATTGTGCAAACTATAAATCAAATTATTTTATATTTTGATTTTTTGTCAATGCTGAACTCAGTACATAGATTTTGATATCAGAAATAAATGCTGTCGAAAATATAATACTCCCTCCTATTCAAAATAAGTGTCTTTTTAGGAAAAAACACACATATTAAGAATTGTGTTAAAATATCAAATATACCCTTAATTAATAATAAATGCTACTTTGGAATGTTAGTTGGGAAACAATATATTTAAGGGTAATTTGGGAAATCTTTTTTCTCACCAACCTTGAAATGTGAGAAGGACATTCTTTTTGGAAAAAAATCATGTGCCAAAAGGACACTTATTGTGAATAGGAGGGAGTATATATTTTCAAGTGAATGAAAAATTATTGTCAAGAGGTGTGACTCTTCATTTGAAATTATTGGGATTGAAAAAGTTTATCCAAATAGTTGTGTTGTTTCGTTTGAAACGAATGGTCGTGTATGTTCGAATAAATGGATATGTTCGTTCGAACAATTGTGTTGTTTCACTTGTGACTTTTGGTAATATATATCCCAAGAATCTGCGGATTTTTCATTAGCATTTTGCATACATTCATGAACATATTTTCTGTCAAAATTTTTGATAAAAAAAAAAGAGTACAAAACATTCGAAATTAAATCGTCTTTTGTTGTTTTGCGGTCTTACTACAACAAGAGGAGACCGTTGATCTTAGAAGACGTTTGTTATTCAACCATAAAGACCGTGAATCGGAGCAATTCATCTTAAAGACATGAAGTCGAACTATAGCCTTGATCAAAATTTATGTATTTTCTGTTTTTTTTTTTTTTGATATCTAAGTAAATCTCTATTTTATCCGAATATAATATCGGACATAATACATACCAACAAATATTTGTTATACTATCCATGCACCCAATATTTGGTTAGCGTTTTGCCTTGATACACGTGTATAGTTTAATTGGAAATATCGATGAATTTAGATTTATTATTGTAAACTAATATGTACTATGTATAAATGTTTTCAATATATTTTATTCATAATACACCATTTTTTTAAATATATTAATTTTAAATATATTCTTCCAGATTTATTTTATTTTTAAATACTCAGTATGAGATTTCCGTTGACCATATATGATTCTTGACGTAAAACTGGCAACTTTGCAATTTTTTAATTAATATGGTACATCGACAATGATGTTAAATCACTTTGCTAATAAGAACTTAACAAATTACTTTCATTTTTTACTTGAAAAAAAAACTTATTACTTTCATTTTAAAAAATTATATATTAACTTTAATAATAATAAGGGATAATTACAAAAACACCCCAAAGATTTGGGCTAATTACAAAAAAATCCAGAGTCTTTGAAAATTACAAAAAAACCGCTGAGGTTTGATTCCGTCTTATATTTTTCTCGGTGATTTTCAAAAATATTTCAATAAAACCTCTGACATTTGCAAAAATGTTACAGTTACCTCCCTTATATTTAATACATAACGAAACTTAAAGGGATTTTTTGTAATTTTGAAACATGTCTGGGTTTTTTTGTAATTAACTCAAACCTCAGGGTTGTTTTTTTAATTATCCCTAATAATAATAAAACAATTTCTGAATTTATGAGCCGTGTGAAACTGAAGTTCCCTAATGAATAGAATAGGCTGAAGTCAACTCTTGCACATCTTGCAACAAATTACAAATCTGTAGTTGCAGCTTGAATAACAACAATAGAAAAAACGTAGAGAAAATGGAAATAAATAAATAGAGGATTACAAAAACAAAATAAGAATAAAATGTCACACAGAAACACAATTTATACCAATAAATATACACTTCCGAGGATTGTGAGTAAGGGGCACAATCCATCAAATGATGGCCAAAATTTCGGATAGAAGGCCCAGCTAATATTAATATAAAAAGAGTTCGTCGGATTTTTTGTTATTTTTTCATAATAAAAATAGTTTTAACCATTTTTTATTTCAAATTTCTATTTTGTCTTTTTTTTATTTCTAAGGACCGATCCATGACTCAAAATCAAAAAATATACCGCATTATTTTTTTAAAAATATAATCAAGTACCTCATCAGTCAACACAAGAAGGATATGACCGTGTGTCCGTGTCAAAATGGCTCAAAAACATGTTTTCAAAAAATATGACTATTTTTTCATTTTTACAAAATATAAGTGGACAAATTGTCCATTACCACATATAAAAATGAAAAACAATACATCAAATTTAAAATAAGTAGAAATACTTTTGATTAAGTCAATGTATTAATTCAATCACATCTTAATATTCATAAACAAATAACAAAAATACAATTACATCAATATACCAAAAAAGGTAAATAGAGACACATAATAAAGGATAAATAGAGACACAGAATAATGCAAAAAATTAAGTTAAAGTTTATGGCGGAGCTTAAAATTGTACAAGATTTTAAGAAAAGGGAAAAACATGACCAAGACTCATATTTTCAAGATTTACAAATCAAAATAGGGAAGATGAATGCAATTCAATTGAAGACCTTTATTTATTTTTATTTTTTTGCATTTTTCTAAATTTTTTTAAATTAAAAAGTATAATGACCAAATATCCCTATTTGAGAGGGGCCAGTGCCCCCCTTAGCCCCTACATAGCTTCGTCTATGGACACAATTCTTAGCGGTTCAAAATAATATATTTTATGTTGGAAATTTACAGTGTGTTACAACGGGAAATGCCATCAACAATGGCCTTACAGAAACAGAAACAAAATTACAACTTGAAGTAAAATCTAACTATTACAAGTGTTGAATGGACTCTAACTCCGGAAGCATGAATCGACAAAACTTTAAAAACAAAAGCCGAATCGAGTAGAACTCTATCCGCAAGACAAATACGTCCCGCTAGTGCTCACGGTTTGAAATGTCCCCAAAGATAAAACGGTTTTACGTCCTGCGTATGCAGAAGCACCGACACAAAGCACCTTTTCGAACTATGAGGAGCGAATCGCTTGGCTTGCTTGACTCGAGAAAATGTAGAAAATGAAGATGCAGGCGAGAGATGAGACGATAGATGTGACGACATTCGGATAACATCCTCCGGATGAATAACTTTCTGCATAATATTTTTTAACTCTCTCTCTTTCTCCTATCTCCCATGTTCTCCTTCAACCGAACCTGAATGCAAGCTAAGCATATAAAGGCTGCAATTTTCAACACTTGGAATAGATTTAATGATAGAAAATGGGCAATTATAACCAAATGTAACATCCAAGAGTTACAAATCACATTATGACCACTATCTAGGAGTTACAAACTCCAAGAGACAAACATGAACCTGGACACCTCCAATGTCTAGATACATCAGGCCCAGTACTCACTTGAATTTGGTCCAAGCCCATTTTCGAGTGACAAAAGCAACTAAACCGAAACCCGAGCCCAAAGAGTTGGATCGGTCTAAGGCCCATTTGTGATCATATACTTGTGTTATAATATAACCAACCAATAACACCTTCTAGATTTTTATACTAGGATAAACTATGCCCATTCGCGTGGCCAACTTCGTGTATTAATTTCTCACTCATTACCTAAAATTTGGTTTTGAGAAATACAAAATACTACGAACATCTACTCGAAAGGTAGATAACAATTCACAATTTAATTCCTCCAGAATTAAATTCTTAGCCACCTAAAATTTGGTCAAAGTCGGACGACGACACCCACTTTATCAAAACCAAATTTCCAACAATCCCCACATAAGTGGAAATTAATGCATGCATGAATGCGGAACGCAAAACCACCTCAAGAGACAATATTGCATCGGGAAAGGTAGCTTGTGGCTTTGAACCTTCCATAATCAATACTATCGGGTATCTTATGGCGGCTTTAGTGGGCGTAATGCCTTGAACTATTCCTCCGCGGTGTATACCGAGACAATGGCATTAACACGGAAGGTCTCAACACCTCCTGTTCTCACGTTTGTATCCGTTTATGGACATGGACACCACTTTGGATTCATAAGTGTTACTTTGAAGCGACCCTCACTTCTCACTTATATAGGTGATCTCCTATCCGAGTATCCCCGCCATACTCGGCCTCAACGAGGTGTAGGAATCATTAAAAGTCAAATAACTTAGCCTCACCACCACAACTTGCGGTGTTCAACACTTGGCATTGATCTCTATGGATGGGTTGAAACATTGTTTCCAAGTCTTTACAACTTAACCTTCATAGCTTAGTTTTCCCATTGAACCAAGTTCTTGGGATCTCCAAATCATCGTGGTTGGGTTACCACTATGATGGTTATTTTTACTTTGTGGACTTTAAGCTCATTCCCTCTAGCAATTTACACAATTGATCTCGATTCGATCCTTTCGTCAAAGGATCTGCCAAATTGTCTTTTGACTTTATGTAGTCAATTGACATCACACCATTTGAGCTCAATTGTCTAATCGATTATGTCTCCGACGAATATGTTTAGACTTACCGTTATACATATTGCTCTTGTGCCCTTCCTATAGTCGCTTGGCTATCACAAAGAATCGTCACGGGCATAAAGCTTCCTCCAACATGGAATATCTTCCAAAAGTTTTGAAGCCACTCTGCTTCTTCACCAACTTTATCCAAAGCTACAAACTCGATTCCATGGTGGACCGAGCTATACACGTTTAGCTTTGCGTGGACTTCCACGATACCGCACCGCCTCCAATGGTGAATATGTATCCACTAGTGGAATAAGAATCTTTCGAATCCAAAATCCAACTAGCATCGCTTATACCCTTCAAGTCAAATGGATATCTCGAGTAATATAGCCCATACTCCAAGGTATACTTCAAGTATTTAAACACCTTGGTTAACGCTTTCCAATCCTCGTGACTTGGATTGCTCGTGAACCTACTCAACATATTTATAGGGTAGGCAAAGTCTGGACGTGTACAATTTATAATGTACATCGATCGCTTATAATACGTGAGTATTCCATCCGAGCCATTTGTTCTGTTTCATTAGCAACCGTTTACACTTAAATCAATGGGCGTCTTTGATAGTGAACGCCAAAAACATTGAATTTATTGAGCACTTTCTCCATATAGTGGGATTGTGACAAGATAATTCCATCATGAGCTCTGCTGATTTTTATCCCTAGGATCACATCAGCTATTCCCATATCCTTCATGCCAAAGTTTCTCTTTAACATTCTTTTCGTGTCCATAATAACATCATGACAACTGCTCATGATTAACAATCGTCTACGTATAGACAAACAATGACAAATGCTTCCGATGTCCCTTCGACATATACACATTTATCACATTCGTTGATTTTATACCCGTTTGACAACATCGTGTTATCAAACTTAAGATGCCATTGTTTTGGAGCTTGTTTCCCCATACAAGGATGTTATCAACTTGCACACCTTCTTTTCTTGGCCGGGTGCAACAAACCCTTCAGTTGTTCCATATAGATTTCAAAGATCTGCATCTCTTCATTCGAAACGCCGTTTTGACACCCATCGATGAATCTAGATTGTGCAAAGCGAATCAATCGCGAAGCACCGAATAGACGCAATCCTCGTTCACGGAGAATAAGTGTCAAATAAGTCATACCCTTCTTTTTGTTTAAAGTCTTTGGCTACAAGCGTACTTTATATTTATCAATAGTTCCATCTCGCTTTATACTTCTTCTTTAGGATCCACTTACATCCTAAAGGATTATGATCGACGGGGAGATCAACCAACTCCCAAGTATGATTTTGCGGAATGGACTCGATTTCACTATTGATTGCTTCTTGCCAGAGCGGGGCATCTGGACTACTCAGAGCCTCCTTAATCGAGTTCGGCTCACCTTCAAACATCAATGTTAGAAAGTTAGGTCCAAAGGACTTAACCACCTTTGCCTCTTACTCCGTCTTAGTTCTTCACCACTTGGTGTTGGACTAACTGTTACTCACAAATGTGATAGCGGATGTCGTATCGGATGTCATTCCGGATGTTATAACATCCAAGCGGCACCTTAAGCAACATCTGCAGAACATCTGCACTGCTTCGGATGTGATAACACCGGTCACATCTCCAAAGAACATCCGAATACTGATCTTTTCGTTAGACTTCCATCTATCCTTTCTTTACAAGGATAAATATTTTCAAAGAATATAGCATTCTTTGACTCATTATGGTACCAATTGTCATTTCCTAATTTCGACTTATGTACCATAAAACGATATGCACTCTTGTTAAGTTCATAACCAAGAAAACACAATCAACCGTTTTAGAATGATTTTCACTTGTTTTGGTTCGGTATTGCAACCTTAGCCAAACACCCCACACTTTAAGGTATTTATAAGAAGAACTTACGATTTTTCCACAATTCGTAAGAGTCTTATCTTTCCCTTTAAGTGTGATTTTATTCAATATGTGGTTCGTTAACACAAATTTCCCCACATATTCTCGTGTTTTTCAACTCCGGATTACCCTAGAACATACACGATTCAAGCTCATTTCATTAGCATTAGAATGCTTTTCGTTGTTCTATTACTCTTAGAACCTCGTTCCAATAATATCATTAGAACCTCGTTCAAACAAATTTGAGAACATTGTTTCGATAATTACATTCGAACCATTTTACCGAGTGTGACCTTAGATGTGGTCACATCTTGAAAAACATTTCGGACCTCACTTGGTTCTCAAAATCGCTTTTGGTGTTACACCACCTTGCATCACCTCAAACCGTACTTGGTATTATGTTTGCCTCTGTTGTAACAACATTTTTGG
This sequence comes from Rehmannia glutinosa, assembly GCA_016081115.2. Classification (NCBI taxonomy): domain Eukaryota; kingdom Viridiplantae; phylum Streptophyta; class Magnoliopsida; order Lamiales; family Orobanchaceae; genus Rehmannia; species Rehmannia glutinosa. Next base: position 368,899 of record JABTTQ020001016.1, on the reverse strand, counting down.
CAACACCTTCTGCAATTGTGGTTCAACATCTGCCTTAGATGTTATCACATCTCAGACTACATTTTCTGTCACATCTAAATCTGCAACTTAGCTCGAAAGCCAAAATTGTGACAGAGTGTGGTCATACCCCCACAATTCTTTGGATCCGTTAAATTCTTAAAAGTATTCCAACCCGATTTTTCTCGTCTCTACCAAGACTTTCATGGATTTAGCTTGACGCCCGATTGTTTTCTTCGATTTTCAATCGAACAATCAGACCACTAATTCAAATTCATTCCAGTTATGCATTTAGGAATTCATGAAAATTTTCCAACCTGGTAACAACATCTTAATGATGTAAACCATTTGGATTTTTCATTTAAACAACATCCATTCAGCACGAATATCATGCGGGATCATTTGAAACTTTTAGACTAGTTTCAACATATTTTTGGATTCTTGGAATCATCCATTTTTCAATCCAAAAATCTAGAAATAACGAACCTCTTGGAAATCACATCCTCATTTCGTATTTCTTTTCAACATATAAACATTTTGGAAAATATCCTCAGTTCATATCAACCACACAATACATACAGTAAAGTGTACAACTAAGTCTTTTAAAGACAAAGTTACGGCATATGATATCACTATCCTAGCCCCATGCTTCAAACGCAACGCGTTTTTAGCAACAACTACAATTCCAACAAACCACTGGAAGGTCTTCTGTCAGATTCATCTCCAAGCTAAGGTTTTGTTTCTCCTCGCCATCGTGAAGGTACGATATTTGTCTTGCGATTGTTGGAAATTTACAGTGTGTTACAACGGGAAATACCTTCAACAATGGCCTTACAAAAACAGAAACAAAATTACAACTTGAAGCAAAATCTAACTATTACAAGTGTTGAATGGACTCTAACTCCGAAGCATGAATCGACAAAACTTTAAAAACAAAAGCCGAATCGAGTAGAACTCTATCCGCAAGACAAATACGTCCCGCTTAGTGCTCACGGTTTGACGTAATGTCCCCAAAGATAAAACGACTTTTACGTCCTGCGTGTCTGATGAGCACCCCGACACAAAGGCACCTTTCGAACTAGGAGGAGCGGGGTGGCTTGCTTGACTCGACTTTAAAATGCAGAAAATGAAGATGCAGCGAGAGATGAGACGACATATGTGACGACATTCGGGATAACATCCTCTGGACAGAATAACTTTCTGCAGAATATTTTTTAACTCTCTCTTTCTCCCTATTTCCCATGTTCTCCTTCAACCGAACCTGAATGCAAGCTAAGCATATAAAGGTTGCAATTTCCAACACTTGGAGGAGATTTAATGATAGAAAATGGGCAATTATAACCAAATGTAACATCCAAGAGTTACAAATCACATTATGACCACTATCTAGGAGTTACAAACTCCAATAGACAAACATGAACCTGGACACCTCCAATGTCCAGATACATCAGGCCCAATACTCACTTGAATTTGGTCCAAGCCCATTTTCGAGTGACAAAAGCAACTAAACCGAAAGCCGAGCCCAAAGAGTTGGATCGGTCTAAGGCCCATTTGTGATCATATACTTGTGTTATAGTATAACCAACCAATAACACCTTCTAGTATTTTTATACTAGGATAAACTATGCCCATTCGCGTGGCCAATTTCGTGTATTAATTTCTCACTCATTACCCAAAATTTGGTTTTGAGAAATACAAAATACTACGAACATCTACTCGAAATGTAGATAACAATTCACAATTTAATTCCTCCAGAATTAAATTCTTAGCCACCGAAAATTTGGTCAAAGTTGGGACGACACCCACTTTATCAAAACCAAATTTCCAACATTTTATGATTACAAAATTTTCATTTATCTTCAAATAATTTAATTTGAGAACTTTAATCTACTCATCTTAATGTGTAGCCATGTAGGTGCGCTCAAAGATTTTCGGATGTGTTCAAAGTTTTATTATAGCTAGAGAAAAAAATAAATTAAGTTATTTCAAGCTCAATTCAAGATCGACACACAACTTTATTTGGATGTTTGTTATTTAATAGATCAAGTTGAACACATCTTCTCGTTAGCATGCTCGATTCGAGTTTTATTCAATTAAAATGTTTTAAGCAAACCTAATTAATAATCAAACCAAACTTAAACATGTGTTTTTCAGCTCAACATTTTAAAAAAAAACCTTAAATAATTATGTGTTCGATCGACTCTGTTCGTTTTCATATCTAATTGATGCTATTAGCATAGGGTGGAATGTGGATGAATCATGAATGGATACCATATATGGATTTTGAAATTTTTGTTTCCTTTATCTGTATTTTACTTTTTCAATGTATGACGTATATACATGATAGGGAAAAAGATGCAAAATTAGTCCTACGTCCATAGTGGTGTTGCAATTTTAGTCATGTAATAAAATTACGTTTTTAGTCCTATATTTTTTTTTTGCTTTTCTGCAATTTTAGTCCTATAAGATTTGGATTTGTGCAATTTTGGTCCTATAAATTTTAAGTCGGTACAAATTTGGTCATGTTGGCTATTCCAGTATTTCACTTATTCCCAATATATGATTGACCATAATATTCAAAGAGAAGGTCTCTTGTGAGACCGTCTCACGGATCTAGATCTGTGAGGCGGAGCTCCAAGATACCCAAACCCGCCAAACACAATCCTAGTGTCCAAAAGCCCACTATTCAAAAGCCCAACCTAAATCACAAATCCTTAGCCTCCCACGCGAGTCTCTCTCTCAGTTGTGAGATTTCATCTTCTCCCAATGCTATTGGCAGCAGCTCCAGTCATGAATTTCATCTCCTCCACCGCTACCGCTAGCAATTTCTGTCAAATTCATCTCTTCCACCGCGCTACCTCCAGTTGTTTTTCTGTCATGTCATCCTTGTCTACACAACTCGGTAAACCTATACAATTTATTCTTCCTGATGCGTTTTGGCGAGATAATATCGAATAAAATCGGTGTTGTTGGTTGTCTGAATTTTTTTAATATAGATATTCACATAGTTGCGTTTTGTTATTTACATGTTGAGAATATTCGCCATTAATCACATATAATGTTGCTGGTTATCTGAATATTTTCCATCTCCATGTGATATTGTTATTGATGAAGTGTCGAAGTTGAAGAGCAAAAATAGACTATGTTAAAGAGCATGACAATGAAAGTATGACTTCTTTCACAAAAGTATTGTTTTTTCTATAAAAAGTATTAGATTTATAACCAAAAGTATCACATTTAGATGTTGTCACAACTATTGATGTTGCACGTGAAAATGATGAAAACAATAATGCCAGAGAGAATGCAAGTGATGTGATGTTCCAGGAAGCTAAAGGTAATACTTTACTCGTTTTTTATCACTTTAGTTTTTAAAGTATTACTTTTCCAGTAAAAAGTATTATTTTTTCTATAAAAAGTATTAGATTTCTAACCAAAAGTATCATATTTAGATGTCGCCACAACTATTGCCCTTGCTCGTGAAAAAGATGAAACAATAATGCCAGAGAGAATGCAAGTGATGTGATGTTCCAGGTCGCTGAAGAAGTTTGGTTCAAAGACTCCTAATCCTCAAATATGTTGATGTTGTTACATTGATTGTGATATTTTTAACTCAGAAAACGATACGTTTGGAAAACAATGTGATACTTTAGTAATTATACCTTTTGTTCTCACTTCCAACGAATGGGTTTGGTTCAAATACTCCTAATTCTAGACTATTTTAGTAGTTATTTTTGCTTAAAACTATGTCATTGTTGTTACATTGCTTTAATATTGAATTTTTAACATATTGGTGATAACAAAAAAAAGTAATACTTTAAACCCAAAAGACAATACTTTTTGAACTAAATGTCATACTTTTGTAATTATACCTTATGTGTTAGATTTCTATTACATTGGTGATAAGAAAAAAAGTAATATTTTTAACCCAAAATGCGATACTTCATGAACCAAATGCCATACTTTAAAATGTAAGTATTCACGTGGCTCTAATGTTTGGTTTTCGATTATTATAGTCGGTCTCGGTGCGTGCTCAATCATCAATTCAGATTATCATGCCTTGTTCAGTGGCTTGAAAATGGCTAGTTTAGTTGTTGTGATGTTTGGATGAATTCATCCTAAGATGAAATGGTGTGGACATAAGCAATTTGTATTGCCCCCACCACTCCATTTTCAATGGATGAGTTCATCCAAGATGAAATGGACTCGCCAACTTTGTGAGATTTTAGACTTAAGAAAATGTGGATCCCCAACTAAGAGAGAGAAGTTGTACGAACATAAGTACATAACCCCAAGTACATAATTACTACGAGAAAATAATACTTTTCCCAACAAAAAGTGATACTTTTCGAAATAACAACGATACCTTGTTAATAACAAGTGATACTTTAATGTTAAATGTGCTATTCTAAATAATAATAACGTTCAGTATGATACATCATGTAAACCTATCACCAAAATGATGCTAATTGCAATACTAGCCAGTACTACATAATTAGAGAAGCAATATCAAAGTTCTAGGTAAGTCCTAAGAATCCACAAAAAAGTACATCATGTCACCCCATCACCATGTTGTATTACTTACAGTATTAGTAAGTACAAAAAAGAGTATGTTTCGTCATTTTTTCTGTTATCTTCTAAAGAAACCCACATATTAATCAATGGCCTTTTCATTTATGAATTAAAATACATCTTTCTCTATTTTGACATCAGCCTTTTGTTTATCACTCAACTCATTGATAAGGCCAAACAAATCTTGATGCTTATGATGACTACTTGAAATCCCTGGAACAATCAAAAATAAAAAATACAAATCAGAAACAACTTAACAAAAAAATACTTTTAAAGTGAAAAGTGATACTTTTATTATGAAAAATGATACTTTTATATGAAGTACTACTCGAAACAACTTAACAAAAAAGCAATAGTTTTAAAGTGAAAAATGATACTTTTATTATGAAAAATGATACTTTTATAAGTAAGACTACTCGAAACAACTTAACAAAAAACAATATTTTTAAAGTGAAAAGCGATACTTTTATTATGAAAAGTGATACTTAATTTTATATGTGACAGACTGTTACCTTACTTTTCGCTTTTAGCATCCTCTTCTCACATACGATGGTTTATTTTCATCTTCACCGCAATAAAAGAACATTAAATATCATTTACAATTCCAACTAAAAGAGGTAGCTTGCTAAGAACAAGTATTATTTACAATCAAGTAATGGAAATCCTAACACGTAAGAACAAAAACTCTAACTACATTTAATCTTGAAAAATCATTCCTTTCCGGATATGAAAAAACCATGAACAAAAACTTCTTAGAAATACCTGAAAATAGTTGCTAAAACTCCAAAACTCGAAGGCGTCACGAGCCCTAACCAAATAGCACGACCGCAACTGGGAGCGAGAAAAATAATCAAACTCAGACAACCGTGACTGCACAGAAACAAAAGAAACTTGAGCATAAGAGAAATGGAGAAGATAACCCAACTGTTCGTGAGTGGGAGAAATGTGGACAAAAGGTCAATTTTGTAATTAACAAATTCAGGTATGTGTGGGTTACATTCGGGTTATAAAACCGCGGGTTTTGTATTTTGGGGCTCCGTCTCACGGAACTAGATCCGTGAGACTGTTCTCATGTAAGTTTTTGTGATATTCAAAATACCTAATAAGGCTAATATCAAGTAGAATACAATATCCAAACTTATGTTTTATTTACTTATGAGTTGAATTTATTTATCATTTATACTATAGATTGCCTAATGAGGGAATAATTTAAGAATTATGAATCTGGATCAAACTCTGATATACGATTTGTACATGTATTATTTTTCTAATTATGGAACTACAAAATACGTACAAATTTGAAAAAATGGTTATTTTGAATAATACGACCGAAATTACTACAACTAGAAAGTAGAAGACTAAAATTGTCAGATCCTAAAAAGTTATTGTAGAATTAAAATTATTATTTTTGCTAAGAAGAGAAATTGTCACATGACTAAAATTACAACTTCAAAAATTATAGGATTAATATTGCAACACCATATGTACCAATTTTGTGATTTTGCAATACATGAAATAAATATATCACGAGCTACGTGGATATATGAGATAAATCACACTCAAACAATTAATAGGAAATAAAATTCAAAAAAAAAAAGAGAGAAAATTGAAATAGAAAATTTATAGCTTACCATTGGGATTAACCTTAACAGTGGATGCTGATGTACACAAATAATAACAGAATATTCGAATTGAAATTTAAAGAAAAATGTAATAAATGGGAGATATTAGTATATTAGGTAGCATCAAACATACAACAAAAGAGAATCTTCCCATAGTCCAATGTCAAAATCCAAGGAAAAATACTCCAATTAAACACTAAATTAAATTAAATAATTCAAATAATAAATGCAAGAGTTGAAATACATTAGACAATAAATTAATGCAATTCATGGATCACGAGCGCAGGAAAGAGATAAAATGGCGCATCTGGCGCATTACAATTTCCGAACTCGAAACAAACACCAAATTCTTCTCCTCGCTAACGTGCGCACTTGGGTACCTTCATCCACCACATGGCGATCTCTCTGCAATTCTGTCGTATCTCCACCACACGCGCCGAGCTCCCCGTGCCGGAGACCAGGAAGTTCCGGCAACGGAAACCGTCCTCCCTCCGATGCTCCGGCGGAGGAGATGCTGCTTCGTCGTCCTCCGCCACTGTTGACTCCTCCGAGTTCGATGCCAAGGTTTTTCGTCACAACTTGACGAGGAGCAAGAATTACAATCGCAAGGGGTTTGGGCATAAAGAGGAAACACTTGAGCAAATGAGCCAGGAGTTTACAAGTAAGACTCGCTGAATTTTAGCGAATTTGTTTCTCTTGTTATTTTGGTGACTTAATTGTGAAATCGAAAAGCACTTGATTACTTTTTATCTGCATCCGAGGAAAATGTTCGTGTTTGAAGAAGTTAATTTCTGTTTTGAGTGTCTGACCTTAGTCTACAAAATATTTCTTTAGGATTGACTTGATCATCGGGATATCCTATTTGTGGCTTATTTATGTATGTGTTTGACAGTTGCTTGTTCATAGGTGTTTCTGTATGTATTCCGGCTTTAATACGATTGTTTGTGATTTTATTTTCTTCTTCCTTTTTTTCTTTTTCCTTATTTTATCGCTGGTTTGAAGGAAAAGTTAGAACTCGAATCCAATTTTTGAAGAGGTTATTTAATTGTATGCGCTGCATCCCAAGAAAGATTTCCCTCTCCAGAGAGTAATTTCTTGAAATTTTTGTCTCTCTTTCTCTCTATATATCTATTTATCGATCTCTATTTTTCCTCTTCTCTTCTAGTTTGACCTCAGCTTCAAAATAACAGCATTTAAAGTTCGACCGAACCTCAGTCCTCAACTTTTACAGAATAACATAGAAGAATATATGTATTAAACATTGCTTCGCTTCATTAGTGTTAAAGTATTCTAATTTGACTTTTGATACATGTTATTTGCTAAAAGTATCATTTTACAATGGGCACATTGTATCTTCTGTAAGATCTGATACTCACATCTTGTTCTTGTGGATTTTGATTATGTTTCAATATGTTTTCATGCCTGCCCCTGATTTTGGTTTATCTCAGGTGACATTATAAAGACATTGAAGGAGAACGGTTTTGAATACACATGGGGAAATGTTACGGTGAAGCTTGCCGAATCTTATGGATTTTGCTGGGGGGTAGAGCGGGCTGTCCAGATTGCTTATGAAGCTCGTAAACAGTTTCCGACTGAGAATATTTGGCTCACTAATGAAATTATTCACAACCCCACTGTTAATCAGGTTTCTAATTGACTGCAATTTTATTATAGACGTCTTTAGTTCAGAAATCACTCCAGTTGTTATGGATGATCTGGAGGAAAGAATCCTAAAATTTGTGGTTCTTTGCTTCCTTTTGTAATCTGTTTCTAACTTTGTTTATCCACTATTTTGCCTATTCTGGGTTCCTTGTTTGATTGGCTGCTTGCATACCTCTTTGGTATTGTTTAATTGTTCTAGGCATGATTTGATACCTCTCTTCTGTACTTTCTTGCATGGTTTATCTTTCAAGTGCTTAGAAACTAATACAATGTTATGTTTTTTGGCCCTACCACATAAGTAGTCACTAAACTGAGTTTGACAGGTTGTCAGTCAGCTGGTTTTTCCCTGAAATTATATACTCATGTTAATACATTACATTGGGATAGTGGTTGTATATTCATGGTTCTGTATTGGTCTTTGCGCATTTATCTCCTGCAACCAGCTGCAACCTTCATATGTGTATGAGATAGGATTGTTGAGGGTCTATGTTCTCAGAAACAGTCTTGGATGCTTGACTTGTACCGAATGCTTTTCTTCATTTTGGTGGGTTATTCATCTGTGGGGTTCAGAATCAAACTTCAATAATTAATTTGATATCTTAACTTTCTATAACCAGAGACTTACAGAGATGGAAGTCAAAGATATTCCTCTTGACAATGGCAAGAAACAATTTGATGTTGTCAACAAGGGTGATGTCGTCGTACTGCCTGCTTTTGGAGCTGCCGTAGATGAGATGTTGGTTTTGAGTGAAAAGAATGTTCAAATAGTTGATACAACTTGCCCATGGGTATCTAAGGTACTTTTCCGCCAAACAGCTTTTAGAAGTAATTATTCTCTCGCATGTTAATATATACAATTTCTTGTTTTAAAGGTTTGGAATACAGTTGAGAAGCACAAGAAGGGAGAATATACATCAATAATCCATGGTAAATATTCTCATGAAGAGACTGTGGCTACTGCTTCTTTTGCAGGGAAATACATCATTGTAAAGAACATGAAAGAGGTACTTTTACTTTTCTGCTTCATTCTAACTTTTATGTGCAATGAGCATTGTATTTTCTCAAAAATGATAGCGCGGTATCACAGGCCACTTATGTATGTGATTACATTTTGGGTGGTGGACTCGATGGATCCAGCTCAACTAAAGAGGCATTCCTGGAGGTAGGTTTAGTATCTTTCTCTAACTTTAATATCTAATTATGCTGGGATTTTATGTGATAAGTTCTTTTGCAGAAATTCAAATTTGCAATGTCCGATGGGTTTGATCCAGACCAAGATCTTGAAAAAGTTGGTATTGCAAATCAAACTACTATGTTAAAGGGAGAAACAGAGGATATCGGTGAGTGGCCATACCACATCTTTCTGTGCGTGTTTGGAACATGTGACTTGTCTTACTGATGTTTTTATTCTGCAGGAAAATTAGTTGAGAAAACCCTGATGCGCAAGTACGGGGTTGAAAATATTAACAACCACTTCATAAGTTTCAACACTATTTGCGATGCAACTCAAGTAAAATCTTCTTCTCCAAATTCCATTTCTCAAATTGTCCTGCCAATATCGTTTGCTTAATTTTCTCAGTGTTTATTACTACATATATATGTATGTTTTCTCTCTCCTTGTCGAAGGGGATTTAGAAGTGCCTTTCAGTTTATGGACAAAACACTTCCCAAATGCAGGACTTTTGTCCATTTTGCAGTTCAATGCGTTTTGCTTAACATTTGACCATTTCATGTTATATTTAGGAACGGCAAGATGCTATGTATAAACTGGTCGAAGAAAAGTTAGATCTCATGCTAGTTGTTGGCGGTTGGAACTCAAGCAACACTTCACACCTACAGGAAATTGCAGAGGAACGCGGAATCCCATCATATTGGATTGACAGTGAGAAAAGGATAGGTCCTGGAAATAAAATTAGTTACAAGTTAATGGTATGCTTTCTAATCATTTTATGTTATGATTGACTCTGAGTTTTTTTTTTTTTTTTTTGTTTGAGGGGATTGACTCTGAGTTATGCAAACATTCTTTGACTGTCTAAATATTTCATACAGCATGGTGAGTTGGTGGAGAAAGAGAACTTTCTACCAGAGGGTCCTATCACAATTGGCATAACATCTGGTGCATCTACACCTGATAAGGTGATTGTTCGCGTTTTTCACTTTGGTTCAACTTTTTCCAGCATAACAGGAAGAGAAAATTACAAAAATACCCATAAGGTTTAGCATAATTAAAAAAAACCCAGTTGTCTTTTAAAATCACGAATACCCCATGACATTTGTTTCTATTTTACAAATTACACCATCAAGAGGGAGGTATTTGTTAGGTAAACACAAAAGTCAAAGAAACTCGAGGTGTTTATAACACCCTAAGGAGGTATTTGTAATTTTGAAAGATAATTTGAGTTTTTTTTGTAATCATGCTAAACCAGGGATAGTGTTTGTAATTATCCTAATAGGAATTATAAAAATTTAAGTCTCCTATAACGTTCCTGCATAAGCAAATGCCATTTCTTGCATGTGGGAATGCACGATTGCTATATACATTTGAACAATCTTGATGTCGAATAGATTGATTCACAACATACGTGATAACTAATTACACCGTTTAATTTTTTATTTGTATTTTATGGTCTTATCCAGGTTGTTGAAGATGTCCTTGTAAAAGTTTTCGACATAAAGCGTGAGGAAGCTTTGCAACTGGCATAAAACGTCATCTCAGTTCAGCATTGTGCAACTTACTTAAACTATGTCGTAGTTAAGCGTTGCTTTGATTACCTCAAATCTATATGATAATACACTTTAATATTTAGGTCTGGTGGATTGTTGATGGAATTGTATTCCATTGCTCCATGTAACAAAGTGAATGTTTGTAAGTTGTATTTTACAAATGTCATGTAATATGAAGGTTATCCACCTTCCCACCAAGCCAGACAGGACTGCTTGTAAAATTTGTGCGAATTATCGGTAAAGGGAATTACGACTAGTTCCTGGTAAACGTTAATAATATGGAAAAGCGTTATCCTAGATGAATATGAAGCGTGATCTTGTCAAGAATTTATGTTGTCATTTCCAGAATGATAAATATGCTTGGATAGTTTGGGACTTGGATTTGGCCTCTGTCAATGCATCTATTAAATATGCTAGGGATTCTTGTTTTTTTTTTTTTTTTTTGATAACCAGAAACTTCCGCGCCATTATCTTTTGAGACAATGAATTTCTCCCTCCATCATTCTTTGCCGCCAAGAAACCGCTTGTTGACAATAGGATTTTCACGTATCCTGTGGTCATCAGAAATATAGATGGCCAAATTTTATAGGCTATGTTTGACAAAGGGAGTCATTTATTGTCTATTGAGGAGTTCCCAAGTCCATAGGGATGCCAAAGTACATAGGCTAGGGCTTTGTTCTTGTTTTCAAAGCAAACGGGTCAAGATATTTGGCCCAAAGATTTGATTAATACACCTCACTCCAAATATTTACAAAAATGCCATAAGTTAAAAAGACTATGATACCCTTAATAAAATAAAAACAGTGGCACGATCGAAAAAAGCTGATTTTTTCCAACATAAGCTTCAAAATAGGAATGAGGTGTATGTAGAAATGTGATGTATTAATCAAATATTAGGGACAAATAAGCGCCACCCAAATATATTTCTTGAAAGAAAGTCCATAACACAAAATTAAATCAGTTTGGATCTTTTATTTTTATTTTTACTTGAAACATGGAATATTCAAGTCAATAGGATATTCCTATCAAATAGAATGTACTGGGATAGACAAAAAGATCAATTATAATTTACCAGTGTTATAAAAATCGCTCTTAGCGTCCCTTGGCAAAGGATTTTGTCTGATTCATTAAAGAATTGTCTCGGCCGTAGATCGGGCTTAGAATTTTAGAATTGTTCCTAGGCGCTGGTTTGCCGCCCAACTAGCGCCTAGCGATTTCTTCAACCTTGCAATTTATAATTGGTGTTATTGGAGATAAAATCTATTTTTTTTTTAATTTATAAATTTTTAAGAAGCTCAACTCTACAATTAATATTGGTGGAGAAAGATTCAATAAATAGACGTAAGAGTTGAAGCAATAATGAGGTTTATAAATTAAAAATCTCGAATGTAGGCGTACATGTAAACAAAAACTGCTACTACTAATAATAAAATGCTTACGTGGTCTAGTCGAGTAGGATGAGTTTTTGAACCAAAGATCTCAAGTTCCAAATCCCCACATGCCACCTGAGCCACCTCTACACTACGTGATTGAGCCTATGCGACACAGGGTTTGCTTTATTAGTGTACACTCGAATAGTAGTAAATGTGGTTTCCCGGTTATAAAAAATAATAAGAAAAACAAAAAATACATAATTTTATACATTAAATAATATAGTTCAAAGAAATCTTTTGTATTAAAATAATATATTAAAAAATATTTCTTTTAAGACTTCATGTTGTCACTCCCTATGATATTGGGGTGTCTTTCGCTATGACTATTAGTGGATTGTGCTGAGAATGATTGTATATGTGACTTTAATCAGCTAGTTTGTGGGTACGTGCATATGGCCTTTCGGATGTTCAGGCAGGCCAACCCGATTGAGTCCTGGGAGCTTGTCGCTAGCCTTGAATTTGACGGTAGAGAATTAGCCATTTCTACTCAAACTCGGCGGTCGGATCTTTGATCGCTGCGATGAGCCCAAAGGCCAGAGTGAAACCAAAGTGGTTGTCCCGAGGATAAGGCCGACCGGGTGGTCCCGGGCGTCGCGCGAGCATCGTATGGGGGCTATAATGGCTAAGCCTGTGACAAGTGGTATCAGAGTCGTCCCAGCCATGTTGGGCGATCATTTGAGATTCCTCTCTGGTCTCCGAGTGCGATTGGTGTGTGAGGGGCACACGTGTGGGCTCCGAAGGGGGCGTCTTGATGCACTCGGGTGAAGACGGCGACGTGTGTCGGCGCATACACTACATTGAGTGGGGGGAGAATATCACGCCTCGTGACATTGGGGTGTCTTTCGCTACTGGTGGATTATGCTGAGAATGACTGTACATGTGGCTTTAGTAGACTAGTTTGTGGGTACGTGTGTTTGATCCTTCGGATGTTGAAGCAGGCCTACCTAGTTGAGTTTCGGGGAGTTTGTAGCTAGTTTTGTACTTGACGGTGAAGAAGAGAATTGACCATCCCTACCTGTTCTGGTCGGATCTTAGAGACACATTCCTCGATGAGCCCAGATGAGCCCAAAACAGGGCAAAACCTCGGGACACAAGGTGGTTCGGACGCTGCACGGGCATGGTATGGGTGCCGAAATGGCTAGAGCCGTGACAATGTGCTCTAAACCTCACGAATTTTCCAATTATTCTGACGACAAACAATGTAGACCCATTGCCATTCATCACTAAAACTAGTTGCCGCCGGGAAGAAGAATTCTTTATCTGTTTTTACCCCATCAGCCTTCTTTTTATATTAATTGTTAACATCCTTGGACAGAAAAAGTAGCATAAAAAATATGTGGCCGCAATTATATTTCAAGTTAGCGGGACCAAAAGCAGATATGGTACAACGAGAAGCTATAAAAAATTTGCTCAAGATAATTGTCATTATTTTCTTGACAAAATTGCCAGTAATGGAGCTCCGCTGCATGCAGTCTCCGTCAGTGAGCAGCATTCCTCGAAGTGTGCTGTTAGAGAAGCCATTTTTATGTGGGCACACCACTGTCAAGTTGCCTGGTCACAGGAGAACCTGCACAGATGCCAGAAAGCTTAAATTTCTTGATTTTAGGGCTCCAGCATCAGGTATTTTCGTGATGGTGTTTGTGTGTGTAGTGATTTCTGGTGTGTTATGGCGGAATTATTTTTCCTTGTTTTTTAAGTTTTGGGTACTTTGTGAAGGGGTGGATTGATAATTCCAGGTTTTTCAAGTTGAGATAGTTGCTATAGTCATGTCCCTAATCAATATTGTAAAATCAAAATGTACATCGTCGAACATGTCAAATAAGTGCTAATTGTTATTCTCGACCTAAATAGATATGTAAAGAATATGATGTCTGAGTTTCTAGCAAAATGTTTGTAGTTCAATTTTAATTTTTGTCAACCCTCATTTCCTGCCCAAAATTGAACTTTCTGTTTACCAGAAAATTGCTGAATCTTGCTTAAACTCATAATGTGAAGTTTCTTTGCTCGTTTTCTGGGTAATAAGCTCACTGCAAATTATTATGGAATTGTATTTGGTGGAAAGCTTTAACTCAGAATATTGAAAGGATCCTCCCTTGAGAAATGATTTTTCTTACTTCCATCACAGGAAAACATTGTCTGCTTGCCATGATTATCTTCATTCTTATTTAAACCCATGGAAATGGAGCATGGTAGTGTTTTAAAGCACTTTATCGAAATAGGATAAGAGTCGAGGACTTTTTGTGTGTCTTAGTTCTTTCTCAGCTTGAAAATGTTTAATGCTTAATGGTTTGTCTCCTGAATTTAATGTACTACATTTCTGTGCTCTTCTGTTAGGCACCACCAAAATCAAATCACAGGCGCAAGATTCTACTTTAAGTGACAGTGGTCAAAAAGATGGGAATCTTGTGTTTGTTGCTGGGGCTACTGGCAGAGTTGGATCACGAACTGTGAGGTGCCCTTTTGACTTCTCTGCACAATATAAAGCTTTTAACTGATCCGTTGTTACTAAAATGTTGTAGTTTCCTGCAGGGAGCTCTTAAAATTAGGATTTAAAGTTCGAGCTGGTGTACGGAGTATTCAGAGAGCTGAATCCCTTGTGCAAGTAGGAGTTTTAATTATTTAGGTATTGTTAACATAATAATATTCTATGCAAACCCGTGATTCACAAAGAGAGTTGTCTTCTCCTTAAACAGAGTGTTCAGAACATGAAGCTTGAGGATGTGGCAGGTGGCACTCAACGTAAGGTTAAGAGCTTTTAAGAGTACTAATTAGTGACTGGTGATAGCTATTTGATTGATCTTGTTTGCTCCCATGTGTGTTTGTATGATTTCACATGTTTTTACATGGCTATATGCAAGTGGGAAAATCATTTATAGTTTTTTGGTCTTTAGCCCAGCTACAAATAAGTTTGAACTTGTGGAGTGTGACCTGGAGAAACTGGACCGGATAAAGCCAGCACTGGGCAAGTCATCAATTGTTATATGTTGCATTGGTGCTAGTGAGAAGGAGATTTTCGATATAACTGGACCATACCGAATTGACTACCAGGCAACCAAAAATCTGATCGATGCAGGTAAGATAAGTTCTGGTTTAGGATTGTTCCTCACATTTTGCTTTAGTATGATTGACTAAAATAATCAAGAACTGCACCATTATGAAGATCACCTTGCATGTTCATGTGAAAGAGAATTTTGGAATAAAGTGAAGGAAAACACGATATTGGAGTCGAGATGTAATTAGGTTTACTTGGAAGGGAAAAATAAGAATGTATTTCCCTTTGTTCTTGCCATTTTTGCATCAGTGATATGACCTCTTAAATCGTTGGCGAGGTGTGACTGATTCCAGGAAGTTGCATTTCATGTGCTTGAGCTTGAATAGTTGCGGTCAACATCTATTCCACTTGTTGAGTTGTGATTTTACATAATGAAATGCTTTAATAATGCCCATTTCTATGCAGCAACTTCTGCAAAAGTTGAACAATTTATTTTGCTCACCTCTCTTGGAACGAACAAAGTTGGATTTCCTGCTGCTATCTTGAAGTAAGGCTAAAAGTTTTCCATTTTCCATTATAATCTACTTTTGGGTGCAAATATTCTTACACTGTCTAGAAGACATTTGTCAGTAAAGAATCTTCTGTTGGCTTTCTATTTTTGACTTGACTATGCTTCTGTTGGAAAAGTTTGTTCTGGGGAGTCCTCATATGGAAAAGGAAAGCAGAAGAAGCACTTCTTGCCAGTGGTCTTCCTTATACCGTAAGTTTCTTGGACTGCATTTATAGCATGTTGATCATGATTGGGTACTTGTTTTCATGTGGATTGCTACTCATGCTCTGAATATTATTGCAGATAGTAAGACCCGGAGGGATGGAGCGCCCTACTGATTCTTACAAGGAAACTCATAATATTACCTTATCAGAGGAGGATACTTTATTTGGTGGGCAAGTGTCTAATCTTCAGGTTCTTTCTTTTAACGATCATTTACGTGCATTAGGAAATTCCGCAAATCAAATGACAAGGCTTCTGGATAGGACCTGAAATCCTCATAGGTTCAGAGTCTGGTTAATCATAAAATCTGTGTGAGCCGATGATATAAAGTGGAACAGTTTTTCTGAAGGAACCATAACATTGGAATGATTTAAAAAGATTGATCTGTGATAGTTTCTATACTGAAAAAGAATCAAAGAACACTGAAATAAGTATATCAGTAAGATAGTAACAGGAAAGCCTCTATTATGGAGTTAATTGGATAATCGGGTGACATGGTGTTGATATGTTGTATGATACTTTGAGTTCATCTTATTACCATAGAGAAATAAATTTATATCAACACCTGGGTAGTAAAGTAAAATAAATCATACCAACTTAAATAGTAGACATTCTTTCATGCTTTGCCTTACAGATACACAAACTGTACCATGAAACCATCAGCTTAGTCAATAGGCGTGCATTTGTGCTTTGTCTTGATAGATAAACACTTTGAATCATGTCTAGGTTGAACCCAATGATTAACATGTCTCTTGTCAGGAAAACATATATCCATGATCTATTACAAGTTATATCACAATCTTTTAAAAAGTTTTTTCACATGCACATGTGGTTTTCTCCGTTCATACATAAGGGGATGCACACACTTAAATTGGGATTAACCAATGCCTGCTGATTAATACCAGGTAGCAGAACTAATGGCATTCATGGCCAAAAACCGCAGCCTTTCATGCTGTAAAGTTGTGGAAGTAATTGCAGAAACTTCGGCACCTTTGACTCCTTTAGGAGAGCTCCTGAAAAAGATACCATCTCAGCGAGAAGAAGTTTGCAGTTTCAAGGTAATTTCTTCTAGTAGCTTTTAATGGAAAAACAATATCAAATTTAAAATATTTTTGAGCTGAAAGTTTCTGAATCAACGGCAACCAGTTTATTAGTTGAAATAATATATACTTGAGAGGAGGCTGAAATAAAATAAGAAAACATGATACTTGGTGCTACAGTCCTTGATACGGCTATTAGTTTTCATACTTTTCTTAAATCCTGGTGTAATTTAATGTAATTCTTTTTCTTGAAAAACTAGCATGGTGATGATATTGAAATGAGAAAAGATCAGAGGTCCCTAATGGTTTTTTTTAAGAAGAAAAAATGCCATTTTTTTTTTTTTTGAAGCATTGTGATGTTAACAGGAGAATGAGCTTTATCATATTTTTTCTTCATTATTTGTAGGGGTAATAAGAAGCACAAATACACGAAAGTTGTAACGCGCTAGTTCTTGAAATGTGATTTTTAGCGTTACTAAAATATAAAAACTACATTCTAGTGTATCAATTTTTTTTAAAAATAAAATAAAATATATCTACTGCAACGGAAGCATAAATTAAAATGGGTTTAATATAAACGAGAAATCCGAATACCATAGCATTGAAGAATGAAAATGCAATAAAAATTAGAATATCTAAAATCACTAATAGGAAATAATGATAACGTAAATTAGTTTCTCCCTAAGATGTGAATACTAATAAATAGAAAAAAATTCATTGGCTTCCCCTTCATCGGCTCCGCACCCATCCGGATAATCTGAAAAAAATTAGTAATATGGGGATGAGTAACACATACTCAGTAGGGATCCTAACTGTTTAAATTAAATATAGATTAGCATAATTTAACAAATTCAAGCACATATACATTGCCATCACATATACTTTGCCATTTGGCCGAAGCCATACTTTGCCATTGGCCGAAGCCTACTTTGATATTTGACCGAAGTCATACTTTGCCATTGGCCGAAGTCATACTTTGCTATTGGCCGAAGCCTACTTTGCCATTTGGCCGAAGCCTACTTTGCCATTGGCGAAGCCACACATAAATAAATACAGATTCTTCACATATAATATGCATATCAAGTTCAAGAATTTTAATCACATTGTCGAACATAGAATTCATAAAATTATACATGACATATTTAATAAAAACAATTAAACTTTGCACTTAAAAAGTGTAAAGAAAATCCCTACCTCAAATGCAGTTGATAGTCGCACAAAGCTTGAAGTTAGAAAGCCTAAACGTCTAATTCTTCATCACCTCGGCAATAAAGGAAGAAGAAAAAGAACAGTGTAAGGAGATGTTGAGATTTCTCTGATTTCTCTAAGTCCTTTCTCTCTCTTTTTTTTCACGTGAGAGGGAAGATATCTGATATGCCTTTTAAAACGTGGGATTGAGGGGATTGTGGGTTTTCTACCTTAACTGTGAACGTGACTTGCAAATATACAGATTTGGTGGGATTTGGGCTGATCTAAAGGAGTTTTAAAAAAAAAAAAAACTCTATTATCCATTAATAGCTTTATCACTAAATAAATATTGATATAATATATATATATATATATATATCAGATAAAAGTTATGATAAATTTTTAATTTAGGTGAAATAAATAATTAATAAACTAATAAATTATATATAAAAATAATACCGGATATTACAGAAGCTATCTAGATATTTTATTTGAGCTTTCTGGAGAAGTTTTATTCACTTTACATGTTGGGCTCACTTGTTTGTTCTCTTTACTCCTGAGCAATAAATTCTGTGTTTTGCCTAGCGTATTACTTATATTGCTTGTGTTTTTGATTTTGCTTGTTTTTCAATTAAGGGGGTCTATGACTTTGCAAGTGAAACATGTTTGTTTAAATGGTCACTGGGTAAGGATTTTTATCTGGTTGTTAGGAATCAGATGAAGCAGATGGATCACAGCCTGTTGTTGCCGATAGCACGTTCGTGGAGAAAGAACCTGAGCAAGTAATTGCAACTACAGCAACACCTCTGTCCCCTTATACCGCGTGAGTTGCATTGACATTTATTAAAACTGAACTTTTCCTTAAGGTTCCTTTAAACTATTCCACTATTTAAGTCAATTATTTGGAAGCATCATGTGTTTAACCGAATCTCAGACTGCACCAAAGAAAATAAATCCCTTGTCAGCACACACAGACTTGAAAGCTCATTTGGCATAGTGTTGAACTGATATACTATTTCACAGAATTGGCATTTATAATATTCTCGAAACTTTATGTCTCCCATCACTATCCTTCATAAATTGCATGATATTGTAGTAAGTTCAACCTTCAAAGCAATGAGATAGATGTTTTGTTTTGAGGGACAAATAACCCCACGGTTATGTGTCCAGTTGCACTGGTTTGACGATATCGGAAGATGACGTATCTACCACTCTATGCACCTCGAATTTTTCCTATGAAATTCTAAGGGATAATTACAAAAACTATACCTGAGATTTGGGGTATTTACAAAAAAAAAAAAGAGAGATGTTGCAAATTACAAAAGCCCCATCAAGTTTGATTGTCTTAAAATTGAGGGGGTAAATGTAATATTTGTAAAAATATCAGGGGGATTTTGATTTTTTTTGGCTTATGAAGGAGGAAAATGTAAGACGAAATCAAACATCAAGTTTTTTTTTGCAATTTTCAAATATCCCTGGATTTTATTGTAATTATCCCGAACCTTCGTTGTTTTATTTTTTTCTTTGTAATTATCCCAAATTTAAATGATCCATGTTCTCAAGATCCCATATATCATGTTAAATGCACTGATATTGATTGGATATAATTGCTTTATGACTAACCTGTTTATTTACCATCTTGTAGCTATGAGGATCTAAAGCCACCAACTTCTCCAACTCCTACCCCAAGCACTGGTTCTGGTGCCACCAAAGCTAGTAAGATTGAGATCACACCTACTTCAGCAAGTTCCACCTCTTCGTCTATTGAAGTCAATTCTTTGGAGACGTCAAGTATTTCAGTCGACAATGTGATTCCTCAGACTGCACCAAAGAGAACAAATGCCTCTTCGCCATACATAAAGTAAGCTTATTTACATTGGGTTAACTAATTTACTTTTTCAGAGAATTGACATTTATTATTATCTCTGAATTTTAAGTCTACCATAACTATCCTTTATAATTTAGAGAATATCTAACGAGAAACCATAACCGCAGTTTTATCCAGAAGAAAGAAATGAAAAATTTTGTTTAGTTGCACTAGTCTTGGCCTTATCAGAGGATAAAATATCTTCAAATTCCTTGACACTTCCGAATTTCCTATGAAATTTATTGTGTGTTCTAAAGATCCCATGTATTGTGTTAAATGCACTGATATTGATTGGATATTATTGCTTCTATGACTAATCTGTTTATTTTCCATCTTGTAGCTATGAGGATTTAAAGCCACCAACTTCTCCAACTCCTACTCCAAGCACTGGTTCTGGTGCCACCAAAACTAGTAAGATTGAGGCCATGCCTCCTGCAGCAGTCAATTCTTTGGAGACGTCAGGTATTTCAATCGACAATGTGATTCCTCAGACTGCACCGAAGAGAAAAAATGCCTCGTCGCCGTACATAAAGTAAGCTCATTTTCCACAGGGTTTATTAAATTACTTTTTCACAGTATTAGCAGTTATAAGGGATAATTACAAAAACTACTTCCGATGTTTGAGCGAATAACAAAGAAAACCCAGAGGTTTTTGAAAATTACAAAAACCTCAGCGAATAACAAAGAAAACCCAGAGGTTTTTGAAAATTACAAAAATCCCCTTGAGGTTTGATAGGTTTGATTTTTGCACTACACATTACCCCTTTGATAAGCAAAAACATTTCAAACACCCTCATAACATTTGTAAAAATATCACAGTTACCTCCTTTTAGACAGAATCAATCCTCAGTTTTTTTAAACTTCTCTGGCGTTTTCTTGTAATTACCCCAAACCTCAGGGGTAGTTTTTGTAATTATCCCCAGTTATAATTATCTCTGAATTTTAAGGAACATAACTATCCTATATAATTTACAAGAAAGCCTATTGAGCAACCTTAGTAGGCAAAAATAGTAACCCTGATGCTTGGACCTTGATCCCTTAACATTATTTCTATTTGTTTAGCATATAGAGATTAAGTTTTTGTACCACTGATTTGGCTGGCAGTTATGAAGACTTGAAACCACCTAGCTCGCCAACTCCAACTCCAAGTGTTTCCAAAGAGGAACCTTCTATTGCCTCAACTACAGAAGTGACATCAACGCTTACTGGGGGGAATGATGTTGCAAAGAGTGAAAGTACTGATGCTGGGGAAGAGCTTACTAAAACTTTAGCTTCGGAGCTCTCTCCGTATATCGCGTAAGTTGATAATGGATTTTTTTGATAAGTTTCAACATATTAATTTCCAGAAATGCAAATAAACTAATTCAATTTCAGAAAATATTATGACAGTTAATTATGTGTAAGGACTGTCAGTACAAAGGTTTTCTGGGGGTTGATCCCTTGCTACCGGGGAAAATTAGTATTTTGCCATTTTTATAACTAATTTGATCATTCTAATTTTTATTTCTCAGATACGAATCAAAGGGTAGACCCCTTTCACCTTATACCATGTAAGTACATTCCTGCTTACAATATTTCCATTGAGCTATTCTTTGAAAATAAATGTCCGACAAACATTACGTCCATACGATACCTCCACTCACCTCTTCACGTTGTTCCAAAAGATGCACATGACACGAAAATCACCTTTACACAAATTTACCGTTGGTACGTACCCTTGAGGTTTAGCTTAATTATAAAAAAAAATGGTGACATTTATTTCTTTTTATAAATTGCACCTATCGCAGGGGTATATGTGAAACAAATACAAATCTCAAAAAGGTATTTGTAGGGAGTATTTGCAAACACTACTGCTCTTAAAAGAAGTGATTACTTTCCGCTTAGTAGTTGTAAAATTGCAAACAAAAATTGAAAATTGATCCAAGTTAAGAGGAATGATTGGTGGAGAAGTTGTAAAACTACTTTATTTGTGTGTAAAAGTCTAAGCAAAAGCAGAATCAGAAATCTAAAGCACCACCCTTCCCCCTGCTTTTCAATTCGATTAAATGAAGCATAATTAAAAGCAGAAGTTGACATTTGCAAACACCAAAATGTGTTTTTTTTTTCCGAGAATCATTTCTTTTCAATGTTTGCAAACATTTCCATAATGCCTTGAGGTTTTTGTAATTTTTAAAGAACACTGGACCTTCTTTGTAATTAGGCTAAACCTCAAGGATGGTTCTTGAAACTTATGCTTTTGCATTTATAACGTGGCTGATGGTACATGCATATCTAGTGGGATACAACATAATACTTTGCCTTTGTTTTGACAAAACAGGTATGAGGACTTGAAGCCACCGAGTTCTCCTATGCCTTCTCCAAGGAAGTTCTAAATTTTGGAAGGAAACAATTCCACTTAAAGATATGTAATTATGCATTGTTTTTGCATTCCCTCGGTGATGATAGTATTTCAGATACTGTTCCTCCATTTATGCTTCTACCTTTCTTTGTGCGGATTAGTCGTTCATGTGATTGCACCTGAGCAAATTCATGATGCATCAAGAGGCAAGTAGTTGAGAATGCACGGAGTTTTGGGAGTAAAAATATGTGATGATGCTATTTTGTAATCGTTCTTTTGATCATATTTGTTGTGCATTCATATTTCATACACCGTAATAATACTTTTGTGCTTTGGGCTGTTTTAGTCTTTGCTTTAAAAATTAGAAATCTATCTTTGTTTCTGATTGATGATAGAGAAATACAAGTGCATTCTTACTTTGTATGTGTTTTGCACAGAATTTTTGGGTGGAACAGGTACACTATTGGACCAGTTTCATACTTATATTTAGGTAAGAACTTTTTTTTTCTTTTTTTCTTTTGTTCCGAATCAACGTGATGAGGGATCAATCTTTTACTTCAGCGGTAGGTTGTCAGGGTGAATGATCCAGGTTCGATCTCATGTGAGTGCGTGTATTCCCTCCCCTAACCCACCCCCCCACCCCAATTGTACAAAAAAAGAATCAACGTGATGATAGGAGTAGTTTTTTAACTATTGTACATGATACAAATAAAATTGATAACTAAGTTTTGCTATTAATTTCATAGTGATATAAAGTGTTGTTTGCAGGCAGACTAATTAGGGATGGCAATGGATGGGTATACGCAGTACCCACAACCCAAATCCTAATGGGACGGGTATGGGTAGTCTTTTTGGATTCGGGATGGGTATGGGATGAGAAATCACTACCCATTTATAGGTAGGGTATGGTTTTACCCCTCGGACACTCAATACCCGAACCCGTTTACTCTTAGTAACTTCCACTTTTTTTTTCCATCGACATGATACATTTGTTTTTAAGAGCCCAACATAAATTTCCATTTTGTACAAAGAAGATATAACTTTGTTACTTTTCTTTGAACATGTGATCATATCAATTTTGTTTTATCTTTGTCGGGCTTGATAGAGTTATATGTCTAATAATGTAGTTTTATGAACTAAAAATTGATATACTAGTGTTGATTCTGCAGTTTTAGAAATGTATTGGTTGCATTTGTATTTATGTGGTGCTTCTAATTTAGTTAATGAATAATGATAGAATGTAGTGACTTGCAAAATTGAAATGATTAATTGTTTTTACTAAGAATTTAACATATTAGACATTGTTTTATATAATAATTAGTTTTTGGTAGGATGTCCATTTAAATAGTTATCTAAATATTCATATAATTATAAGTTTTTATATAAACTAAACTGGTTTAGGACGGGTACGGGTAGTATGCTGGTATTAGTAAATGAATTTGGGATGGATACGGGTAATAGATGTAGTTTAGGGTTTGGGACGGGTATAGGTAGTACAAATATTATACTTCGGATATGGATAGCCGAAAGGTGCCTGAATTTTTCCAAGGAAAAATGATTCTTTGCAACCTAAGGTTGTGATTATCATTTTGAAAATTTTCTTTCTACTAGACAATAGTATAAAAAAAATATTAGGGAGATTTTTTGGTTGTTGTTGCAGATGTGAATGAATATGGAATGGAAATGCACGATGAAATATAATATGATGTAGGAAAAGTAAAACATTGATTGGTAGTTAAGAATACGAGAGTGTGTAAATAGTGAAATTTATGGAAAATTGTATAATAATGATTTAATTATTTGCGAAAGAGGGAGAGAAAAAGTGGGAGTGAGTGAATAGTGTAATTTTTTAGAATTTTGATAAACAATCACATTTTGAGTTAAAAAAAAAATTCTCTAGCTGAACGAAAATGTGAGAATTTTTGTAGGTAAGCACATCCTAAACTTTTGCCGTCTTTACACTTTGCAATCTAAATTATTTATTTTCACAACTAACTTAAATTTGCGGGTTTTTCACTTTAACCTCTGGCCAGCTGGAAATCGAATATTCTTGAAATATTCGTCCAAGTGACTAAGAATATTCATTGAAATATTCCAACTCTGACTGATCGAAGGTTGCAAAGTAAAAAACCTGCAAAAATTAGGTTGTTAGTTAATAATAAAAATAATTAGAGTGCAAAGTATAAAGATGACCAAAGTTCAAGTTGCAAACACTTATTTCTCCTTTTTCCAAATTGAGAAACCATGTTTAAAGATTTGTTGCGGCAATCAAGTCATCTTTAACTCTTAATTAATTGTTTGATACAACTTTGAAATGCATTATTTGTGTTTAGAATGAATCAATCAATAAGCAAAAGTAGTTCACAACTGATCATAAAAAGATCAAAATTATAAGATAACCTATATAAATAAAAAAAACATACATATGTTTTAAATTTATACAGATCTAATTGATCAAGTAGAATCAGAAAATCTATTCGCATCGGAAAATTATGTACTCGCATCTATCACTAAACTTTTGGATGAGTTATCTCGAATCTTATGCATAAAACACCCTAAAAACTATTATTAAGGAGATGAAGAAATCCCACAAAGGGAGATTGAATATGAAAATTGAAAGTCACATCTTGATCCTTCCGATGGGGAATGGAGGAAGAAAAGAGAACATATGACAGAAAACCAGGATTAGGGAGGAAGAAGAAAGCCAAAGACTTGTTTGAAATGTATTTTTATTTCTTTGATTACAAATTATTTTGTATATTATTTTATATTTTTCTTATTAATGAATGCTAAATTTGCATTGTTCTTGCAAAAACAATTATAGAATAAGATAAAATATACTATGAGCAAATGGAGATTGAATCAAAATTAAAATTAGAAAGCATATTTGATGTTGGGAAATTAGGTAAGAGGAATTTGGCTAGAATCATGGGATAATTTAACTTTTGATACCCAAAGTTTATCTTGACTTTTTGGTTTTGGTACCTAATATTCCAACTTAATCACTATTGGTACCCTAAGTTTCGGATGTTAGTCACTTTCACTACATGCCGTTATTTTTCCATCCAGACGGCTAACATGTTGCTGCAGGTAAAAAGTGGTTTCTTTTTAGGGATAATTTCACTTTTGATACCCAAAATTTACCACCTTTTCTGTTTTAGTACCCAAAATTATTTAAAATATTTTAAATTCTAAACTCGAAAAAACTCAATATTATTTCCAAAAAATTATTTTCAAAAATAAGTGATGTTTTAAAAATCTAAAATATCGTTTAAAGAACTAAAAGTTGTGTTAAAAATCTGACAACTACTTAAAAAAATGAATTCAATAATAAAATTAAAAATCTGGAAATTTTCTAAAGTTCTGAAAAATGGATTAAAAACTGTAAACTATAAGATTTTGAAAAAATTAACCAAAAAATATGATTGACTTAAAAAATCCAAAAAGGGTAAAAACATTGATTTTTTTAAAAAAACTAAAAATCTATTTAAAAAATATAAAAATTAACGAAAATATTGAAATTTATTTTGAAAAAATCCAAAATTTATTTAAATGTCTTAAAATTATTCCATAATTGGGATATTAAAATCTGATAATTGTTAAAAAAAAATCCAGAATTTTTAAAACATATTTCGAAGTTTTAAAAAGTGTTTTGATTTTTTTTATTTAGGACTCCATAAAACTCCAAAATCAAATTAAAAGAGGTTTTTGATTGCTGGGTGAAGAAAATGGGAAAAAATATGAAACGGAGAGGACGAAGTGGAAGAGAAGAAAAAAAGAAAAATTAATTTTTTTATTTTATTAATATATATATATATATTATAAGGGATAATTTTATTTTTGATACCCAAAATTTACAACTTTTTCGCTTTTGGTACCCAAAATTAGTAAAAAGGTTTTTTATTCTTCATTTTTACTAATTTTAACCGGTTTCCACCTGCTACAAAACCATTTTTACTAATTTCAACATCCAACATGTATCGGTTTGGCACTTGCACCAAAGTTTAAGTACTGTTTGAAGGATTTCTGAAAATTTATGTACCCTTTTGTTATAAACAAAAAGATTTGGGAATCAAAACAAATTTACATCACTTTTAGGTTTCTCTCTCAACCTCCGCTCTCTAATTTTCAGGAAATCAAACGTATAATTCCCAGTTCTTAGATATGGATCCATCTGAGACACCGAAATGCGACGTTGCTCCGGCCACTGCTTCAGCGTACCTCGACCCCATTACTGGTCAGCCGCAAAGCCCTAATTTCACTGCGTATTTTTTTGCGTGTGTATACATATATATATTTTTCTGTCAATTGAACTGGATTTGTTCTTTTGGGAATAAAATATGAATATTAGGGATCGGAGGTTTGCTCAAGAAGAACATTACGAGTGGTTTAAAGACTATTCTTATTTTCGTCACCTCATTCTTCAATACATTACTCCTAACTCTGCTGTAAAAACCTCCTTATACTCTCATATCTTTTTTTTTTGCGATTGATTATTTTTAAGAAAAATATTTTGCATATATATTCTTTTTATAGAATGAGGCTTTTTGGCGAACAGGTATTGGAGGTTGGATGTGGAAATTCTCAGTTGTGTGAAGAACTGTATAGAGACGGAATTACTGAACTGACCTGCATTGATTTGTCATCGATTGCTGTTGAGAAGATGAAGCAAAGATTACTTTCTAAGGGCTGCAAAGGTTTCTAAAATTCTGAATTTATGTTTGTGTGTATGTAGCGTAGTTCATATCAGTCTATGCATTTATGTGGTGTAGTATGTGTTTTCTTAAGCTAACAAATTAACATGGTTTTGAGCCTTTTGAGTGAACTCTCAAGGTTTTCGTCATATGTAGAATGTACTTTATGATACAGCCATGGCTGTTGCCACTGCAACCTTTCTATTGATACTGCGTTTAACATTTGGATTTCTATGAATCACATATATCCACGAAGATAATTTATATAATTGCCTGTTGCCATTAACAACCCTTTACATGTTTTAAGGTCTGAATGTTGGGGTTCATGGTTGGTTTTCTGGGCCACATACACATGCGTTTAACATTTGGAATTCCCTCCACCAAGTTGGTAGTGGGACTATGTAATAAGAATACCGGCTTGCACCTTAACAAGGCTCTTTCTCCCCACCCGCTCACCCTTGTGATAATCTCACATGCAATCATTTCTAAGTAGAATAGACATGTCAGTCCTTTTCGCTGAGGATATTACGTGACACTCTAACCACCATTTTCCCTCAATTTCTCCCAGATTTGTAAATAAAGGATTAAGTAAAATAATGGACTTGTAAAATAAAGGACATACTAGTTGAAAAACACCGAATATTAGATGACATTGTGGATCTTGTATCGATGAATCATCAGGTGTCTTATTTGTGTGTATTGCAACTAAACAAATGAATCAATTCAATGGCGCTAGGAAACTTGCTAATTGATTAATCTTTATGGAAAGCAGAATCTGTTTACAATATAATTCACTGACAAACACAGTTGTGTTGTTGAGATCTTTTATGAGGGTGCTGTGTGTTACCTGTTGTAGTATAGTTAAGGATGTGGGCTGAAGAAACCCAGATATCGACTATGTCAATTTTTTAGCTTTAAAACTCTCTGTCATTTATGTAACTCTGTTCATTTTTTCTTGTTGTGTTACTGCTATCAGAAATTAAAGTGCTGGAAGCTGACATGTTAGACCTGCCTTTTGAAGATGAATTTTTTGATGTGGTTATAGAGAAGGGAACCATGGTAAAGTTATAATGTATGCACTTACTACTCCTTCATGTAGGGACACTTCTCCTGGATCCACTTCTTTCACTTCTAACTGGAGGAGTGTAATGCTAAAATGAGTAGATTAATCTCAATTATATGTTTAATTAGAGGTGTAAAGTACCAGGATTTCTGTATTCCCTATACTTCCATTGCCAACTTTATTCCCTAAAATCCATAAATCAAAGGCAGGCTGATTTTCGTTTTCTAAGGACTAGCCCTAGTGGACCTATCAGGTGTTTGTTTGCTAAGTATATGCTAACACAGTATTTGTTTTTTTGGAACATGAAGGATGTGTTATTCGTTGACTCTGGAGATCCTTGGAATCCTGAACCTGTGACAGTTAGCAAAGTTATGGCGATGCTTGAAAATGTTCATAGAGTTTTGAAACCCCATGGCATGTTCATCTCCATCACCTTTGGCCAGGTAGAAGAAGAAATAATTGAATCTCTCTCTCTCTTGATTGATCGACCGACCCCAATGCTTATATAATTGATATCTATCTTTATTTTTCAGCCACACTTCAGGCGTCCTTTCTTTAATGCTCCCACATTTACCTGGTCAGTTGAATGGAGAACATTTGGTGATGGATTTCATTATTTCTTCTATATTTTAAAGAAGGTGCGTACTGTTAAGACACCTTAAATTGCAAAATATTCCGTCGTATTATGCAAAATGATGTTCTGTATTTCTTCATGCATGCCAAATTGAGCGTGTGAATACTGATAGCTAGTATCTTGCAGGGAGAAAGATCATCAGATAACACTGAATATACTGAAAAGATTGACATGCCATCTATAACTCTATTCCACGAGGAATTAGACAACGAAGACTATATATTTCGCACGAATCTTGATGATATGTGAAGCCGGATGTGGAAGGTAAAGTTCTAAGTGCTCATTAGTTTCCTCCTCTACCCTTATTTCGACAGTTTTCCTCCTTAGAATCTATAATTGAGATTGGTAGTAGTAACAAAACCTTCTGAATTGTTATTTCGCTACTATCCCTGCGAGCTTATTTCTTGACCATAATTTGATGGATGAAGTTCAATATAGTTGTTTCAAGCTGAAAGCTGGTTGAAATGAACTGAAACTTAACGAAGTTGATATCTTGTGTGCCGTGGAATTGGTATTTTCATGGAAATATTGGAGTATTACATTGATTACTTTTCCTTTTCTCTTTTTACCACTTTCCTCAGAGTAAATTACACCAAACCATCATATAAAATATGGATAATTACAAAAACACCCCTGAGGTTTGGGCTAATTACAAAAAAAACCAGAGTTCTTTAAAAATTACAAAATAAACCCTTAGAGGTTTGATTCCGTCTTACATCTTTCCAGGTGATTTTCAAAAACATTTAGAAAAAACCCAATTCATAAATACAGTTACCCCCGACAAAATGAAACCTGAAGGGGTTTTTTGTAATTTGAAACTATCTCTGGGTTTCTTTTGTAATTAACCCAAACCTCAGGGGTGTTTTGGTAATTATCCCTATAAAATAGGGATAGTTACAAACACTACTCCTAAGTCCTGAGGTTAGCTTGAACACAAAACAGTCCAGTTATCTTTCGGTATTGATTTGTTTCTATTTTACAAATTGCCCCTCCGTATGGGGTATTTGTTAACATCTCCACTGAAATTATGTTTAGTTTCTACAGCCGTTTGATCTCCCTTTGACTTTAGTTTTATCATGATAAAGAGAAAGACAAAGAAAAGGCAGAAAATAGACAAGCATGAACTGGTCGTTGGTTCATGCATTGAACATGGAATGACTTTATTTATCATAGTGACTAGTGAATACATTAGCTCTGAATAAATTAATAATATGGCGACATTTTCATTTAGAAGGAAATACAACTAGTAGAAGGAAAATTTTATATTCCTATTTTTTTCAAAAACAATTAAATTTAAATTAGGCTAGAAATATGTTGCTGGGAAATATAGAGTGCTTTAAGTCTTGACTCTGAAGCTATGGTATATGTTGGAATTAAGCATTTTATATCTTGTTGTAATTAGGAAGTCTTTATGCATAATTGCTTGTACATTACATTGACTAAGACTGGAAATGAAAATAAGTAAATAACCTAAACTCTTGTTTCTTACTTTAGCCCTTTAATAAGTTCATATATATATATGGGAAATTAGGGAAATACCTCCCAATAAGGGGTATTAAGGAAAAATGCCCCCACTTTATTAACTAATGAAATATACCCCTTTTCACCCCCTAAAATGTCTAATTTACCCCTGACTTAAAAAGATAAAAAAAAGGAAAAATCGTGCAACAAAAGAGCGGGAGTTTATTTTCAGCTAGCAAAAAATGCCCCCACTTTATTAACTAATGAAATATACCCCTATTCACCCCCAAAAAGTCTATAATACCCTTTATTTAAAAAAAATAAAAAGCAAAAGAACAAAACACCTGAACAAGCGGGAATAGTCTCATTCTTCCCAACTTCTTATCCACTTCTCCACTTCTTCGACTTCTTCTCCACAAGTTCAAGCGACGCGCTTTAGGGCTTCCGACGATGACGTTCTCTGTCACTTCGGTCATCACGTAGTATGCTGCGGTCTTCGGCTTTTAAGGGTTTCATCATCTTCTGTTGAAAATCTTCGGTTGAAAAGGTTCATTTTTTCATCTTCTTCTCTAATATGTATAGTGTAGTCAGTTCTGTTGAAGGATTTAGGGTTTTGTTTTGAAAAAAAAATTCGAATATGAAACTGTTAGGGTTTCTTAATATGATTAAAATCGATTTTTGACGTTAAAAGGTTCATGTTATGTGGAGTTAATGATGAGTTTATGTTGGAATGTTTATTGGCTTGGGCTTTTTCTAACATTATTTTTGTTGCCTACTTATTTGCCATGTGTTTTGCCCACTTCGTGGAGTCTATAATGTGTTGTGTGAAGTTTATGATGTTCATGTTACATGCACTCTATATATGTGTTGTAGGTTGGAATTTGTATAGGCTTGGATTATTTTAGATCTATATTTATCTTGCCCACTTATTTGCCAAATAAGTCATTAGCCCACCATTTTGCCCATTTATTTACCCCCGTGTGGAGTGGGCAACAAAGTGGAGTCTATATGATGTGTTGTGTGTAGTCTATGATGTTCATGTTCAGGAGTCTGTAATGGGTTGTAGGTTGGAATATGTATGAACTTGGTTTTTTGGAATAATTTTTATCTTGCCCACCTATTTGCCTGCGGTGTGCCCTCCTCCTATTTGCCCACTATTTTGCCCTGCTGTCCACTTGTATCTCGGTGCCCACTTATTTGCCCTGCGGTGTGCCCTCCTATTTGCCCACTATTTTGCCCCCGTGTTTACGTAAGTCCAAGCGATTTAGCCCTCTTTTTTACAATCAATGCTCAAACACAATAACAAAGGTGCGGAATGTAAACAACACACGTCGATTTAAAGAGGTTCAACCCACTTAGGGCCTAATCCTCTACCACCCCAATATATCCTGGATGGATTT
Source organism: Rehmannia glutinosa (assembly GCA_016081115.2). Lineage (NCBI taxonomy): Eukaryota > Viridiplantae > Streptophyta > Magnoliopsida > Lamiales > Orobanchaceae > Rehmannia > Rehmannia glutinosa. The sequence goes on along the minus strand of JABTTQ020001016.1, from coordinate 337,443 downwards.
CGAAAGAGAAAAAGATTTTATTAATAATTACCAAAATTATTACAACAAAATCTTACACCAACACCTTGAAGAGCACCACACTCTTCTTCAACACCACCTTTGAGATTACCACAATCTCACTTGAAGATTACCACAATCTTCAACGGCACCTTGTGAAGATTACCACAATCTTCACCCTCAAGAGCACCACACTCTTCAACACCTCAACAAGAAGATTACCACAATCTTCTTACACCTAACACCTAGTTCACCCAAGTGTGTTCTTACCACAAGAACACTCACAAGGATATCTTGTGTTTGAATGACGACCACAAATTCAAGATTACAACTCGATAATGAATAATACAATTGAGTGCAAGTGTAATCAAGAATAGCTGCAGACCTCAAATGAATGTGAAAGTGAATAATAGCTAGGCAAATTACAACAAGAAATAAGACAAATGTAAGAACAAGTGTATTCTTGAGTGTATCTTGTTGTGTTGTAGTTTTCTCTCATATTGTGTTGCTTCAATTCTTCCTCTATTTATAGGAGATGATTGATACTTGATAGGCTCACTCTTGGAATCGATTTCTAAAAAAATTGCAATTAAAATCAAGATTATAGTTGTTAGAAATCAATCCCACAATTTAGGGAAAAAGCTGTCACGCACAACGGTTAGAATTTTCTTTGTCAAAGCATAGAGCGGCCGGCCGCACGAGAAATAGAAGTTTGAAACATATAGCACCAAATTAACACAGGCGGCCGGTCGAGTGCACTCGGCCGGCCGAGCCTATGTGCAACCGGTTGATCAATTTTGAGAGTTCTCAAGTTTACGTTTCACGAAACTTGTTCCTGTGCTGGTCGCCTCTTTGGTCGTCGACCAGGCCGACCTCTCAATGACAAGTTGTCCGATTTTTATCAAAAATAAACCTCAAGAAATACTCAAAAAATTCGTAAAAACATTTTAAACCGATCGGGAGTATTTAGGACAACATTAGAAATATAGTTTTGATGAAAGAAACCTTTGACATAAAATCATTAAAAGTGTTTGTCTAATATTTATCGAAAATAAAACTTGATGAAATACTCCTAAAATATTAAAACCATTTTAAATCATTTAGGAGTATTTGGACAACCTTTAAAACCATTGTTTTGGTGTAAAATCAAAATCATCAAAATCATGATAAAACCATTTATCAAACAATCTCCCCTTTTTGATGATTACAAACCAAAACATTTTAACGAGGTCGATTTTAAAAACAAAACAATTTTACTTAGTTAAAGAGAACTATCCGTTGTGAGTGACAACATTCCATGCAATAAAAACACAAGGATGGGAGTAGAGATATTCAAACACATATAACAAATGCTCCCCTATCAACATGCACAACAAGAGTTATATAGAAGCAACTTAAACATAAGCTAAAATATTAGATTTTCGATATTGAGCTTAAGTATCAAAAACTTAAAAGCTCCCCTTCAAAGATGCATCATTAGAACCGTATATAAGTCCATACTACAACCAATGGATCATGATTCATACATAACCATAATGCACCAAGTGGACTAAATATGATCCACAACTTATGGCTTTATGAAGCCATAGCTTATAACTTCTTTTTCGTTAAGCTTATCTTAGCTTTTATGAGCTAATGAGCTTATAACATGTTTCTCCCCCTTTGGAATCATCAAAAGAATGTTAGCACGATAAATACATCATATATTCATATCAAAGTGCGCAACAAAACCGATGTATCGAGCTATTTGAACATTGAAGCTTATAAACCAAATAGGAGGGAAAAGTCGAATCATACGACTTGAAGAAGCTTATGAAATATCACTTGATAAGCAAACACGATCTCTATAAATATATAAGACTTTTGAAATCGAGAGAATCATGTAGGTGATGAATTTTTCATTGAAACATTTTATCGAACACTTGGCGGGCGTCAAAATTAGAAAATGATATATATAGCCCTTGTAAATGTAATCAAGCCAAGTTTTTCATCACCAAATACAATGAAACAATTATCATTCATCAACAATCAATAAGCTCATCACAAATATATATGAATTGCATCAAGAAAAATGCATATAAGTCACAAACTCAAGGTTCAACCCAATTGAGCTAAAGAAGTAGAATTCTTACCATTCGATTGGTAAAGACGAGCAACAATGATGATAACCGAGCTATGTAGTCCCCAAAATATATAATTCATGCATCAAAACTCATTTGAAGTGAAATGTGTGTGAAAATGACAAAGGGACGAAATAGAGTTGAAAAAAGGGCCAAAATGGCTAAGTAAAAGAACAGAGACGATTTAAGCCAAGAAATCACGGTGGGCGGCCGGTCAAGGCTAGGGCGGCCGGTCAAGCAAAGGGTGACCAGGTCGACCGACTTGCCCTATAGCCCATTCGCTTCTTTCATTTTGCAAATTAAGTTTGATCCAAAATTCGATTTTTCGCCCCTAAGTTTTAAAAAAAACGTGCAAAATGCGGGGCGTAGACCTCATTCAATATACATTATGTCATAATCAGCTTGAAATGAGGTAAAATACTCGGCGATTAACGAAGAAAAAAAATCATGCGAGTTATCCTTGAGATGGAATTAAACATATCTCAAGTTTTTGTTAAAACATGCAATCCCTTAACAATTATATCGAATCTCAATATGTTTAGTTCGATTATGACGAACCATAGTTTGAATAATTTTGACCTGGACTTGTTATCCCGAAAAATAAGAACGTTTTAAAGCTTTGGATACAACAAGTCATAAGAAGAAGTGCCTTTCAAATATTTGAAAATTTCTTTTAACGACACTTTAATGAGATTCGTTGGAAGAGTTTTTGTTTAAGTCGAGCATATAGACATAATGCATATGGAATGTCGAGTCTATAGAAATAATACAAGAAAACATACCTCGAATTTGTTTGTCAACCGACATGCCTTTCTCAACCTTTGTCAATCTTTAGCCATAGAGGTTGAGATAGTTCTTCTTTCTTCAATGCCTAACTCCTTCAAGAGTTCTTTTGAAATATAATCATCTTCTTGGCATTGAATAATTTGAAGTCCAAGCAATAAATTGAGCTCCCCCATCATGCTCATCTCGAGTTCACTTAGTATCAACTTAGAAAAATATCTTGCACAAATATTCATTAGTAGCACTAAAAATATTCTCATAAATATGCACAAGTTTAAACAATCTTGCCCTTTTTCACAAACAAAGAGAGTAGTATCAACTTTACCTCTTGTAAAAGCATTTAGCAAAAATAGCTAAGTCTATTATACCATACACCGGGGTACTTGTTTTAAACCATTCAAGGCCTTAAAAACAATTATTTGGCCTAGAAAAATTTTAAACCCCTGAGGTTGTTTTACATAGACTTCTTCTTGAATAAAACCATTGAGAAAATTGGATTTAATATCCATTTGGTAAAGCTAGAAATTTTCTTAAAACAAGAATGGGCAAGTAAAATGCAAATAGCTACTAAATGTGCTATGAGTGCAAATGTTACATCAAAATCAATTACCTTCTTCCGAAAATACCTTCGAGCTACTAACCTCGCCTTAGTTCAACCAATGTTGCCTTGGTCATCGAGTTTGTTCCTAATACCCTTTTTGTCTTCTTCATCACTATCATCATAGGGCATTCAATTGATCTAAGGTATTCATAAAAGAACATTTGTCCTTTCTCATTATCAATAAATCTACACAACTTAACAAACCCATTAATGGTATCGCAAGAAAAATAGCTCAAGAAAATAACATGCCGTGATTGTGAATGTCAATCACAAAATGTCTTGCATAGAAAAGACGAATAAACTAGACAATATAAACCATGAAGCAAGAAACACATACTATGCATACAAGAGAAATCATCAAGAGTCTAATAAGACGTGCAAGTTCAAATGAGCTTAAGAAAGCCACATAAGGTCTCTTTTGAAATATGAAAATCCGATAGCATATAGTTGAGACCTCATTTAAAAGAAGTATTTGAACAAAAGTTGACAAAGCAAATATGTGCAATCAAATATCGAATAGTGTCTTTCTTGACAAAATGGCCATTTGTGAAAATATGTAAATCTACACAATTCTTAAAACAAATCTAGCACAAATCATAATGATAAAAGTGTAAAGCTAAGAGATATCACAAGTAAGCTCATGCCATAAAAATCCATAAGAGATGATAATACACTTTAGTCTATAAAAATGCACAAGAGTTTTAAAAACATCATATAAGGTCTCCTTTTCCAAAAGAATTTTAAAAACAAACATATATATTGAAGACCTTAAAAAAATCAATACTTGAAAACTCATGTTGCAATAAAGACACAAATAAAAACATGCATAACAAAATAAAATGCATATTTTAAATGGGGAGATACGGGTTACCAATTACGCCATTTCCATGGGTTGTGTCGTTCCCATTGTTGATGATATCTTCCCTTGAAAGTCACTTTGTTGATGATGACTTATTTGATTACTCCATTTCCAAGGTTTGTTGCCTTCCCATTGTTGAAAGTCTCTTCTTCTTTGAAAATCATCTTGTTGATGATGTCTTTGCCATTTTCAAGGATTGTGTTCTTCTTATTTTTGATTATATCCTTTTCTTGGAAATTGGCTTTGTCGAAAATAGTTTCTCCTTCTTTGATCAAATGAAACGGTCATTTGATGTCTTCTTGGCGGTATAAATTTTCTTCGATCATTATTTCACGGTACCTAATATGACATTGTTTTGTGGTACCCTCATGTGTTTGGGTCCTTTGGGATTAGTCTTGAGACTTTTAGGTCTCCAACAATAATTAGAGCTATTTCTAGCCCGACAAGTATTTACCGTATGACCCTTTTTACCGCAATAAAAACATGTAATAATTCTAGGAGCATAATGACCAACGTCTTTTAGAGACTTGATTCTTTTTCATGTGATTGACACCCTTAAAGCTTATGATCAAGTTCTAGTTTGAATTATCACAACAATCAACAATATTGGTTATTCTATCGACTTTTCAAGTTGGATTTAGATAAATCATTTTTCAAGCAATTTATATCCTCAACAAGAAAGTACTATTTTCTTTCTCAAGGTTTCTAACCTTGTCAAGAGTGGTGGTGTGAGCACATGATAGTGATTCATAGGAAGTAAATAAACTATCCTTATCATTTTTCAAAACAATGAATTCCTTTTTCAAATTTTTGTATTTAACAAGTAAGTTTTGGAATTCATCTTGTAGCTCATCATAATCATTTTGTAAATCACTATATTCATTTTGCAATTCATGGTCATAAGAAGTAGAGGTTTAGAACTTACCTCGTTTTCTTCTTCGATGCCCATGAGGCATTGTTCAACTTGTTCATCATGGGAGGTTGTAGGAGGCTTATCCCATGTTGTTGGATTTGATATTGTATCCATTTGTGAAGTAGATGCTTTTGAGTTGCTCCTTTCATTTGCATATACTTCATAGATGGCTTCTAATTTTGCCATACTTCATGTGCCGATTGAATACCTACAACATGATCAAATTCCAAAGTGGTAAGTGAACAAAGTAAAATATTAAGAGCTTTACCATTTAAAGAGATGATTTTCTTCTCTTCATCATTGAGCTTTTTGAAGCCTTTTGAGGTGTGTGGTGTATCTTTCATCGAATGGATTCTCCATTAATGACGGTGTTCCAAATGTCGAACCCGCAACCTTGTAAGTAGCATTCCATTCTTTCTTTCCAAAATATAAAATTTTTGGAATCAAACCGAGGTGGCTTGGTGGTGGAGGTGCTTTAAAAATGAGCTTCGAGCGTAGCCGACGATCGTTCTCTTCACTCGCGATGTGAAACGAGCTTGCCAAAGTTTGGCTCGATACCACTTGTAAGTCCAAGCGGCTACGATAATCTGAGGGGGTGAATAGATTATCTCCATCTTTTCGATTTCGCCCTCTTTTTCGAACCAAATGCTCAAACACATAACAAAGGTGCGGAATGTAAACGACACACGTCGATTTAAAGAGGTTCAACCCACCTGGGGCACTAATCCTCTACCACCCCAAGATATCCGGGATGGATTTGAAAGAGAAAAAGATTTTATTAATAATTACCAAAATTATTACAACAAAATCTTACACCAACACCTTGAAGATTACCACAATCTTCAAAGCGGCACCTTGTGAAGATTACCACAATCTTCACCCTCAAGAGCACCACACTCTTCAACACCTCAACAAGAAGATTACCACAATCTTCTTACACCTAACACCTAGTTCACCCAAGTGTGTTTCTTACCACAAGAACACTCACAAGGATATCTTGTGTTTGAATGACGACCACAAATTCAAGATTACAACTCGATAATGAATAATACAATTGAGTGCAAGTGTAATCAAGAATAGCTGACCTCAAGAATGTGAAAGTGAATAGCTAGGCAAATTACAACAAGAAATAAGACAATGTAAGAACAAGTGTATTCTTGAGTGTATCTTGTTGTGTTGTAGTTTTCTCTCATATTGTGTTGCTTCAATTCTTCCTCTATTTATAGGAGATGATTGATACTTGATAGCTCACTCTTGGAATCGATTTCTACAAAAAAATTGCAATTAAAATCAAGATTATAGCCGTTAGAAATCAATCCCACAATTTAGGGAAAAGGCATGTCTGTTTGCTAACGGTTAGAATTTTCTTTGTCAAAGCATAGGCGGCCGGCATGCACGAAATAGAAGTTTGAAACATATAGCACCAAATTAACACAGGCGGCCCAGGTCAAGTGCACCTCGGCCAGGTCGAGCCTATGTGCAACCGATTCTGACTGATCAATTTTGAGAGTTCTCAAGTTTGTTTCACGAAACTTGTTCCCAGTGTACGGTCGCCTCTTTGGTCGGACCGGCCGACTCTCAATGACAAGTTGTCCGATTTTTATCAAAAATAAACCTCAAGAAATACTCAGAAAAATTCGTAAAAACATTTTAAACCGATCGGGAGTATTTAGGACAACATTAGAAATATAGTTTTGATGAAAGAAACCTTTGACATAAAATCATTAAAAGTGTTTGTCTAATATTTATCGAAAATAAAACTTGATGAAATACTCCTAAAATATTAAAACCATTTTAAATCATTTAGGAGTATTTGGACAACCTTTAAAACCATTGTTTTGGTGTAAAATCAAAATCATCAAAATCATGATAAAACCATTTATCAAACAGTTTCCACTTGTTTAAAGTGCCCACCTATTTGCCTGTGGTGTGCCCACTGTCTCATCCACTTGTTTCTAACACTTCCTTTCATTGTGCAGTTCGAGAAAGATGTCACTTGTCCCCAATGAGAAGGATCAATTTGTAGCGAAATTAAGTGGTTGCAACTTGAATGAGGAGTTAGAACAAAATAAAAGGTTTTTGAGTGATCGAAATAAAGAAAGGTTCAAGCAATCTTACTTTGGCCAATTAAGGAGACGTCAAAAATCGAAGTTTCAACGCCAATTATATCTCGCACCGCTTTTTTAGTCAAGACAAGTCAATGTCATTGGAGAAGATCACATTCCACGTGAACAATAAAGAGGCCGACTTCGTAATAAGGGAGTTCGCCTTGATCACATGACTTAGTTTTGGGTCTAAGTGTACTATTCTATTGTCCTCCGGGATTTTCAAGAAATGTTTTAGGTGGTTTAATCCCCTTTGTTTGATTCACATGGAAAATGCATTGGAAGAGTGGTCGAAGAAGGATAAAAGAGACGGAGATATGACCTTTAAGTTGGCATAACTACGTTTCCTCTACTGATATTCTCTTGGTTAGAGACCGTAAATGCAAAAGAATTGATGTCGAGTATATTCACCTCGTGGATGATTTAGATGCTTTTAATGATTATCCATGGGACGAGTTGTTTTTGTTTTTTGGTCAAGGAAACACGGGTTTGCATGGACGATAGAGTTCATGGTTATTGGGAAATGAAAGAAACTAAGGACAAGCATGAGTATGGACACTTTGATATGTATGGCTTCCATCTGCGCTCATTGTAAGTCCAAGCGGCTACCATAATCAAGTAGGGGTGAATAAATTATCTCTATTTCCTCGATTATTCCATCTTTTCCGAACAAACAAGCCAAGACAAGAATGAAGGTGCGGGAAGTAAACAACAACGCGTCGATTTATAGAGGTTCAACCCACCTGGGCCTAATCTGTACCACCCCATATATTCGGGATAGATTTCAAAAAGAAAAAGATTTTATTAATAACCACAATTAATACAACAACACCTTACAACACCTCTTTGGAGATTACCACAATCCTCAACGGCACCTTGTGAAGATTACCACAATCTTCCGACTTGAAGAATACCAAATTCTTCAACACCTCGAAGAGCACCACACTCTTCAATAAGAAGATCACCACAATCTTCTTTGCACTGTCCAAGTGTGTTCTTACCACAAGAACACTCACAAGGATATCTTGTGTTGAATGATGACCACAAATTCAAGATTACAACTCGATAATGAATAATACAATTTTGAGTGCAAGTGTAATCAAGAAATAAAGCCTAGACCTCAAGATGTGAAAGTGATAAGCTAGGCAAATTACAACAAGAATAATAACAATGAAGAACCAATGGGTTTACTTGAATGTATCTTGTTGTGTTGTATCTCAATTGTTGTGTTGGTTGCTCCAAAACTTCCTCTATTCATAGGAGATGATTGATCATGTATAGGCTCCTCTTGGGGATTGAAAATCTATAGAAAAATACAATTAAAATCAAGAATATAGCTGTTAGAAATCAATCCCATAATTTAAGGAAAGTTGGTCTGCTGCACAACGGTCAGAATTTGCTGTCAAAACCTTAGGGCGACCGGCCGCGTAGAATTAGATGTTTGAAAATAACACAGTATTTTTACACAGGGCGACCGGTCGACGAGGGGTCCGACCGGTCGACCCTGTGTCCAACCGGTCCCCCTTGAATTTTTGAAGAACAGAATGAAACATCCACAAGGCACCGGTCGACCTGCTGTCTTAATCTTTAGTCTCGTTTTTCTGTTTTAACTTACACTTTCAGTGCACGGGTTGCCCTATAGGGTGACCTATCGACCACGAGACGTGTGTTGCCCAATTTTTGTTGAAAATAAACTTCAAGAAATACTCCGAAAAATTAGTAAAAATATTTTAAAATAATCGGGAGTATTTGGACAACATTTGAAATATAGTTTTGATGTAAAAAAACACATTAACACAAAATCATCAAAAGTGTTGTCCAATTTTTATCGAAAATAACTTTGAATAAATACTCCGAAGAAATAATAAAAACATTTTAAATCATTTAGGAGTATTTGGACAACATTTAAAACATTGTTTTGGTGTAAAAACAAAATCATCAAAATCATGATAAAAACATATATCAAACAATCTCCCCCTTTTTGATGATTACAAACCAAAATAATTTTTAAGAAATATTGAGAGGTCGAATTTTAAAAACAAAAGCGATTTTTCGGTAAAAACGATTTTCCGGTAAAAAACATCTAACCGTTTAGAGGCGACCAATTTTCCAAGATAAAATAGCAACCAAATAAGGGAGTAAAGTTATTCCAAATATTAGCACAAGCTCCCCTATCAACAAACACATCAAGAATAAAATAAATGCAATCAATCAAAAGCTAAAAGCTCCGCTTTTACAAATAGAGCTTAAGAATTAAGAGCTTATAAGCTCCCCCTGTCAACAAAACATCATGAGTCATGTAACTAAGTCCATAATACAAACAAATGGACTAGGTAAACTTCATAGCTTTTGGCTTTCAGAAGCCATAGCTTATAGCTTCTTTCACGAGCTTATATTAGCTTTTATGAGCTAATGAGCTTATAACCTGTTTCTCCCCTTTTGGAATCATCAAAAAGAATGTTAGCACGATAGAAACATCATAAATCCATATCAAAGTGCGCAATTTATCGAGCTATTGATCATTATGTTTAGAATTCCAAAAGCAAAGGGAAGAGTTGACTTGTAAAAACTTGTAAAAGCTCATTTAAGTTGCAAACATGATCTCTATAAATATATAAGACATTTGAAAGCGAGAGAGTCATGTAAGTGATGAATTTTTCTTAGAAACATTTTATTGAACACTTGGCGGGCGTCAAGTAATTAAAGAAGATATGTAGCCCTTTGAAAAATTTGCCAAGCCAATATTTCATCACCAATTTGCACAAAAACATCATTGAACCAATATTACCCAATAATAGAAACATATTCTCAAGGGTTCAACCCAATTGAGATAAATCCAACTAACTAAGCAAATGATCAAATCAAACAAGAAAAAGAAGCACTTTTACCATCAAGTACTTCATACTTTCCATCAAACATATCAAACAATGTCAATATGCATAAAAGAGTATTTTTACCATCTAGTTCATCCCCTTTAAGAAAAACAAATAAGCAAATATCATTAGACCAATAGAGTTGTACATAAAAGTTCATTACATAAGAGAAGAAATGACATGAAAAATAAAGCAATAAAAGTGATAAGGTCGTCATTCTTCGTCGGATGAGAAGCATGTGTTAGGAAGTGATCCTTGATGAATCTTTAATTTCCCAATCGACTTTTTCAATTTGGAGTTCTTTTGACTCAAAGCCTCATCTTGTGAGCGTCTTGAAGGACTCATGTTCATCAAGTTGGGTTTGAAAAAGAACCCCGAGATTGAGCACCGGTATTACCCTCTGGATTGCTTGGTCCGTCACCGCCGCCAATCTTTAAACCGGCATCATCAAATATGTCGTTGGGGTTTTGTGATGTAGATCCTTGGCTTTTCTCTTTTTGCCATTTTTGTTGGGCGAATTTCCATATTATGCGCATTGACTACTTGCAATATGTTATCAATATCGGTCATTTTGAATCATCTCGAATTACACTCCGATAAAGGTAAGCCGAGTGCATTAGAAGCTTGCAAATCGATTCTCCATGACAAACTTCTTCGTCCCTTGAGTGATCGACTCAATAATGCATTGAATTAAAGATTGCACCAAAATTGAGTGGCTCCTTCTAGCAATTTTATATGTAAAAAGAAGTCCATATTCTTTAGGCATTTTTCCCGCTTTACCACAAACGTAATAGGCGATAATTATAGAGATAACTCTATGCTCAAGAGTCATGACCAATAACGAATTTTGTGGCCAAACGCCCCAAAGGTCTTAATTTCATCCATAGTGACACCAAACATTTCAACATTCTAATTTGTACACCCAAAATAATTCCCAACCTTCCTTCTTGCACATGCAACAATCGACAAATATCATTAGGAGTCCATCTAAAATGACGTCCTCTCACAAACGAGTTCAATGCACAGGCTTCCTCCGAACATCATACTCAACCCATAAATTTATGAGAGGAAGCCTATTGCATTGAACTCGTTTGTGAGAGGACGTCATTTTAGATGGACTCTAATGATATTTGTCGATTGTTGCATGTGCAAGAGGAGGTGGGATTATTTTGGGTATATAAATTGGAATGTTGAAATGTTTGTATCACTATGGATGAAATTAAGACCTTTTTGGCGTTTGGCCACAAAATTTGTTATTGGCCATGACTCTTGAGCATAGAGTTATCTCTATAATTGTCGCCTATTGCGTTTATGGTAAAACGGGGAAAAATGCCTAGCAATATGGACTTCTTTTTTACATATAAACTTGCTAGAAGGAACCACTCAATTTTGGTGCAATCCTAATTCAATGCATCATTGAGTCGATCACTCGAAGGGACAAAGAAGTTTGTCATGGGAATCGGATTTGCAAGCTTTCTAATGCACTCGGCTTACCTTTATCGGAGTGTAATTCGGAGATGATTCAAAATGACTTCGATATTGATAACATATTGCAAAGTAGTCCGAATCGCAATAATATGAAAATTCGCCCAACAAAAGTGGCAAAAGGAAACGCCAAGGATCTACATCACAAAACCCCAACGACATATTTGATGATGCCGCCGAAAGATTGGTGACGACCAAGCAATCCAGGAGGGTAATACCGGTGCTCAACCGTCTCGGGGTTCTTTTCAAACCTAACTTGATGAACATAGAGTCCTTCAAAGACGCTCAGTATGAGGCTTTGAGTCAAGAGAACTCCAAATTGAAAAAGTCGATTGGGAAATTAAAGAAATTCATCAAGGATCACTTCCCTAACACATGCTTCTCATCCGACGAAGAATGACGACCTTATCACTTTTATTGCTTTATTTTTCATGTCATTTCTTCTCTTATGTAATGAACTTTTATGTACAACTCTATTGGTTTAATGATATTTGCTTGTTTGTTTTTCTTAAAGGGGATGAACTAGCAAGAATGCTAGTAACTTTTTGATTGCCTATGGTAATGGTCTTGATGGAGTATTTGATGGTAAAAATACTCTTTTATGCATATTGGCATTGTTTGATGGAAAGTATGAAGTACTTGATGGTAAAAGTGCTTCTTTTTCTTGCTTGATGGCATTTGTAATGCCTTGATCATTTGCTTAGTTGGTTGGATTTATCTCAATTGGGTTGAACCCTTGAGAATATGTTTCTATTATTGGGTAATATTGGTTCAATGATGTTTTTGTGCAAATTGGTGATGAAATATTGGCTTGGCAAATTTTTCAAAGGGCTACATATCTTCTTTAATTACTTGACGCCCGCCAAGTGTTCGATAAAATGTTTCTAAGAAAAATTCATCACTTACATGACTCTCTCGCTTTCAAATGTCTTATATATTTATAGAGATCATGTTTGCAACTTAAATGAGCTTTTACAAGTCAACTCTTCCCTTTGCTTTTGGAATTCTAAGCTTAATGATCAATAGCTCGATAAATTGCGCACTTTGATATGGATTTATGATGTTTCTATCGTGCTAACATTCTATTTTATGATTCCTGTGGTGTCATGTGAAGTATGGGATGCCATAAAAGAAAAAGTAAACCACACGAGGTTTAAGCATGTGTATCCATTCTTATAAAGATTAATGGGCTACCATATACATATGTCTATTTTTCTGCTATATATACACATAGGAATGCAAGAAGCGAGAAGTGTGAATGTGAACATCTCATTTTGTCATTCAATTTTGATCGAATAATTAGTTCTATATAATTTCTCCCTAAGGATCACCAATATTCTTGTTCTTCACTTTCAACATTCTTGTTGAATAGTACCACACTCTTCTTCAACACCACTTTGAAGATTAATCTTCCAACAAGAAGAGCACCAAACCCTTCTTCACCTCGAAGAGCACCAAACTCTTCCAACTCGAAGAGCACCAAACTCTTCAACCAAATCAACCAAACATGTTCTTGCCAAAAGAACATTAACAAGGATTTCTTGTTTTAGATGATGTTACAATTACAATCAAGATTACACTTTAAATGAAATATTACAATAAAAAGTGTAAGTGTAATCAAGAAAGAAAGCCTAATAAGCAAGATGTGAAAGTGATAAGCAAGAGGTCGACCTGTCCCTGGGCCTTTTTTTTGATGGAGAAAAATTGGACAGAAGACTAGCACAAGTGGACGGACGGGTGGCCACACCGCATGGCAAATAGGTGGGCACTCAGAAACACGTGGACACACATGACAATATAGTGGGCAAATAGGAGGGCACACCGTAGGGCAAATATGTGGGCAAGATAAAAATTATTCCAAAAAAACCAAGTCCATACATATTCCAACCTACAACACATTATAAACTCCACGAACATGAAACATCATAGATCGCATACAACACATCATAGACTCCACTTCCGTTGCCCACTCCACAAAGTGGGCAAACAACAGCAAATAAGTGGGCAAGATAAATATTGATCGCATCTCTTGAACTTGTGGAGAAAAAGTTGAACAGTGGAGAAGAAGTGGAGAAGAATGAGATTGTTCCTGGATGTTCAGGTGTTTTGTTCTTTTGCTTTTTTAATTTTTTTAAATAAAGGGAATAGACTTTTTGGGGGTGAATAGAAGTATATTTCAGTGGTTAATAAAGTGGGGGCATTTATCATTAATACCTCCTTGTTGGGGTATTTTCCCTATATATATATATCACAAGATTTTTTATTCCATTTTTTAGTGGATTTTTTAAAGAAAGTTAGTTATATGTTTTTCTTAAGGTGAAAAAACAATTGGGTCAGGGAAATTTTTTGGTTAGGGGTAATTTTTGCGGCTGGCTATGGCACTATATATATATATATGTATATTTGTGTGTATGTGAATTATGTTATTTATTATTTTTATTAAAAATAAAAACAATATGGAATCAATGGAAAGTGCTAACTGAATGTTTAAAAGTGACGACTGGATTTAACAATAATTTACATTAGAATCGTCATTGCACAATTCCATTTGACTTTACGCAACGGGTCAACCACCGTAAACGTAAACGATGTCGTATCATTAAAACCTTCCACAGCACACTTTTGCGAACGGTGTCGTAAAGACCACTCTGAACTTCCAATAAGGAAGCTCACCGCAAAGAAACCCTTCCAAAACATTCACAGCTTTTTCACTTCTCTTTCTCTCTCTTCAATCGCCGGCAAAAATTTCGCCGGAAATTTACCCCTGACTGATCCGTGATCAGATCACAGTCTCCGAAATCGGAGACGATCATTGTATCACCTATTTTTCTGCAGGTACATGCAGTTATCCGTTAGAGAGAGTTGTCAAATAAGTATTAAATTATGGAGGATGATTATTATATGAGCGGCGGTAGCGAAGAGGAAGATGATTGCTTATCATCCGATCGAGAATCGGAATCGCTGGACGGGCTGGAAAACGAAGAGTCCGATGCTCAGTGGGGCCCGTCCAGAGCCCCTTCTTCAAAGGTGTGTGCATACTGGTACAGGTTTTACGTGAGTTTTTAAGAATGCATGTAAATGTTTCTTATTTTTGCAAAATCTTACTAGTAATTGTGGTTCTGTTCAGCTGGTTGTATCATCTTACAGTATGTGTTGATGCTATTCCATGCGTCTCGTTAAAAATGCTGCTTTTTAGCCTTTTAAGAGTTAATGAACGGGGTGTCGTGTTTTTGTGGTATCTAATCATCTCATTGTGGTAATGTGGTCTTATTTTGCCATTGAGCGAACTTGCGGATATAGTCCAAACTTTTATTTTTTTTGTCTCTCTTTATGTGTGATCTATTTGCTTCTTTGACACATATTGCTTTTGGTTTATGGTTCCATGGCTATGAATGTTCAGCTTTAGAATTGCCTCTTCGGTTTATTATTACACCCATATGCTCAACGTTTAGTCAGTCTTGGGTTTTTTGCTTGAAGATAGTTGGCAATTCTTAGTGAAAAAAGCTTGTGCTTAATTATGCCTGTTTTGGTTTTAATGATTTGGAGTGCTTTACTGTCCTTATTTTTTTTACTTTTTGTGTTTGTGCTATTTGCAGGTGATTACGAAAGAGTCTCTGTTGGCTGCTCAGGTAATAAAAGTTTACATATTCCTTGATTCTCTTCTCATACACTTGAACACGGGCTCACATGTATTAAACTATCCAGTTATTTCTGGGATTCTATATCTGCATGGAAGTCTTTAGAATCTTCTTGACAAGTTTGATTGAAAATTTTACTGAAAAAGTTGTCGAACAATTTCGTAATTGCATCCACCAAGAGCTGTAATTTTCCGGAAAAATGTTTTCGAGAAACTAAGATGACTGTGTTTGTTTTCTTTCTTTATCTATCAAAACTTCAAATAAGAGGAGCTGAATGACATTGTATTTAATTTGACTAAATGTAACTTTGTGATCTATGCAGAGGGAAGATTTGCGAAGAGTAATGGACTTGCTATCAGTGAAAGAACACCATGCCAGAACTCTTCTGATTCATTACCGGTGGGATGTTGAGAAACTTATTTCAGTTTATGTTGAGAAGGGAAATCTTGCATGTTTTCTGAAGCAGGTGTTACCGTGGTTGAACTTGCTGATCTCGATCCACCAGAATCTTCATCTACGGTAATGTGCAATATTTGTATGGATGATGTGCCTGCAAAACATTTGACCAAAATGGACTGTGGCCACTGCTTTTGCAACAATTGTAAGCACCCTTTCCTACATTTGGATTATTTTCCAGGATCCTTTTCTGGAACATAGAAATTGGGATAAATAACTATAGCAGGTTTCTGGTATTCCACTGTATGATATTTTAAGTTTCTAAGATACTACATTCTGGTTTAATTTGCATAGGTGCATCTTTTGAAAACATGATTCACACTTTTACGTTCGTTTTGCACGTTGCACAGTTGTTATTTCTTATGGGATGTAAATTCTGGACATGTTTGGTTCTTTACTGTATGGTAATTATATGTGGAAAAATGTACAGGTTGGACACAGCATTTCGTTGTCAAAATAAACGAAGGCCAAAGCAAGAGGATCAGGTGCATGGCCCATAAATGCAATGCTATATGCGATGAAGATATTATCAGAAAACTAGTTAGTGTAAGGCACCCTGATTTGGCGGAGAAGTTTGACCGATTTCTTCTTGAGTCATACATTGAAGACAACAAAATGGTTAAATGGTGTCCCAGTATACCGCATTGTGGAAATGCAATACGGGTAGAAGACGATGAATTTTGTGAGGTAGAATGTTCTTGTGGTTTACAGTTCTGTTTCAGTTGCTTGTCAGAAGCCCATTCCCCTTGTTCATGCTCAATGTGGGTGCTGTGGACAAAGAAATGCCGTGATGAATCTGAGACAGTGAATTGGATTACTGTACATACAAAGCCTTGTCCTAAGTGTCACAAACCGGTTGAGAAGAATGGTGGTTGCAACCTAGTCAGTTGCATATGTGGGCAAGCATTTTGGTAGGACTGCTTTCATTATTGCAACTTAAAGCATATATACATGGTGTGCTTATAGAAACTACCCTCTATTGATTTTAATGAATGTTGCTAATACAAAATTAATGCCTAATAGAATGCTCTGTGCTTGAAGTTACTTAACACACTCCTCTGCATTTTTATGGGGCTTATTTTTTGTGCTTTTATTGCAGTCTATAAGTTATTTCCCCTTCTAATTTTCCGCATATTTGTCCCGTCTTTATTCCTCTCTTGTTTTGTGTGGTGTTAGTGAGGGTTTGTAATTTCATTTTTCTCTCTCCATTCCTTTTTTTTGTGTTGTGAGGGGGGTTGGGGTGGGGTTGTTTCTTTGTATGTT
Source organism: Rehmannia glutinosa (assembly GCA_016081115.2). Classification (NCBI taxonomy): domain Eukaryota; kingdom Viridiplantae; phylum Streptophyta; class Magnoliopsida; order Lamiales; family Orobanchaceae; genus Rehmannia; species Rehmannia glutinosa. The sequence goes on along the minus strand of JABTTQ020001016.1, from coordinate 320,350 downwards.
CACTATTAAAATTTCCTAGTGTATATATTCATATTGCCGAGTTTTGTGTATTCTTACTATTCTATTTCCTGCTTTAGTTGGTTGTGGTGGTGGAGCTACAGGCCGAGCCCATACTTGGTCCCATATTGATAATCACAGCTGTGGTCGCTATAAAGAAGACACGGAGAAGAAGGCTGCGCGTGCGAAAACGAGACCTTTACAGATACATGCATTATCATAATCGTTACAAGGCTCATATAGACTCCTCTAAGCAGGAATCTAGACTGAGGGAAACGATAAAGGAAAAGGTATCAAATTTGGAAGCAAGGGACTCAAAATTAAGAGACTTCAGCTGGGTTACAAATGGGCTTTACAGGCTCGTCAGATCAAGACGAGCTCTTTCATATTCATATCCTTTTGCATTCTACATGTTTGGTGGTGACTTGTTTAAGGATGAGATGACAAAAAGGAATGTGAAATAAAGCAACATTTATTTGAGGACCAACAGCAGCAGCTCGAATCAAATGTTGAGAAGCTATCCAAATTTCTCGAGGAGCCCTTTGATGAGTATCCTGAGGAACAAGTCATGCAAATAAGGATGAAAGTTATTAATCTCTGTGTGATCACCGATAGCCTCTGCAAAAAAATGTGAGTTAGTTGTCCAAGGTGGTCTAAATATTCACGTGAGAAAAAAAAAATTATATTCTTACTCATCTTGCAGGTATGAATGTATTGAGAATGAGCTATTGGGGTCACTTCAGTATACAATTCATATTATAGCTCCATACCAGTCAAAAGGCATTGAGAAGGCAGAGGAACTGACTGTTGGATGGGGCGCTCATTCAAACAGCACTAATAAATGTCAAATGGCAGCTGATCGGTCCACTGGTAAAGTGGTTTGAACTTACCTCTGGTTTCATAGTTTGATGAAGAAATATGAGGATGATAGTGATTTTATACTGCATCTTGTTCAGTAATGGTTGGGACCATTTGCTGTAGATCTTCAGTAGATGTGTTCCTCTTGCTTCATACATCAAAGTAATATTACTGCTGCAATTCAGGTTCTTAGCCATGATATTATGTGTGAAAAATCCGCGATCAGTGATATTTAATAAATAGATCACTGTTTTCACTGAATGGGAACAGAATGTGGTACGATGGGGATTGACAACGTTAGATTCCATTATTGATAATTTATGAGGAAATTGGACTTTCCAAGTTTAGTCGTGGAAGTTCTTTTCCACTAACTGATTGGATTAGGTTTAATTTCTAAAGGCGAATCATTTTTATTAGGTACGGACCAGTCTTAAAGAAGACTTTGAAGAAATGATTCTGATAGCCGAATTTGGCATTTTATATTGGTTGTCAATAACATTTAAGAATGAATATATCTGGTCACTAACAGGGATTTATTGTTTTAGTGATACTAAGAATCCCCACTCCCCAGAATGTTTTTACGAATTTTCATCGGGTTGGGATAAATGTCTTCTGAAAACAGACTTACATTTGACAGTTTAAACAATAAATAGCAATAATTTGAAAATTTTATGCCTTGCATATTTGCATTATTAAGTATTGTTTCTAGTTTTGTTGCTTGATTTGTACGGCAAGGTGATTTTGCATTTGAAACATTTATCTTGCAAAAGCGATTTGCTTGCACTATGTGTTGACACTCGTTATGCATTTTGCAGGAGACCTGTTAGAAACAGGTCAAGCATCGTCATCTGGGACTTCAGACGATTGTCCACAGTCGTCACGTAAGCGTCCTAGAAAAGGAAGTAGTGCAGGCAGTGTGTTTGATCTCAACTTGCCTGCAGAGCCTCATCCAACAACTTCTTAAAAGTCGAAGACGACATACAATTACAGCAGATGATTTCTGTACATTTGGTTGAGAAAAGAAATCGTCCCACTATCTGTTATCGGTTCTTTCTGTCCTATCTGTTTCCTCAACTATTCTAGGGAATGCTATGGAACAGAAAACTAGATTAACTATGTATAGTCTTTTGTTCGGACTCTGACACTGGGGAATAATTGGGTGTTTCTCTGGTGGAGTCCCATTGTGGTGCTGAAATATGTTCATATGGGGAGGTCTTTAGTTGGAGGATGGATATAATTAAATTAATTATTAGTAGGATGCAATGTGTAGATCCTATTTCTCATTTTGATTTTTTTGTTATTTGGCAAATATCATTTTCCTAGTATTTGCAGAGATTCTAGTTATGGTATAAATATATGTAATGAATGGTAGCAATTGATCTTTGTCTTTTTGCCAGCCAAAGCTTCTATAGCAGTAAAACTGAATTTAATTCAAAATGAATGAAGAGTAGGTCTCTTGTAAGACGGTGACACGGCAACAGATTGCACTTTAGGGTAGAAAGTGATACTTTTAGTATAAAATGTGATACTTTTAGTGTAAAAAATGATATTTTGTATGAATACACTTAATTTTAGTGTGTTCAGACAATGTATTACTTTTTACACTAAAAATATTACTTTTTACACAGAGTATTACCCGTCGTACTGTGCGACCGTCTTACACAAGTTTTGCCAAGAATAAATATAATATCATATATGCAGAAAATCAAGGGATCTTTTCAATCAACATTTTCTCTATACCAATATTCATCTTTAGAATTTGTTAGTTTACTTACTTCTACAAAGCAAATTTGCTCTTTCTTTGGAAAGTGGAAGCAATTCTTCTGTTCCGTTCTATTTACCAGTACATCACAATGAAAAATTTAGGGGTCAACTCTGGCAGAGATGAAGATAACACATTTTTTTAGTGTTGTACATTATTCAAAGGCTGTTTGCCTGTTATGGGGTTTCGAAATGTCAGATCAGTAAAATCAATTTACACTAGGAAATTAATTCTGGTTATTGATTTTCTTGGCATCCATAAGCAGAAATCATGTCATTAAGCAGTTATCTATGATGAAAATTGAAATTATTTAAAAACAGTTTTCCAGACCCACACGGTTTAATGCGACTGTGAGGAAAATCTGGCGCCTAACTACTGGCATTTTAGGGAAAATAAGATTTTTAGTCTTGTAACTTGGACCTTTTGGAGAATTGGTCCTCTAAATTGTCACATTCATTTTTTAGTCCTTTAACTTTCACATTTCTAGTTATTCAGTCCTTTAACTTAACAATTTTATTTTTGGTCCTAAAACTTAACATATTTCAGAAATTTGGTCCTATTAACTTAATATATTTTAGAAATTTAGTCCTATAACTTAGCAATAGTTAAATTTAACTATTTTATAGGACCAAATATAAAATAATTAAATTTCAATGTTTGGAAACTAATTAAATTATAAAAATAATTAAAATTAAATTAATTTGATTAATAAAAAGTTTGAATAAATAGAAATTTCTAAAATAATTAATGAATTCTAGGAAAATTAAAATAATTACATCAAATTAGTAACTTAAGAATAATTTGTCATATTTATGGAATTAACCTTTGGTGAGGATAATTATCTCCATGAAATGTAATCGTGGACTAGTGTACAAGATGCATTTAATTGAAGGTTTAAAAATGCTTAAATATTTTTTAAAAATTAATTAAATTAAAAAATGATTAATTATTTTTTAAAATAATTAATTGTTAATTAAAATCATTCGATTTGAAAAATAAAATTAATTTAGAATAACCTTTTAATAAATTAATTAAATTTAACTATTGTTAAGTTATATTACTAAATTCCCTAAAAAAGGTTACAAGACCAAATTTCTAAAATATGTTAAGTTATAGGACCAAATTTAAAATATGTTACGTTATAGGACCAAAAATAAAATTGTTAAGTTAAAGGACTGAATATCTAGAAATTTGAAAGTTAAAGGACTAAAAATGAATGTGACAATTTAGAGGACCAATTCTAAAACATGTCCAACTTACGGACTAAAAATCTTATTTTCCCGGCATTTTACTATGGGGTTAGCATAGTGGTCACATGTATTATTTTTCAGTGAAGAAGTCCGGATTTGAGCTTATGCAATGACAGAGGTCGGATTTTAGAGAAAAAAAAAAAAAACTTCTGTCATTTTGCTCACTTGGGGTGAGCCCAGTTCCACCGTATTATTCTTCCAAAGTGAAGAGGTTTGGGTTTGAGTTTACGAATGACAAATCGAATTTAAAAATAAAAGAGAGCACAACTACTGTCATTTTGCCTGAGTCTGAACAAATCAAGGAAATAATACCTGTTTTATTTTATTTTATTTATTTTTTATTTCTAACTTTTCTTTTTTTCCTTTTTTCTTTTAGTTTAACTGCAGAATACAGGCAAATGCATATGCTGGTCTACACAGGTATGCAGATTCCTTCTATGGCTGACTTTTTTTGCCTAGAATGCCTTTGGAAAGTTCGCTTTTGTGTCTTTATTGGGTTTTTTATCCACAACAAAACTCTTGAATTTAGTGAGAAAAATGGTTTAATCTACAATAGTGTTCAGTAATCTAGGAGTAAAGATTCTCCTTGCCTTATTTTTCTATAGAGACTTATTTACATAAAGATGTCTTTGACCATTGAGATTGTCAAAGGCTAGATTAAGACATAAACGATAATTACAAAAACACCCCTGAGGTTTGGGTTAGTTACAAAAACATCCAGACATATTTCAAAACTACAAAAAACCCCTTTAGGTTTCATTTTATAAGGATAACAGTAATATTTTTGTAAATGTCAGGAGTTTTTTGAAATGTTTTCGAAAATCACGGGGAAAAATGTAAGACGGAATCAAACCTCAAGGTTTTTTTTTGTAATCTTCAAAGAATTCTGGGTTTTTTTGTAATTAGCCCAAATCTGAGGGATGTTTTTTGTAATTATCCCATAAATTTATTATAATTGTAGATCACAATTTCAGCACAATATCACATGACTTCCCAAAGGTGAAAGGCTAATAATAAGTAATAAACCTTACACCCTCTTCACTTCTTTTTCTTAATCTTTCTTCCCTTTCAATTTAATTCCTTGTCTCTGTCCCCTCATAAAAAAAAAAAAAATTCCTTGTCTATGAACTTTGGGGTTGATTCGATGACACCCACTTGGGTGGCACCCAAGTGGGGCTTTTTGCTATTACAGCAAAAATTTTGCTATTACCAGAGTACATGGTGATGTTAGTGTAATTTGATTTGGTTTTTATCAATAATTAAAATACGAGCAAGTAGATTATTCTAGGTGATTTTCCAAAAGGATAAACATCTTGTACCTTGATTTTTCTCCTTCGTCTTTTTCTATAGCGCTCCGATTTGTCCCTTCTGCATCCTTTACCAATCCGTCGTGGTACTATTCGCGGCGTCCTCCTGACTGTGCTACTTTCCCAAAAATAATGGACTATTCAGGTAATTTGCAGAAATAAATTGGACATTTTGGTAGATATAGAAAATTTTATTGAAGGAAAATTTTTACAAGGATACAAGGGTTCTTTTCCATATTGGAAAATTCCCTGATTTTCTACTTGCCCGAAGGCTTTTCTTAGCTAAACATTCTGAAAGAAAAATACAAAGTGGGATAGGTGTGTGTTCAGTGGTGTGAACTTCTGATACCTTTCTCCCTAAATTCTGAAGTCCTTTTATAGATCAAGGATACTTCAACTATTTTTACAAAACATCATGCATGACGATTTTTATCCGAGCCCACCCAGGTGAGCTGTTTTAAATGTTAGTTCACATGTCTTTGTCCTCTTTTGAGCTAGTGGACAGTGAATCAACACTGTTTACTTTGCTGTCAGCATCTTCTTTTTCTCTCTCCAGTCGGCAGAAGTTGCATTCATGTCTTTGTAGTTTTTTATGAGTAGAGTCATGGCATGCGAGTAAGTAAGGACCCGTTGCCCATGTGCATTTGTCCTTTGTTGAATTTTTCTTCAAACCAAAGGATAGTCTCAATATTTTTTCGAAATAATTTTTGGTCACCATGAGCACATGATGACCTTTTCTTTACAAAGAATTAAATTTAATATTGCTTTCATCATTTAATTTTAGCAATTTGTTAATCACTTTTTCTAATCCCCTAACACGAAGAGAATGAGATCCCGTTTTTGTACAAAGATCGTTGTTTTTCCATCCTTCGGAGGGATGATAACTTGCTTGCTCCTAGCTATACCGATTTCGATATAATGATAAGGACTCATAAATTATTTTTCTCCATCCCTCGCATATTGTACTTGAGACACTTATGAAGATATTTCGATCCGCTTGTTTAAGGACCTTTGTTCTCAAAATCTTGATGGCTTTCTTGAATTCTTCAGAAATTCTTTAACCTCCAATAAATTTTTTGAAGGATATATGTTCTTAACTAGTCCACAATTAAAAGCCTTGTAAACTGATTTCGATCGCTCCTTCAATAAAATTGAAATAGGCGATATCTTTTTTTATCGATGGTAAAAATCTTTCCTCAAGTAGAGACTTTGTACCACCTTTTTCGTGCTTTGGCAAAGATTTCGATGAAATCTCGATTTGAGAGATTAAATTTTTCTTTGTTTTCAAAGCTTGGTTCTTTGGGAATTGAATAAATTCTTCCCAATGTTTTCATTTTTCCGAGATTTCTTGAGCGCATCGAAAATGTTTTTGGCTTAAGAGTCTCTTGTTCGTAAATGATCTCTAATGGTGCGTGCAAAGAATAAATGTGGTAAAGCAATTAGCTTCATTTCTTGCTTCGCAAAGGTTTTGAATTTTTATGAACAACATTAAAACCTTTTATTGCAAATGAAGCTTTAGCCCAAGATGTATATATTCCAGGATTTGGTCCATTGAATACTACATAATAATTTTGCGGAGTTGGAATCTCCTTTTTCTCTTTCGAGAAAACTAAATCGTGAGATTTAGATTTTTGACTTTCGTGTTGAATCCCAATTCCAATGGAAGATGTTCCAGGGGCGTAACCCAAGAACAAAATCTTCCTGAGTAATAAGTTTTGTTGGAATATCCAATTTTTGTGAGGTTTGTACCTCGTTTGCTTTTTCCCAAAACAACGGGGATAACAGGATTTGTTGAGTCTTTACCGGAGACCCTGTAGTTCCGACTAGATTCATGATTTGCGGTATTGCTTCGTGAGTTGAAATTAACCTTTTGTTCTCGCTCAAGTAATGACTCGAGTAATTCCGCTTTTGCGCAGATAAACCGCAATTCGGTTTCAAGAACCTTCTTTTTAAGACGGTCGCTGATTTCATCCATCTGCTATTTTTGAATAGTCGAGTAGATTCTTGATAAGAACAATTAGTTCCTGGGTTTTTAGGCCTAATTTATTTCCTCTAAACGGAATTGTTCCTGCAATCATGTAGCAAATTCTCGGGTTAAACAATCGTGAAGAACATTTTTATTGCCTGCGAATGTGTTCGCATCAAATTCATAATGTGAAAACCACATTTGCCATCTAACAAGTCTTCCTTGTTTGTAATCTCCTGTAATTTTTAGTTTCAGAAATATGTGAAGTTTTTATTGTCATCAAGACAACAATAAACTTAACTGAGTTAAGTATCTTTGAGAATTTTTAATGACTCTCAAAACTCGATAAATACTCCTTTTCATTGCTATGATAATTTAATTTCTTTGCTTTGAAGCTACCGTAAGATATACCGCAAATTTTTTTCTTCTAAAGTATTTTGTACTTTAGCCTTTTAATACACCTCCCCCTGAAAGAATGGTAACTTTTGATGATCAATTGATCATCGGGATTAGATGATAAAGTTTAGGAATTTGTACTAATTTCTTTTTTATCTTCCCAATATAATCAATATCGAATTGGTCCATTCCAAATATGATCATTTTTGAGCTTTGCTCGCAAAGGCTTTCTTATTTCAAATAATCTAGAATATAACTTTCAAAGATAAGTTAAGACTCCTAAAAATCTCTCAAGTTGTTTTTTATCCTGCAGTGATCGTGAAATTTATGCAAATGCTCCAAAATATGGTTTTGAGGACAATGTGTTCCTTCCTCGATTTCTAAGCCTAATAAATTAATCTTTGTTTTAAACAGTTGGGCTTTTTTTTAGAAAGAATAATGCCTAATTGTTCTATTCTTTTAACACAAAGCAACATGCTTAAAGTGCTCATTCTCATTTATACTAAAAACAAGAATGTCATCAACATAAACACAATGAAATTTTCAAAACCTCGTAATGCATTTTGCATGTCTCGAAAAAATAGCCGGTGCTTGTTTTAATCCGAATGGAACAACGTTCCACTGAAAGAGTCCATCCGGACAAGTAAAAGTCTGTTAGCGGTTTTGATTCTTCATCCAACAATACTTACCAAAAACCGGACTTACAATCAAATGAACTAAAAATCTTTTTTTCCCGAATGAGAGTTAATAGTTCATCTTTGTTAGGAAGGTTATGGCTATCTCCTATAGTAGCAACATTTATTGCTTTATAGTTGACTACCATTCTCTTTTTTCCTCTTCTTTTTTTTCGCCTTCTCAACTAGGAAAGTTGGATACATATGAGGAGATTTACTAGGTGTGATAAGTTTTAACTCTAAAGAGCTCACTTATTTGTTTAGTAAATTCTTCTATCTTTTGACTATATATCATAGGTTTAACCCCGACTATTTTCGTGGATCTAAGAGCTTTATGGATGCTCTCATCCATTGTTTAGACTTAATGGGATCTATAGGATTTTGAAACAAACTTTGTCATGTCAAGTAGTTGTTCTATAATACTAATTTTTGCGAATTTAAATTGAAAATTTTTTCTTCTTTAATATCATCTCCCCCTATTGAAAAGTGTGGACTTCTTCTATTTTTTCGGAGTAATATTAATAGCTTCGGTTTTTGAGTTTTTGAATTCTTCTTCATAAACTCAAGAAAACCAGGTTTACCAATTGAGAAAGCCTTTTTTACTTTTGAAATGATAATAGGCTCGTTCTCAAGAGTAAAACTTATTCTGTCTGTAAATTGTATGAAGGGTTCATATAATTGACAGAAATTGTTTCCAAGAATAAGGTCAATACCTGATTCTTGTTCATAAATAATTTGGAATATGAAATATTTCCCTGCAATTCTAATTTTTATATCTTTACTGACTTTATTAATTAGAATTGTATCGCCATTCGCAACTTTTACCTTTATAGGGTAAGGTGCTTGTTCCCAATGTTCTTCAGGAATAACATATTTACTAGCTATGCAAAGGCTAGCACCTGTATCTACATAACAATGTAAATTGATTAGCTTATATCCAGAGAATTTAAGCTGACCTTTAATATAGATGCTATTTGGATTTGTACGGTTTCCCATACAATTTTGTTCCAAATCGAAAGATTGTGATGAATCCTCCGAATTATTTCCATCGTTGAATGATAGTTTCAAAAGTGAATACTTCTGTTTCATTGTCAAAAATTTCTTCGACTGGTTCGAACTCTGGAAATGATTCAAGAACCTCACTTAGAAGTTTTACCTTATTAGGGTAATCTCTTCTATTAGGACATTCATTAGCATAATGTCCTTGCTCATTCTGAGATCCAAAGATCTCGCAATTCTTTTTTCCTTTAGGACAAAATTTTCTCTTGTCTATAGAATCGTTTTTAGGAATGACTTTCTTTCTTTCTAAAGTATTTTCCAGATTTAAATGTTTTCTTTTCTTTTTCCATTTATATTTTCTTTTGTATTTTTCTTAAAATAACTCTTCTTAGAGTAATACAACCATAAAATTTGTGGATTTTTCTTCTATTAATTTCTCACAATAGTTTTTGTTAAAACGTTTTAAACTTTTTTGTTTACTAGAAAGCTCACAAATTGATGCAATTTCTTTTTTGGCAATGCGTCTCGTTGCAAAACCTAATGAAAACATTTTTACATCGATTGCTTGTTTTTCAAATTTTTGTAAAACTCTTTCTCCTATAATAGGGAGTTTTTAATATACTTGTCTAACTAAAGACGAGTATTCATCTTGAGGAATTTATAAAGATTTTTCTCATAATCGCAAGTAAAATCATCTAGTAAACAAATATCGCAAAGTATCATGTTTGCTAACTGATTCGGCAATATCTTGCTCGATTAACTTTTCCCCGAACAAGTTCGGTTGTTAAGTTAATACCAAGGAACATAGTATAAAAACTATTAATAACTTCTTCAAAAATCATATTAGAAGTTTTTCCTATTGTTATCCAAGTGGTATTTTTACCATAGACGAAAGCAATACCTTTTTTTATGCTCCATGAGTAAAAGAAGAGTATTTGGTTCTTCATAAGCATCCGGGTTGGTTTGAATAAGAAGGCTAATATCTCTTGCCAGGTGTCTATCAAATTTCTTCTTTCGATTCTTTGGTTACACAATCTATATTGAGTGTAGGAATCATCTCCTTTTTTATCGGGAGTTTGCTTTGCTCTTTTGGCCAATTTACACCTTCCGGTGTTTTTCTCTTTATCGCTTGGAGTAGATGCATCCGCATCTTCGCTTTAGGTTGTCTATTCATTCTCGAAATTTCCTAGAGGTTGATCTAGGTTTTCATCATCACCGGTTTCTTGATCATTGTCGGTTTCCCGGTTTCTTTCTTGATTTAAACAAAACATTTTTCTCGTATCACTTTCAAGATTAAAAAGTGTTTTAAGAAAAGGTTTTTCTTCAAGTTGTTGTATAATACCCGACTTATCAAAGGTCATTAATTTAACAAGTTCTTGAATTGGTTCAAAACCATTGATTTCTTCTTGATTGTCAAGAATATGTTCCCAAAAATAGGTTTCAAGTTTTTCGAAAAACTCATTTTTAGGTTGAAAAGGCCAAGTCAAATCATTAGGATTTCCCGATGAACCTAATTCTCGCATTACCAACAAAATGATTTGGTGGAGAATATTTAAAACTAACTGTTTTTAATATATTTCCTTCGGTATTAGCAACTCGTAGGATCTTGTTTTTCACAGATGTAATTGTTTTTATCAATTTTATCCGAAATTTCTTGGATAATTTTACCAAAGAATATGTCAAGATGCTCGTGTCTTAAAGTTCTTCTTTCTTTTCAAAAGATTCAAATCTTTTTCAAGATCTCTAATTTTACTTGAGCCTGAGCTTCAATCAAGGATTTAATCTCGGGAAGTGTCATAGAGTTACTCGTCCCCAAGAACTCTTTTCATTTTCTCAAAATACTCGAATATAAATCTATGCGTTTAGACATAGATTTTAGGAGTTCTCTATTAGAGGGTTCTCCGAATATTTATGATGACTTAACGTTGGTTTGGAACCAATAAGTCGTTTTTCTTTAGCTATGTCAATAGCCCAGAGTTTTCTAAGGGAGTGATTTGAAAAACTTTATTTCTTCAATCTTTCCAATATCGAAAAATACATCATCAATTTCAATGTATTCTTTTTCTTATAGTCAATACTTTGTGATGACTATTGGTTAAAGCATATCCTACAAGATAAGTTATGCTAAAAACCTTATCGCCTTGTCCATTAAATCGATCTCTCAAATTTATGTATGAAACTTAAGACTTGATCTAAGTTCTTGGTTGTTAAACTCAATCCGAACTTAGGATAAATCAGAACATAAATTTGTTGTAAATTAAATTTCCTGTGCGGCACCTAAAATACAATCTTTTCTATCCCTAATTCGATTATCAATTAAGGCCATTTTTATAGGAGAATCTATCCCTTCTCTAAACTCTTGCCTTGATTAGTATTTTAATCGCTCCAAGATATAAAACACCGATTTTTGTACGAATGTCTTTGGGAATGTTTGGCTAATTTCTTGTTAATTTCTTCGCGAGTAATTAAGGGTAAATAAACACCGCCGATTGTATCGAAATATCAATATGCATTTCTTTACTAGAAATACAATAAAAATTTTCATTTTTCCTTTTCAAAATATTATTCATCATTTTAGGAATAAATTTTGGCAAGTTAAAAACTTGTTCTTTTTTTTTCGGATCTAACCTGAGTAGTCTGCGATCTTTGAAAGTTTTTCTTGTTTAAAGATAATACTAGAGTAAAAACCCCGATATTTTCTTGAAAATAATTTGTTGATCATCGAAAAACTCGACTTATCTTCTATTTCCATTAAGATTTCTTAATTGCTCAAGATAATCAGTAATGTTATTTATTCTAGTTATATAGATCTGAAGATCTTCAAATATAGCATCATGATCTCTCAATCGAGATCTCAAAATATTTTGTAAAGTTCTTGCTTGTTCAAGCAAATCTAATTTTTCTTCTTTGAGAAGTTCAATTTCTCTCTCAAGAGATAATCCAGGCATGTTTTAAAAATTTATTTAAAACAATTAATTTATTTTAGAACCGTATACACGGCTCTAATACCAAGTTTTGGCGGAATCATAAATATTTTTGAAAAATCAAAATTTTTATATTTTGCTAGTTTAAATACTTCGCAATTAATTTTTACAGAATTATGATTTTTGAAAAATTCAGAAATTATTTTATATTTTGCTTTTGCAAATAAAATGGTTTTAATAATTGGTTTGCCCATTTCAAAATAGGTTTGCCAAAATAGAAGAAAAGTGACATGTGTCACTTTTTGTGTGGAGTTGGGAAGTGCCCAGTTTGGTGGCATGAACTCAACCGAACTTTGGAGGCGTCAAAAGGGAATATTTTTGCTTAAGTTTTCGAATGCTGATGCACTTACCTTGAGATTGTCATTCTTTTTCTTTCTCGGACTAAAAATAGTGGATATTTACAAAAACTACCCACGAAGTTTAGCCTAATTACAAATACACTATTAAGGTATCACAAACACCCTCGGGTTTGTATTAGCTTAACAAAATACCCCTAGTAAGGGAAAAACTTGTATAATAGAAATAGTATCAAGGGGTGTTTGTAATTTTGAAAGATAATCGTTTATATGTTTTTGTAATAAATAGAACTCGAGGGTATTTTTCGTAATTAATCCTAAAATAAATTATGGATCTATACCCAAATTGAGCTACAATTAATTTTCGTTGAATTACTCAATTTTTTTTTTTGTGTGGTCATGCTCCCGATTTTACATTATCAATCGTATAATGAGACATGATTTTACAACTATCTCAACTCATCGCCGTCTTATAATATTTTTCATGCAAGTGGAAAAACCTATGATGATGATTTTGGAATTTCATCTCATTTCTCCTTCGTATGAAGGTTGACGCGTCAGGAAGGACATCCAGCGTAAAATTTTGACACTTTGCTTTTATCGTGAATTTGTAATGTCAACTAATTTTTAGATAATTAATTGACACTATAAACTTCACATTACCTACTCCACATAGTGGGGATAAGATCCAGTTGATGATGATGATGATGATGAAACTCATTTTTTTTGTGGTTGTTTTCGAGATGATAGGCATTTCACATATACACAATGTTCTAAAAAACGCTAGGCGCTAGTCGGGCGGTAGATTGGGGCCTAGCGCCTAGGCGGGTCCTGGGCGAGGTTAGACGGGACGTGATCAGGGTTAGGCGGGCCTTAATCAGAAAAATAATGTAGGCGGACAAGGAGGGCCTAGTACCTAGATGGGGACTAATCGAGGGGATTAGATGGAAATTTTTAGAACAATGCATATACATGACATTTATCCCACTGAAATTAATTTTTTTTCAAGATAGCATTCAAGGGCGTAGATAGGGCTGGGCCAACCTGGGCTTTGGCCCAGCCCTTTTTTTTTAAAAAAAAAATTAGTTAGAATTTTAAAAAAAAATATTTAGTTATAATTTGTATTGTTTTTTCTTGGATTTTCTATCCGGCCCACCCCATTCTCGTGTATCGGCCCACCCTACTATATCGTCGTATCGGCTCCGCCCTTGATAGCATTGAATCAATACATCTTGGTGTTTTGTTTGGAGCTTCAATGACCATTTAATTGGGCTGTCACTCCGAGATTACTTTATGTTAACAAACAAACATACATTAATTGCAGACATCAAACAACGTACTTTTTTTGTTTTGCCTTCCAAGAATATAATTATGAAGTCTGTGTACCTCACCAACTTCAGTGACTTGGGAGTTTGTATAATCTATAAGTCATTAATTGGAAACTAATTGATGCAATCTATGTATTTAATTGGTCTATTAGTATGTCTGTAAGATTCTTTGGGAAAGTGAAAATTGACTTACTAGAAGACTGTTGCTAATTATAATCAATTAATAATGTATATGTCGGTACACCCCTATTAGAAAAACAAGCAGTTTTTGTTTGAATCTCCCAGCAAATGACAAAAGAACATGAATTTACTAAAATCAAGCATTTCATGTTGAACAAACTTCAAGACCTATAAGTCAACAATTATTACAAAATTATGCTACAAATGTGTTTTTTTTTTTTTTTTAACTCGAGCTTCCAGCGTAATGTCCGAAAGACAACAGCTCCCGCCTCTCATTACTACCGCCAAGATAACTTAGTGGGATGTCTTGACGCACCTGATATTATAATAGGGATGTTTTTTATTTCTTTGTTATCAGAGTAAACTTTCTTTTATTCCAATACTTTGTACTATTTTGTGTGTGTGTGTGTGGATTCTGGACATGATAAACAACAAACAACATTTTTATTCTTGAATTATCTACCTAATTAGTATCATTCAAAAAACTATCTTAAAATCTCCAAAATTTTGACAAACCCCAGAATAATCCAAAAGATTGAGAACTTTTAGCAAGAATGTGCTACTTTTTATTAAAGAGCCAAAGACACAAAATCCCATAAAAAAGTTGCATTTGTTTTTTTAATTTATCTGTGAGCTGTGAGTCACAAATGTTTGCATCTTTTTTGGTCTTGTGACTTTGTGCATATTACAGATAAGAGAAAGAACTAAGCCATGCAAATTGCATAAAAAATCAGTCACTCCATTTTGAAACATTCTTTTTTTAGCTTTTTGTTTTGACCTTCACCTTTCAGCCCTTTTGAGGTGAGCCCAAAAAGCCAATGCTATATGGGAACTTTTCCACAAATTTTTGCTACCATGCATTTCTATGATTAATTTCATCGTTTTTAATGCATGTTTTTTAAACTCAATAATTGTTTTTTAACTTGGAGTAGTAATAAATTTTTTTATAACTATTTTTATGTTCATATGGTGCTTCAAGAATCAATCTTTAGATTATGTTGGCAAGATCTTCCTTTTTCTACCTTTTCTTATATTTTTTTAAAATTTCTTTAGTTATTACCATCTTTGAGGAATAAAATTGTTCGTGAATCACATTACTTAACTAGAAGTGTCAAAATCAGCCACGACTGGAGTTGCAATTTTCATAGGCCCAAAAGGAGCTGAGCTCATTTAACCAGAAAAGTCGGGATGGCCTGGACTGATACATTTTACTTGTATTTTTAAAGTATGGGGGCCAAGATCCAAAAATAACACCCGGAGAAATTTTGGTCCAACCCGACCAACTTTCCTTTTCGCCGATCCATTTGACACTTACTTGAACATTAACATAGTTTTATGTTAGGTGCTTCTCTGTTTTTCAGAGTTTTTGTCAAAATGGTGATTAGGCCAAGTGATTTCAAGAATTAAATGCCCAATTCTCCTACTTTCACAAACCAAAAGCCCCCAACTAATTATTTGCTTCTTTTGATGCAGGAAAAAAAAAAGAAAAGTCTCAACATTGCATAAAGCCAATACAAAGGTGGCAAGGCTTTCTGATAAAAAAAGTGACTAGTCAAAAACAAGAATTTGTCACTCTTTCAATTTTCAAGTCCCACCCCTTTGCCCGCATGTGTGCATGGATAAGCATGAGGCAATAATTATTTTCCCCTAATAATTATAAGGGATAATTACCCAAAAAAGATTGTTGAAAATTACAAAAAAACCCTAAAAGTTTAATTTTTGTTACATGTTCCCCTTCATAAGCAAAAATATTTTAAAATCCCCACTAATATTTGTAAAAATATTACAATTACCTTAAGACATAATCAAACCTGAGGGGCTTTTTGTAATTAAGATTTTTTTGTAATTAGCTCAAACCTCAGGGGTGTTTTTGTAATTATCCCTATTTATAATGGATTTGTAGCATGTAAAATGTTTTATTGTACTTTGTAAATTTTCACCACTAATTTTAGTTATTGATGGCACGGGACATAATTGCAGAAAGACTCCTGAGGTTTGGGCTAATTACAAAAAAAAAACCAAGAAGTTTTTAAAAATTAAAAAAACCCCTTGATGGCGTATTAAATTTGAGGGGTTAATTGTAATATTTTGATAAATATAAGGAGAATTTTTAAATTTTTTTTTGCATATGACGGAGGAAAAAGTAAGACGGGTCAAACATAAAGGGTCTTTTTGTAATTTCCAAACAATTATGGTTTTTTTGTAATTACCCGAACCTCAGGGGTTTTTTGTAATTATCCCTTTTTGTTATTCAATGTAGTTCTCTGACATCATATTTAAATAGGAGTCCACGTCTAATTGACCCTTTTTATTAAAAAAAAATATATGTTTCTTAGATACCTTTTTTAATCCTTTTATCTTTATTCCATTTTATTCAACAAGTTAGGTAAGACTTCATATATACTTAATTCCTGAGTGGTGTTTGATAAGTTCCTGAGATTGTATTTAAGTTTGAATAAACTCAATAGTTTTCTTGTTCAGTTTTCCAAGACTTTCTGTGTGTTTGTGTGTGAGTAGTCTTTTTCTCTATTACTGAAAAATGCAGCAACTACTTTTATTGTCACCAAATTAAATGTTTTTTGGAAGTTTCTTACATCTTGTTTTTTTTGTTTCTGTTTATCCAGTTTTGAACTTTCTGTTGGAATATCTCCTTGCTGCATTTAATGCTAGTATTTCAGTAGGAGATTTTACACTTGCAAAAAGAATCTACATTTAATATGTTCCCCACATAGGTATGTTTCATAACCCTTTATTTCAATTTGCTTTTTGTCCTTGTTCTGTATCCCCAACCCATTAATGAGACAAAAAAATTCAAAAGTTAGAATTTTCTGAACATTCATCAAGAAATGTATCTGTTTTCTTTATGCAATATTTTTTATTTGTGTTTTTAATGATTGCAGATTTGGAGTTGAAAGTTAATAAGTTATGGGGCACTTAAAGAAGTTTGAACCCAAGAAGAGACAAATGTCCACAGGAGAGGCTCAATGTTTGTTGAAAGAGGAGGTAATAAATCTATTTCTCAAGATTGTTTTTTTTTTTTAATTAGATTTTGAGATTTGTTTATGTTATTTATGTAACTATGTTATACCCTTGTAGATTGAGCAGCTTAAAAAAGAGCTAGAGGACCAAACTGTGGTACGCTCTGCACTAGAGAAAGCAGTGAATTGGCAGCCTATATTGGATGATCCTATGTATAAATCACTTTCTCAGGTTCTTTTCCTTTTTCTCTATTTTATTTTGCTTTTTTGTTAAAAGTTTTCCAATTTTCTGTGCTTAAATTCTCAACATTTAGTAATTGAGACAGTTTCTAAGGAAAGTTTAATAATCTCAAGAAGCTGAAGCAGAATATTAATTTCTCTTCTGCACCACCCTCTGTTCTGGTTTGGTTAAACAGAGTAATAAAACCTTTATTTTAGGGATAATTACAAAAATCCCCCTGAGGTTTGGGCTAATTACAAAAAAACCCAGAATTCTTTGAAAGTTATAAAAACCACTTACATTTTTCCCTTAGTAAGCAAAAAACATTGCAAATATTAAGATAAAATGAAACCTAAACGAGCTTTTTGTAATTCTTAAATATCTCTGGGTCTTTTTATAATTATCCCTTATATTTATAAGCATAGTACTAAGTAAATGAATTTTTGTCACGTCCTCTCAAATTATTAAGTTTTTGTCTGAGCTTATAAACTCTTCAAAAAAATCTTATAAGCTCTTAAAATTTGTTTGGTAATTTTTTTCCAAAAGAACTTGTGAATTAGTTTTTGAAATAGTAAGGAGATCCCACATTTTTTTTCAAAAAAATTGTCTTATTTCAAGGACATCCTTTAATTTTGATTATTTTAATAACAAAGCTGATATTAGTAACATCTTACATGCTCCACCGTCTTATTTTCTCCAAACACTTCAATAACTTATTTTAAACTAAGCTCTAACATCGTATAAGCTCTAAAAACACATTATAAGATGTTTCGAATAAGTTTAGCCAAACACCCTCCCTCTAAGTAGACATTTTGTTATACTAATTTTTTCTTACAACTATGTTTATGTCCAGCCTGCAGAGGATCTCATCAAAGAAATTGCTCTTCTGGAGTTGGAAATCATATATTTGGAGAAGTATCTTCTATCAATGTATCGAAGAAATTTCGCGAAACGGCTATCCACTTTACCAAGAGTCGACGAAAAACCAGAAACCAACGATGAAACTCATAATCGGATATCTTCCGAAGTTGCCAAAACTAATTTGGAGCCACTGAAAGAAGAAGATTCAGTCATTAGTTATAGAAATTTCGTGTCGCGTGACGACTCAGCAAACATGTTACCAACTATAAAATGCAATGACATTCTCGGATCAGACAATCTGATCGATTCTGGGATATTCCGAAGCCATTCATCGTTGTCTCAGCATTCAGCTTGTTCCTTCAGAATGTCACCTCCATTCGAAGCCGTGGCTGAAGGTGTAGACGCGTATCATTCTCTGCCTTTATCGATGTTGGAGGTACTAAATTATGAAGTTATTGTAGTAATATTGAACGTTCTGTTGAAAATTTCGGTTTTGCATGCCTAATTTTGAACATTCTATGCTACTTAATCCCTGGAAGCTGACTTAGACGTATCATGAGTTGACATATGTCGACTTTTGGTTGGTTCAAGGGGTAAAGTGCAACGAATTCAAAGCTCAGTGTGCAAAGAGCAAAAAACGCTATAGTTTAGAGGGCAAAATGCAATTAATCCTAATATTAACATGTTTCATTTCATCAGCGGATACAGGACTCTGCTTCAAATGCTAATCAGGCAGAGTGTAACGCGTCTAGTTTTCCCGGTCGTGTTTGTGAAACGCTTAACTGGCTTTCGGAGGAGATGATCAAATGCATCTCAACCGTATATTGTCATCTATCTGATCCTCCTCTGTTCGAACATCATGACATTTACGGCCTCTCAACCGAAGAAAATCCGTCTTTCGATTCATGGATGAATAATCCTTTCCATCTAGAAGCTTCCAATGAATTTTCTGGATCTTTCTTCACAATGGTTCAAATACATGGACTTTTTAGAGATTCCCAAAGGCTAAATGATGTTGAAGACTTGCTAAAAAAATACAGGTACTCATAGATCTTTTGGTTTCTATTCTAACAATCTACAAAAAAGTGATTGTTAGCTTTTGGCTTCAAGAAAAATGTAGTTTTTAGTGTGTTCAAAAGTCGGCTCCTTTTTTCCGGAATCTAAAAGTTGGGTGAGAGATGGTTTAGATTTCTGATTCTGCTTCTGATTTGACTTTTACACACAAATAAATCATTTTTACAACTTATTCATCAAACACGAGATCTCTAAGCACCGTTACTACTCTTTTTTCAGGTCTCTCATTTCCAAGTTGGCCCAAGTTGATCCAGGAAAATTAAGGCATGAAGAGAAACTAGCATTCTGGATTAATATTCATAATGCAATAGTAATGCATGTAAGAATTCATATATACTCTCTATTTTTATCATATATTACATGACATAAATGAACTTTAATAACCATTTATGTAATGGTGCAGGCTTTTATGGTTTATGGGGTTCCAAGAGGAAATCTAAAGAGGATATCTTTAGTTCTGAAGGTACTGAAATAAAATTAAGATGTTATTTAGGTTTAATTACAAAAACACCCCTGAGGTTTGGGCTAATTACAAAAAAAAACATAGATGTTTCAAAATTACAACAAAAAAAAAAAACGCATCAGGTTTGATTATGTATTAAATTTAAGGGGGAAACTGTAGTATTGTTATAAACATGAGGGGGTTTGATGTGTTTTTTGCTTGTGAAGGGAAACATGTAAGGTTTTTTTTTTTTTAATTTTCAAAAACCTTTGGATTTTTGTGTAATTAGCCCAAACCTTAAGGGTTTTTTATCGTAGTTATCCCTATTATTTATTCTCAAGACCAATCTAAGTGTTTTTCTTCATCTAATATAAGAATTTGTTCTGTTTAGGCAGCATACAACATTGGAGGCCATACCATAAGTGTGGACACAATACAGAGTTCTATTTTGAGATGCCGTTTGCCTCGTCCAACTCCGGTATTCATGCACGTTACCCCTGAGGTTTGGGGTAATTACAATAAAACCCATAGAAGTTTCAAAATTACAAAAAAAAACCCTGAGGTTTGACTTTGTGTTGTAATATTTTACAATCGTAAAAGAGGCGGCGTTTGAAGTGTTTTTGCTTATGAAGGGGGTAAAATGTAATACAAAATCAAACCTCAAGGGGAGTTTTTGTCATTTCAAGAACTTCTGGGTTTTCTTTGTTATTAGCTAAAACCTCGGGGGTGGTTTTTGTAATTATCCCTTTTCAAAACTAAGCTGCAACCATTATTAGATATATTCATGGCCTAATATGGTGATACTTAAATCATTTGTTACAGTGGTTGCACTCATTGTTTTTCCCCAAGAAAAAGTTTAAAGCTGGAGATCCTCGCAAGGCATTTGCAGTAAAACAGTCAGAGCCTCGACTACATTTTGCACTTTGTTCAGGATGCCAATCAGATCCCGCAGTAAGTCACCAAATGAAAAACTGATAAATTAAGAGCTATTCGAAATCGACTTAATTTTAGGGGGTAATTACGAAAGACACCCTGAGGTTTGGGCTAATCACAAAAAACTAGACATGTTTCAAAATTACAAAAAGCCACATTAAGTATGATTCTGCCTTAAATTTAAGTTAATTTAAGGGGTTAACCATAATATTTCTAGAAATGTTAGTGGAATTTTTAAAATATTTTTTGCTTACGAAGTGAGAAATGTAAGATGAAATTAGGAATGACAATTTTGACTCGCCCTACCCCGTGACCCGCGGCGGATCGGGTGACGCGGGTCTGGGTATCTACTCCATCCCGCCCCGCCCCGCCCCGCCCCGCCCCCAATTTTTGTTTGTAGGTATATTTTAATATAGTTTTTGCATATATAATATATATTATAATATAATTTTTATGTATTATTATATTATAATTTTCTTTTTTCTGAGGAAATTCTTGTATTATATTTATAAATTGATAGTAACAACTTTTATAAAGAATATATTATAAATATATATATATATATATATTTTCCTTTTTCCTGTATTTAATATAATCTAAAATGAGGAAGCAGTAACCCGACCACCCCGTCTAGGCACGAGTCAGATCCGGTTTGGGTCTTTAAGTACCCGCCCGCCCAATTGTCATCCTAGTTTTCTTTTTTTTTTTTTTTTTTTTGGCAATTTTCGGAAACCTCTAGTTTTCTTTAATTAGCCCGAACCTCGGGGAGGTTTTTGTAATTATCCCTAATTTAGTACTCGTTACTTTCGTATTAATCGGATGAGATCTTTTATTCCAAAACCGTGTTTCATCTCCTATTCCAACTCAGGGCCGTCTTTTGAGGGTAGGCACAACAAGCTTGTGCTTAGGGCTAAAAAATTTTAGGGGCCCATTTTTATGTTTAAGGAGTAATTACAAAAAAGCCCCTAAGGTTTGGGCTAATTAAAAAAACAAGAAATTTTTGGAAATTATAAAAAAAAAATCATTTTTTTCCTCGTTCACATGCCAAAAATATTTCAAAATCTCCCCCTACATTTATGGAAACATTATAATCACCCCTAAAATTTAATACACAATCAAATTTTAAGGTTTTGGGGCCCCAATTTTTTTAAGTGGTTAAGTATACTCTTCACACACGCAACACCAAAAAAAAAAAGACGGAATTCAACATGAAGCTTAAATTTGTGAAAAAGAGAAATAATTCACTCGAATGTGAGGTACATATAAACTTTAACTCATCTTGACAATTTTATTTGATAATGAACATTAAATCCTTCTCAATAATTTCCTAAAATTCTTATAAATAATGACAATTTTTTGAAAAAATCTTTTTACAAAATTTTGAGTCAATAGTTTTATTTTTCATTGTGTTAATATTTTTCATTTTGCTTATTTTTTTAGCTTTTGCTTAATTTTGCCCTTTCATTGAATTGATTTAGTTAGCAACATGATTTATGACCGAGCAATAATTTTATTTATTTATTTATGGTTTATGAGTATCGATAAACTTGGGGTCACATAGTAATTTGTGTGACTGAATTTTTTTTTGTTGTCAAAGTTTTTAGGGGATTAATATTACAATTGATTTTTTTGCCCTTGATTTATAGCAATATTTTAAGATAAAAAAAAAAATTGGTTGATATAAGGGCCCATTTTTTTATCCCGCTTAGGACCCTGTATTTCACAAAGTCCTACCTGTTCAACCGTATGGATGATTGACATGTGTATTACACTTACCATTTTAGAATCCTACAATTTCTGCTTGATTTATGCTTGAAAATTAATATGGTAAGTATAATACACGTGTCAATCATCCATACGGTTGGAATAGGAGATGAAACACGGTTTTGGAATAGAAGATCCCATCCGCGTATTAACTGCAATATTTGGTGTTGAAACTTGTACAGGTTCGTTTATATACGCCCAAGAGAGTGTTCCAAGAGCTAGAAATGGCTAAAGAAGATCACATTCAAATGAATATAAAGCTACATAAAGAACAAAGATTGCTTGTACCAAAGAATGTGGAGTATTTCATAAAGGAAATGGGATTATCAACATCAGGCATAGCAGAAATGATTGATCATTCAATGCCTCACTCTTTGGCAAATAATTTTCAACAGCCTCAGCATGGAAAGCTCTGGAAAAAAATTGATTGGATCCCTCATAATTTCACCTTCCGTTTTCTGCTTTCAAATGAACTAGTCAGATGATCTTCGATTTTGTGATTTTTTTATTTTTTTGGAGTGAAGTTTATATGAAGTACCTATATTACACAATGTTGTAAAAAGCGCTAGCGCCTCTGTTGTAAAAATCTCTCGCTAGCCCCAATTAATCCCCGCCTGGCGCTAGGCCCTTGTCCGCCATTTATTTTTTTTTTTTTCCGATTAGGCGGCCTAATCGACCCATGTCCCGCCTAGGCGCTAGGCTCCGATCTGCCTAGCGCTTTTTACAACATTGCTTGCTATGCGCTATGGGCTAGTCGGGCGCGGCAGCTGCGGCTAGCGCCTAGACGAAGCCTTAGCGGGGGTTAAGACGGACGCAGGCGGGATTAGGTAGAGCCTAATCGAATGATTACGTAGGCGAACAGAGATATTGCATAGATGTGCCTCCAATTGCATTTTCTTAATATGCTTTATTCGTCATGCTTGTAATCTGGAATCATCAAGGTTGAAACAAGATTCAAGAAACTAATATATGATAAAGCCAATTACATTGGAGTCAACCGGATACACAAGAAAATTCAATAGTAACCTTATTTCCTTTTAGGCTAGCCAAAATTCATCTCATATTTGGTGCGACGATTTTTCATTTTTTTAAACAAATAATTCATTAATTCAAGCTAACAATACATAGAAACATATTTGTTAAGGACCATACGAATGAAACTATGAAAAGATTCGTAAAGATCTAGGTCAATAGAAAAGATCGGCTTAAAAACTACATATTTTTGAAAAATCTATAATGACTAAAATGCCCATGATTCCGGTTTTGCTACATGTTGAAAACCGCAATCTAATTTGTTATCTTTGTCGACTCAAAAACCTACCTATTTGAATAGATTACGCCAAGAAAGTGACAAACCAAGCATTAAGCTAATATGGAAAAATCACAAATAATAAAACAAGCAAAATAACTTACACATGTGTGGGAAAACCACTTTTTTAGAGAAGAAATGATAAAAAAATATAGATGGGATGATTTAGGACAAAAATGGCCAAAATCACCCTGAATGATGAACGACAAGAAAAAGAAACAAAACAAAGACATAGTTGAGAGATTAAAGAAAAATATGTAATATCCATTAGAGGTGTCAAGCGGGTAGGGTTGGACCAAATAGTACTCGTCGTTATTTTTGGAGTCCTAGCCCGACCACAAAAATATACTTGAAAAATCGGGCAAACCAGGTTGGCCGGTTTTTAGGCCTAGTGGACCGGGCCAAAAAGGTCCGCTCATTTCGGACTTTTAAAATTAGAGAGTCCCAGATTTTTACCTAAGGGCACTGACCAAATTGACAAATTCTAATATCAAGAATACAACAAAAGGATCAAAATTCAAAATCAATGGCAACGATTTCTTAATCAATACTTGTAACCTTAAGTTAAAATTCCACAAAGAACCAAAATAACAAAGAAAGTGGAGCATATAGTAATAGGCTAATAGTCCAATCTTTAAGCTTTGGGCCCGTTGTGAAGCTTTGCTAAATTCATGGTGATTTCTTTGTGAAAAGCCCAAAACAGAAAATAAATTCTTGTAGTTTTAATGTGTAACCCCAAAATCACCCAGAACCACACAAACAAGAAAACTTCTTGTAGGCACTGATTTCTTCTTCTCCTCCTCCCTCTCTCTGCTTCTCTTTATTATATTCATTTTCAAAGAAAAGACAAATTTTTTTGCCCTTTTGTCATAGTTAGCAAAATCTGAGGCTGTCTGCGACCAAAAGCTTTTGGCAACTCTTAATTTAAACCACAATTCCTTGGATTTCGGTCACAATTATTTTGGCGGTTTTTGCAACATTGTTTGTTGCTGATTTCAAAACCCTCCTCCATCCCCGACTCCAAATTTAACGAAATTCACACACACACGCACACAGTATCAAGAAAAGAAGAGTGGGTTTTGTAACTTACAATGGATGAAGAAAGAATAGGGCTGGTTTTGGCAAAAACCGCAGAGTTAAGGTCCAAGATTATTAGATGCATTCACAAAACGACTTCTAAAGAAGGTAAAATGAGCGAGTCCCGAGAATCTGAAGCAGAAAGTCAAGATTATGATGTTGAGGAAGAAGCGGAAAGTCTTGTTAATATCAAAGATGCTCTTGAATCCCTTGAAGGACAGCTTTCTTCTTTGCAGGTTTTTTTTTTTTTTTCCTTTTTCGATTTTTGAAGTTGGGTGTTGGAAATTTTATATTTTTCCAGATGGGATTTTGATCTTGAATGAATTGAGATATGGGTTACTATTCTAGAATATTACCAATGGACACTGGTTATAATTTGGTATTTTTCTGAATGACAATCATTTGATTGTAGATGTAGATTTAACTAGGGTTTAGATTTTCATACTGGCATATGAGTGGAATTGAGGTCTTTGGATTTTGATTTACTTTGGGATTATATGCAAACTTGTTCACTTGTTTCCTTTTAAACCATCTGCATTTGCCTCATTGAGATTCCTTATTGCCACTGCTATTTTTACATTGTGTGTGTTCTTCTACTCCGTCATGACGTGTAAAGTGCAGAAAGGTATAAAAACATTGATAAAGGTATTGCAATCATTAGCTGGTTTTTGTTAACAAGCTAATTAAGGTGTTGGGCTCTTTGCTGATATGACTTTGAGTGTGTTAACAAGCTAATCTGTTAGGAGTAGTGAGAAACGCAGACGGACAGCGGCCATTTTGATGTGATTGTGTGGTTTTGTAACTATAATGTGGATAGTAATGACTATTAAAAATGCATTATGTATATGATTATGAATCGGTATATAAATATCAACTACACAGGCCCCAGTTATGAACTTTTGAGGTTTAGTTCGAGCTGAGCTGCCACAGAAAGCTTGCAATTTCGCACTTCTTGTTGGCTGACTAGTTTCTGATGAAGGGAATATTATAGTGTCTGAGTTGACCTAGTAATGCGTAGTCACGTTAAATTTTAGTCTAGAAAAGATGTTCCAGTTGAGCGCTAGATTATAGAGAATCAAAACGTGAAAACTAGCTTAGATTCATTGTCCAAACTCAGGGTCTTTTTTACCACTTAAATTGCTGATCTACCGTATTATCCAACAGATGAATAAGTACAGCATTCTGATGGGAATTGGTCTTTCGAAAATTTTGCGCTATTAATCAAGTGCAAATAACACCTGTCTATTTCAATGAACTTTGAGGTAATTGCCATAGAAAATAATTTGTACAATTCTGTTTAAGATGGCCATTATTGAATTACATGTAAATTTCCTTGTTAAATTATGCTAATTTTTGCCCTCCACTTCACATTAATAGTTTTAGTTGCTCACTTATCAATTTGGGTAATTACAAAAACACCCATGATGTTTGGGCTAATTACAAAAAAATCCAGAGATGTTTCAAAATTACAAAAAGCTCCCTCGGGTTTGATTAGGGTTGTAAACGAATCGAGCCCGAACGAACGAGGTTTGTTCGTGTTCGTTCGTTTATTTTAAAAGGTTGTTTGTGTTCGTTTGTTTAATAATCGAACATGTTCACGAACATGCTCATTAATTGTTCACGAAGGAACATGTGTATAAAAATGTTAAATACGCCTTGCTCATGAACGCTGAACTCAAAATAAATGAACATTATGATGATTGCAAATGTAAATAGGTTGTAATATTAAACTAAAATAAGCTTAGTTTTCAAAATAAAGTAATGAATATTAAGCAATAAATGTATAATTATTAATTAAAAATGAATAATAAACAAACATCAAACGAACACTAAATGAACATGTTCGTGAACATAAACGAACAAATTTTTTGTTCGTTTATGTTCATTAAGCTTAATAAACGAACGATAACCGAGCTCGTGAACGAGCGCTGTTTTGTCGAAAGCTCGTTCGTTTACAACACTAGGTTTGATTATGTTTTAAATTTAAGGAGGTAGCTGTAATATTTCTAGAAATATCAATGGGTTTTGAAATGTTTTTGATTACGAAACGGAAATTGTATGACGGAATCAAACCTCAAGGTTTTTTTGTAATTTTCAAAAACCGCTGGAGTTTTTGTAATTAGCTTGAACCTCAGGGAGGTTTTTGTAATTATCCCTATCAATTTCTCAGAACTCGCATCAAGTGTGACTTTATTTGTTCAAATTTTCTTTCTTTTCTTATTTTACTTTTTCTTTTTTGTTTTTGAACGAGGTTTAAGCTTCGATTGCCTCCTATTTTCCTTATTAGGCACTGCAGCAGCGGCAATGGTACGACAAAGAATCAG
This sequence comes from Rehmannia glutinosa, assembly GCA_016081115.2. Taxonomy (NCBI): domain Eukaryota; kingdom Viridiplantae; phylum Streptophyta; class Magnoliopsida; order Lamiales; family Orobanchaceae; genus Rehmannia; species Rehmannia glutinosa. The sequence goes on along the minus strand of JABTTQ020001016.1, from coordinate 293,371 downwards.
CCTTGGCTGATATCGAGGACAGCCAAAAGAAATTGCTCAAAGAGCTGAAAGAATACAAAGGCAAAGACTTGGAAGTCATAAACGAGGCCATTGCTTTTGCTAGCGTAACAGAGGACAACAACGATCTCCTCCTTCCCCATATCCTAGCCGTCCATCTCAGCCCATCGTCTCAGGAAATGGCTATATGTCCACTTTCTCTTCCCCACGCAAATTTCCTCATAATGGTGGCGTAAAAAATCTCGACGGCAGCTCCAATAATCTGTCAGAGAGTAATCAGAGACCATCCGGGTCGTGGGGCCCGTTTAGATCGGTTAAAGTCTTGATGGGGACAGCAGCTAAGACGGCTCTGACTGTGGTTGGGGTGATCACTATATTGAGTTTGGCTGGTTTTGAGCCACGGCTAAGGAAACGGGATAATCAGTTTAAACTTTTCGACTTATTTCAGGTGAATAATGAGAAGGGAACGAATGTTGAGTGTCCGCCGGGGAAGGTGGCTGTGATGGAAAATGGCGAAACGCGGTGCGTTGTGAAAGAGAGAGTCGAAATTCCGTTCGAATCGGTTGTTGCTACTCCTGATGTGAGTTATGGTTGTGGGTGAGATTAAATTTGTTTTTGTTTACCTGAAAATAATAAGAGAGGAATTGTAGGAGTTGTTTGTTTGTAATCTTTTTTGTATATTCCAATCTCTTTTGACATGCACTTGTTTGACCTGGAATAGGATTGGGAGTGTCTGTGGTGTTGATATTTGTCCGAATAATGGGACAACAAATGCAATTTTGTGGATGTTCAAATAAAATGCTGTGGTGGGGGCTTGTATGTGATGATGCTTCTTAATTCTGCTCGCAACAAGCTCAGGGTTTGGAGTTTTTCTTATAATTAAGGATCATTACCAAAAAAAATATCTCGAGGAATTAAATTTTTTTGAGGTTTTTGAAAATTACAAAAAGACCCTTGAGGTTTAATTCCATTGTATATTTTTTCCTTCACAAACTAAAAAAACATCTCAAAAAACTCCCCTCGATATTTATAAAAATATTATAGTTGCCATATTCAATTTAAGACATAATTAAACCTAAGTGTTTTTTCCGTAATTTTAAAATATTTCTATTTTCTTGTAATTAGTTCAATAGTATTTTATAATTATCCATATAATTAATTACGTAATGGAATTTATTTTTGGAGTATGTTATTATTATACACATAGATAAATGATTACAAAGAAAAAAAAAACGGTGAACTCAATCCCCGATGGTACCCCACCGCCTTGACATAGAGCTTTGTGAATGAGGTGAATCTTGAATGTGCCTCAACAAGTGCCCTTACCATAGAGCTTTGTAGAGGAGGTGAATCGCGGATGTGCCTCAACAATTTAGGGTCTTGAGTGCCATAAACCGAGTCACCATACAAGAAATCATCATTCATCCCCTATTCTGGGGGATTTGAACCTCCACGCTAGGGATGATCATGGTGCGACTTTGTGGTTTTTTGAGTAAATTTCAAACCGAATTGTTATATGCGGTTCGGTTAAATAAAATTTTCAAATCGCGGTTTTATGAAATAAAACCGAAGGTGCGATTGAAGCGGTGGCGGCGGTAGCGGAGGTTTTCCGGTTTCAATTAACAAAAAATTATATAATTGATAAATTAATATAATTTTGTTATGATCTTTTAAAGAAAAAGACAAAGAAAAATATTATAATTTGTTATGATTTTTTTCAAACGAGATATGTTTTTATGAATAAAATGTACATTGCAATATCTTTTATTTGATTACATTCAATATATAATGCAATGTAATGTTGTTCTATTTTAATGCTAAATATAATGCATTGTTAACAATATTAAAAGAATATAAAATGCATTATAATTTAGTATACAAAATGTGAATCTAATTATATCATTCATAAAATTAGTGTTTAATATATTTATTGTCTTACTATTTAACTAAATTTTATTTTACCCTAAATTATAGAGGTGCGGTGCGGTGCGGTTTTGGCGGTTTTTCAAAACCTAAAACCATAATCGCACTAACAATGTTTATGTGCGATTTCTATCTAATATTTTGAATCGCGATTTTGGTCATAAATTATAATGAATGGTGCGGCTTGGTGCGGTCCTAGGCGGTTTTTTAAAATTGTGATCACCCCTACTCCACACTACGGTGCCAACAAATGCACAACACGTCATTCGGATCCTTTACCAATTAAGATATGCCAAAGCAATGATTACGAGACTTCTCGAAGAATAACAAAAAGTTACGGTGGGGTCAAGACAATAATTTAAATTTATTCCATGGGGATGGATATGGAAATTCATAAGCTCCCTTTCAATATAGTCCATGAAATATTTGTATAGATTAGTAATTTAGTATAGATTGTAATATTAATTGTTGGAGCGAGAAATTTACCCCACGAGAAAATCCTATCTCCAATGTCCGTTCCACCTTGATGCCCGCAAAACAACAAGTGAGAAGGGGGCCGGAGGGTTTTTCCGGCGTGCCTCTCTCCAACGCTCAAGTCGGGATCGCTCTAAAGAAAGAATGTATGTAAAATAGAACAATATATCAAATGTGTGTATTGGAATTCTAACCTGGGGCACCCTTTTTGTGAGTTATTTATAGGTTAGCAATTAGGGTTGCGTGTTTACCAAGCCAAGCTAAAACCCTAGCTAACACACGTACTTAGGTAAATTATTCATTTTAGACCGCACACCTCCCAAATTATATTGATCCTATTTCGTATGGCAAATCTAGCCCATATCAATTAGTCCACTCACTCTTGTAGTTTATAATATCATGAACGATAAGAGTAGAGTCATTCTCATCTTTGCCAAATCATGACCTATCTCATTTGAAGTTATTAATATTGAATAGTTGGTTAATAAGCAATCATCTGTCATCAAATTTGTCAAGGGCATTTTGCCCGTAAAATGAATCAAGGGTATCGCCCATCATGTATGAAGATTGGCCCAAGCCGAGCACTTCTCGTTAGGGGTGTCCGTCCGTCAAAGTTCATCCGGTCTAGTTCGGAAGTTGTTCAAACCAGGAAATGGCTCGTCCTGGCCCGGCTTCGAGCCATTCAAACCAGGCGAGTTCGTGACGGTTCCATCACCCGTAAATAAGTTCTCCTGGTTCGGCCGGAAGGCGTTCAAACCAGAAATAGCTCGTCGACCCGGCCTTCAAGTCGTTCAAACCCAACGAGTTTGGTACAGTTCCATCGCCAGTAAATAAGTTCTTACGTCCAGCTCGGAAGCTGTTCAAACCAGGAAATAGCTCGTTTGGCCCGATTTGCCAAGTCGTTCAAACCCGACGAGTTCTTCAAGAAATTTATAGGTGTAAAGAAGTCCAAGAAATGCTCAATGACCTCACGAGATAATCCCGATCAATATTAAATATATATAAAGAAATCCCACAAACTCATAAATCATAGTCTTTTATGAGATTCAAGAAATCCAGGCCATAATCGGTGATAAATGGTATAGTTGCAATCGATGAGCTTTTCAAGAAATCCAAATGGTGTTTGAAAGATGATAACGACTTATAATCAACGAGGTCTTCAAGAAATCGATCCCATATCAATGGGATTATAATGCCAACCGTGTTCAAAAATTTGTAAAAAGATTCAATACATCTTCATAAGCTCATAAATAACGTCTTCTCATAATAGACTCAAGAAATCCAGGACATAATCGAGCTAATAAGTGAATTTGCTTCAATCACGAATGTGTCAAGAAATCTACCTCGATCAATGAGCTCGTCAAGAAATCCACTTCATCTCCAATATTATCATAAACAATGTCTTCACTTAATTGATTGGGGAATAATCGAGAAATGAGCTCGTTCACTAACTCTTCCAAATCTACCTCAATGCAAATATTTTCCTCCAGCAAATTGGCAAACACGATTAGGTACAATTGCCAAAATAGATGTTAAATCTAATAACCTTCTCACCAGCAAGATATGAGTATGATTTAGTGCACAAATATAATTTATGTTGAGGTGGATTCCAATAAATTAATAGAATCTTGTGGAATGATAACTATTCGGTGCATGTTCAATGCAATTACTCATTTGATAATTCAAACTCATGCAAGTTAAAATAATTCCATGTAAATTAATCATGAACGAGAGACATAAAAGGATAAACAATTCTCGTCGAAACTTTTCAACAATCTTAGTTTCCATCAAAATTTAAGACAAATTTCATTGATCTAATTTAATAAGCCAAATCTAGGTTATATCGATTAGTTCCCCCACTCTTGTAGTGTTGGAAATTATCCGGGTCCCGATCTAATCCGGGCCAAATAAGATCCGGCTTTTCGATCTAATCGAATGAGGAAGCGTGGGATTCCAAAAATCGAGTTTTAGATATAAGAACATAAGATCATGTTTATTAAATTTATTCAAACTAAAGGAAGAAAGAAAAATATACCACTTTCGACGATTTTCTTGTTCTTCGCTTTTTATCCGTCAATCCTTCTAATCCCCGCTCGTAGACACCACGATCTTCCAATTCGATCCTCCCTATCAACGGCGGTGTGTGAGCACCCAAATAATAATTCTAAGTTCCTAACTTTTTTATTTTCCTACGATGTACTCAACTCATGAGATCGTAGGATTGGACTAACTGGATAGGAGGGAATTGAACTAGGTAAAAGTTAAACTACAAAATCACTTTTTGAAAGATATTAAAAACAACCCTTCATGAAAACTCTACGGACCGATATTCCACATTAATTCATTTGGCCAATAGAAAAACTCCCTTTTGCAACTAATATAACAAACTATTGTTTTGAACTTAGTTGACCAACTAATTAATGTGTTTGTTGATGAATAACTGGTCGCAACTTGTTAAGGAGATTTAATAAATAAACCAAAAGAATACTTCTCGATTAATAGCAAGAGGTCATTGAAAACTTGTGTATTACAATTGTGAGATGTGGTCCTCTTTTTATAAAGCTTAGTTCAATCGTTTCCCACTCCAACTTGGTTTCTTATCTATTCTAGAATTAATAATTCTAGAGAGATTGAAACTCTAATTAATAATTATCCAATATAATTATCAATTAAATAATTATATTAATATCATAAATATCTTATATTTATTCAATTCCAAATACAATTCAAATCGTAGAATATCATATATTCCCGAATTAACTAATATTAATATATTAGCCCAAATATTTTGGAAAACTCTTTTCCATAAATCTTTAGGAACTCGAAAATATTATTTCCAACCCGTTTACTCTAGGAAGGCGAACCGGGGACCATGGACCTATAATTATAAGCTCCAATAAACCTAATAAATAATTAACTCTTTAATTAATTTATTCGACTTATTAATTCGATATTACTCCACTATAAATTTAGAATTGCACTATTATAATTATAGAATATCTTACTCTATGAATTGAGCAATCCACTTGATATAATCATTACATATAGATTAATCCTCCATAGACAATTCGTAATTGAAGTTAGGTAGTATCCGTTAAACCTTTTCAATTACCTCTTATCCTCATTTACCATTAATTCACTAGTGAATGGTTAATTTATAATCGAATTATAAATTAGAGATCTCAAACCATTCGATTCGAGATTAACAAGTGAGTGAATCGTCTTCCTACTTCCCAAGAAGGAATGGATTCCATATTTGTGAATTTATATTCCCAACTATTTAATTCAAATGTGAATCTAAAATGCGGTGTTGGGAATGTCGTAGGACATACTTAAACAAGCAAATTAAGAATCACATCGAAATAAACAGAGTCTATAATCACTCATGATTAAGATTTATCCATATATGATCATCTAGTGATTTAATTCGATTTTTCATTTCTACAACGGAATTTGTATGAAAAATTCAAACTAAATCGGTTCAAGTCCTATATGATCAAATCATATATAAATGCCCCCACTAAGATGTCTCCACATCGACGGTCGGATAAAACAGTCACATGCAAAATGTTCTCAGGCGCATTAATGATGTTTTAATTAAAGATCCCATACTTTAATTAATTTCATTACGGACTTAATTTTAGTTTATTATCCATAATCTTAATCCTCTTGTATATAACTCTTATATACTAAGATTATAGTTACAATAAATAAACTAGGGATTTTCATGATGTTCAAGAAAATACATACAATATGCAAAAAGAGTTCAAAAATAAATGTCGCGTTTATTAATAATCAAAAATGATTCATAATTGCTTTAAGGGCACTATCCCTAACAATCTCCCACTTTCCCTAAAGCATATGAGACATGTCTCCCAGTCCTATGTTCTTGTGCCATAAAAACACTTTTCAGGCGGGGTGGTCTTGTTGACAAGATCAACAAGAATGTACACTGACCCAAATATCGACTTTTCGAGTATCCTTGTCACTTAGAAGTCGAATCGGTCACGATCGTCTATCTATTTTAAGGCCAACCACCTAAATAGACAAACATCTTGATTTCAAACATATTTGAGAAGGTTCTTGACTATTATCTAATGAAACATTTGGATTAGATTGAAATTGGTTGGCTATCCCTATCATTATCAAATACCGAGCCAAGTACACAATATTATATACTTGTAGAGGCATAGGGAATGTGTCTCATGTTATTTTCCTCCTGGGGTGTCTTTAAAGACTCTCTTTGGAAAAACGACTCCATATCAACTTGGTATGTAACCGCTTCTTGGAATCTTGCATTCTATAATGCAACCCGCATCTTATCGATATAAGAAGCTTGAGACAATGCCAATAATTTGTTCTTGTGATTTTGAACCATTCAACTTCCTAGAACATAATTCGTTTATCCAAATCTTTCATTTGGAGTTACTTGGCAAACCAACATTTAACCGCGCTAACATCTCTACTTCATTCTCAATTAGTAGAATAGCATCTACGTAATCACTAAAATTGCCACTTTACCATCATTGATCGCTTGTTTACACAAGTCTCATCAACACTTTGGTCAAAACCAATACTTGATCATCTCATCAAATCTATGGTTCCATGACCTTGAGGCTTCCTTTAACCCATAAATGGATCTAAGCAATTTGCGGACTTTTTGCTCTTGACCTTGGCTACAAAACCCTATGGTTCGAATCCATTTCTTGGTTCATAGATTCAAGCCACCTCGTTATATCGAGAATCCTCCATCACTTATCGGAAATACAATGGATCATCGTCTACCCCATCAAAGATCGCAACATTTGCCTCTTCGATTTGACGATAGTGGATTGGTGGTCTAATCACCTTCCCACCTGCGTCGAGGTGTCATGACATTCTCGATCGAGTATAGTGGTATTTTTAGCAATTTCTCCAACAACTCTTGTTGGTTGTGGTCTGCGATCTCATTAGAAAGTAACTCCTCGAGTACAACTTTACTTGAGGTCGGAAGTTTTCTATATAATCGTTCTCAAGAAATATAGCATTAGTCGAAACTATTACTTTCTTTTCTTGTGGATCATAAAACAAACTTCCTCTCATTCATTTGGGATATCCAACGAACGTATACACTTCGAACCAGGATGCAACTTTCCAGTCTTTCCTTTCAAAGACATGTCTTTGGGCACCCCATATGCGAAAGTGGCATAAACTAACTTTACTCCCATTCCACAACTCTAGTGGTGTCTTTTGGATTGACTCGAGGCGGAACTACATTCAAAATGTAAACCGTCGTTTGCAATGCATACCCCCAAAACGAATCGAGCGATGTCGCGTAGCTCATCATTGACCTAACCATATCAAGCAACGTTCGGTTTCTCCTTTCCGCAATACCATTTTTTGAGGGTGCCAGGTGTTGTGAGTTAGTACAAAATACCATGCTCTAGCAAATAATCTTTGAACTCGGTATCGACATACTGCCCCATCGGATCGAAGGCACTTCAAAGATTTTCCTAGTTTTTTTCGAGCTTCCGCATGAAATTCCTTGAACTTTTCAAAAGTCTCGGATTTTCTATGCATGAGATAAACATATCCAAACCTCAAGTAATCATCAATAAAAGTGATGAAGTACTCAAAGCCACCTCTAGCTTGTGTGGTCAAATGGGACCACAAACATCACTATGCACAAGCTCTAGTGATTCTTTGGCTCTATGCCCTTTGCGGAGAAAGGTCTCTTAGTCATTTTCCTTCTAGACGAGGATTCACAAGCAGGAAGAGTGCCAACTTTTAGCTCTCAAAGGACCATCCTTTGCAAGCTTTTTATCCTTTCTAGTGAAATATGCCCTAACCTTAGATGCCAAAGATATGTTTCATCATCTTGAGAAACCTTTTGCCTTTTTGGTTTAGGATGTTCTACTTTAAACATTTCGGCATTTAACGGTGGTTGTTCATTAGGCTTAATTAAATAGAGTCCGTTTTCCAATTTTGCGGTACAAATATCACGCCCGTTTTTTAGAAATAACAATCGAATTATCATTAAAAGATAGTGAAAATAAATGTTCATGCAACTTTGAAACAAAATCAAATTTCTATGGAAACTAGGAATATAAAAACGTCGTTTAAAATCAATATTTTATCTCTAACATTAAGCTTAATTACTCCCACATTTGTTTTTGCCGAAACCACTTTGCACCATTGCCAACTTGCATTGTGAAAGACCCATCTGCAAGCTCTTCATAAGAACTAAGCGGTTGTAAGGAAGAACAAACATGATTAGTAGCTCTAGAGTCAACTACCCAAGTAGAAGAATCTTTAGCTACCAAACAACTTTCAAGAACAAGTAAATCAAATTTACGTTTCTTGTTTTCCTTTACTTTGGAGAGAAACATGGGCGATCTTTCTTCCAATGTCCCTCTTCACCACAAAAAATGAAACAATTTCCCTTTGGTTTAGAGAAACCTTGCTTCTTGCCTTTGAGGTTTTCATATACGAGTGCAATATTCAAGTTACTATTCCACTTATTACAATTTTCTCCGAGTTAATGAATCATTCAACAATGTAAGCATAGGACAAGACATCATTCTTTGAAAATTAAATAAAGCGACATAAATAAGCGAACGAACATCATATAGCATTCGATTTAGGAATCATAATCATGATGCATGAAAGCAATAAAGTTTATCCTACCAATTCCAAGGTAATTTAATCTCACATTTGAAAAGCCCGTAGGGTAGGTCAAACCAAATGACGATTAAATCGAGACCATCTCGATTAATAAAATAAATAATTAAGACATCTCATATCTTCATTTATTAATTAATCACCTTTTAGTTTAGCTAGATACATCCAAACTATTTGATTGTATCCTTATGAGTATTACCCATTATTTGATTTTAAAAATTAACTCAAAATCGCGCCGTAGGGTAGGAAAATTAAGAGTTAAATTTTAAATTCCTATCCTTTCGGAGATTAAGCCTTGATTATTGATTTAAGTGAAAACCATTCGTAGGGGGGCGAATATGAGCATCGCAAGGCGTCACTTAAATCTCACTTGCTTTGACCAATAATGGAGGCCATAGGATTTATTGTCATGAATCATTCTCCCACTCATTATTTTATAATAAATGCTTCCTAAACATTTAAGTTATAAAACATCTTATGTTTTAATAAGTCAAGTTCAATCCTATTGGTCTTATTGATTAAAATTCTCTAATTTAAATATCTAACTTTTAGAAATTAAATCATAATTTTAATCAACTTTAAAACCCCAAAATTATCAATATAATTAAAGGAATAGGGATAAAACAGAAAAATTTCATGAAAGAACAAAGGAAACAACGCGCCAACTAAAAATGGGACTGCCCGAGCCACATCCCGGACTGCCAGTCCCCGCCGGACCTTCCCGAGCCAGACGCAAATTGAATTATTTTGTTTCTAAAACATGTAATTCGGAGATTTTTCATAAAAACCGGATCCAATTTTCACAAAATTAATTCCAAACAATTATCCCATTTTAAAATCATATAAATGTTAGATAAATGTTTTTATCATGATTTTGATGATTTTGTTCAAATGAGTTTTTAAACCTAAACAATGTCCCTAAATGTTGTCTAAATACTTCCGATTGATTTAAAATATTTTTACTATTTTTCGGAGTATTTCTTAGAGTTTATTTTCGATAAAAATTGGACAACACATTTGTTTCGAGCTCGACCAGTGCCGCTTTCATAGGGTGCCCTATAGGGCAACCCGTACTGAGTTGAGTTTTGAAACAGAAAATGGGACGTAAGAAAAAAATGGAGAGGAGCGGCCGTCGACCAGGGGTGGTCGACCGGTGAGGGCGGCCGTACTGGGAGCGACCTCTTGGTTCGATCTTTTCTATTTCGTAAATCCTTGACTCAACCGGTCCACACTAAGGCGGCCATTCGTACCCCCTCCGACTCCTTGTGTTAAAATTCGCAGAATTCAATTCCAATCTTATCTCTGCGCGACGGCCGAAACCCCTTTTATCAAAAACTATCCGTTGCGTTTTGAGATGATTTTTCCCTATTTTGTGGGATTGATTTCTAACAGCTATATTGATCATTTTAAATGGTTTCTTTTGCAGCAAATCACTCCCCAAGGAGGAGCCAATGTCGGAAATGAAAGCCAAGTCCTCTCCTATAAATAGAGGCTTCATTCAAGCAATAAGACACAACACTCTACACAAGCAAAAAGCGATTGAGCAAACACTTTCATAAATCTTGTTGTATTAGCCTAAGCACTTTCACTTGCACAAATTTGAGGTCTAGGCTTTCAATTCTTGATTACACTTGTACTCATATTGTTTCAATCATTATTGAGTTGTAATCTTGATTTTTGGTCATCATTCAACACAAGACATCCTTGTGAGTATTCTTGTGGTAAGAATACACTTGGGTGATCGAGGTGATAGGTGTTTGAAGGTTGTGGTAATCTTCAAAGGTGTTGTAAGAGGTTGTGGTAATCCTCGAGGTGGTGCAAAGAGGGTTGTGGTAATCCTCAAGTGTTGTATTAGTTTTTGGTAAATTAATAAAATCTTTTTTTTTTTTTGAAATCCATCCTGGATATCTTTGGGGTGGTAGTAGATTAAGCCCTAGGTGGGTTGAACTACTATAAATCGACGTGTGCTATTTACTTTCCGCATTTAGCATTTCATCTTTGCTTGAGTCTTTCGAAAAAGAGGTTAAAATCAAAAATCGGGATAATCTATTCACCTCTAGATTATTGTAGCCACTTGGACTTACAATAAACATCATTATAGAAAATTTAAAACATTATATAAAACACTTTTATACAAAATTTTAAAAATTATATAAAACATTTTTATATCAATTTTAAAAAACATATAAAACACTTTTATATCAATTTCAATCTATCTCATAGATCTATCATAGCAATTAAACAGATTCAATTATCATGATGCATGACATGCTGCTAGAAAGTGGGTTCCATGAATGACATATCAATATGAATGGCACATATATCACATATACATCACATAAATATTAATCCGTAAAATAATAAATATGACGATTTGAATCAATGCCTTAAATTCAAAAACGTCCATGCATCCATATATCAAAACATGCAAGATCAAATCTTAAACCCACTCCAAAATAAATTTAATAAAGTAGATCTAGTTCTTATATAAAAACCAAATGGCTCGATACCATTTGTTGGAAATTATTCGGGTCCCTGGATCTAATCCTGGCCAAATAAGATCCGGCTTTTTCATCTAATCGAACGAAAGCGGAAGTGTGTGATTCCAAAATCGAGTTTTAGATATAAGAACATAAGATCGTGTTTATTAAATTTATTCAAACTAAAGGAAGAAAGAAAAATATACCTCTTTCGACGATTTTCTTGTTCTTCGCTTTTTATCCGCCAATCCTTCTAATCCCCGGCTCGTAGACACCACGATCTTTCAATTCGATCCTCCCTATCAATGGCGGTGTGTGAGCACCCAAATAATAACTCTAAGTTCCTAACTTTTATTTTCCTACGATGTACTCAATTCATGAGATCGTAGGATTGGGCTAACTTGGATAGGAGGAGAATTGATCTAGGTAAAAGTTAAACCACAAAATCACTTTTTGAAAGATATTAAAAACAACCCTTCATGAAAACTCTACGGACCGATGATATTCCACATTAATTCGATTGGCCAATAGAAAAACTCCCTTTTGCAACTAAAATAACAAACTATTGTTTTGAACTTAGTTGACTAACTAATTAATGTGTTTGTTGATGAATAACTGGTGCCGCAACTTGTTAAGGAGATTTAATAAATAAACCAAAAGAATACTTCTCGATTAATAACTAGTGTCACAAGATTATGCAATAAATCATGCATCCAAAAATAAAGTAGTACTCAATCAAAGCTCAGTAATTGCATGTGTTTGAAATATCCACCCCAAGAATCATGCTCCTCGATTTTCAAAAAGTTACACATTAATAGGAAATGGGGACAATGGAACACAACACAGATAGTTAGATATCATTCTCCATATTATTGCTGATCTAGAATCCCCAATTATGGGATAATGTTTAAAAATTAATCTCGATAAACCGCTGATTGAGTACAAAACTTGCATCAAGCTTCTCACATAACAAGATAATCACATATAAGTTCATTCAATGTGTTTTAAGCTCTATCAAAATTGGAGTGCAATTTATCTTCTCTAGTGTTGTAGTTTTTCGTGCACAATAAAAAAAACTATTGTGTTGCTACCAGTAGCTAATTGTAGAATCATAGGTTTACAACTTTCCATATTTTCAAACTAGGTCTGTAGATTTAAAATTTCTATATGAGATAACACAAATATATAGGTGCATGAGTTGTCTATATAACCCTGTTTTTCTTTTAAATCTTGTGCAATTGTTCTTTGAGGGATTGGATTCTCAAACCACTTAAGTGTCAAGTATATTCAAGAACTCATGAATTGCATACCAAAAGTCAAACTAGTGCTAACTAATTGAAAATGACTAATATATATTAGTAGTCATCTTTTCCAAAGAATAATGAGTACAAATGCTCATCATATTTGTCAGACCAAAAAGTATCATTTTATATTAGTGATACCCCACGTAAGCTTTAACTAGTCACAAAGTAGTTGTTGCTTTAAGTATATAAGTAATATACCATACCCTGCAAAATTTAGCAATCTAATTTGCTTATTAGCATTAATCATGTATGCAGTCTTGTATGAAATCACAAGTGATGGCTGACTAATAACAACTCAATTTCAACTGCATAAATTATGGTGCAAGATAGATTTCTCAACATTCAGGTATTCAAAATACATACATACTCAACTTTGAAAAATACTTGCAGCAATATAGAAGCCTGTAAGAAGGCGAAAATTTGACCATCTATTTAAGATAATATGATTCTCAACTCAAATAATTTGGATTTCAAAGGTCATAGAAAGTATTTAGCTTTTCCAAAAAATAACCTAATTTTTAAGCACTTTTAAGCAAAACCATGATGATCACTTCAAGAAAATTCAGCATATTTTAAAAATCATTTATGTTCAGGCGATTTGTCGAACATTGTCGGGGCATTGCTTTGGGCAGAAAGATTTCCGCCAATTTGGTACACTCTCCCAATCTTCATGATCCCCTTAATAATTCCATCCACAACTATCCTAATAAGTACGCGTTCAAATGCTTTTTTTTTTACATCTCAACTTGGAGGCCCAAGCTAACATAAAAATTCTATGAAATCAATGTTTTATCTTCAAATGAAGGCCTTTATAACAAACCACAATCCCACCCAAACTAACGAAACCTCTTTATTTCTCTTCAAACTCTAGCACATGGAAAACTCAATTAATAAACGAAATACAGACCTTAATCCTAATAATCGGTTGTTGCAACTTTTCTCCGGGGATAACGATAACGACATGCCAATTCTCGCCCGCTTCACGAAATATCTGCTTCATGAAACTGACTCTTCTCGCAATCAAGTCGCGGATATCATGTGCCCGCGTGGAGGCGGCGTCGAGGTTTACTGCCAAGCTAAAACCCTAGCTAACACACGAGCTTAAGTCAATTATTCATTTTAGACCGTACACTCCCAAATTATATTGATTCTATTTCATATGACAAATCTAACACGTATCAATTATTAATATTAATACTACTACATATTGAAATGAGTATCAATGAAAGCCCGCCACCGCCACCTTGTAGACCGTAAGAAAACCATGTTCCCGCCGCCGCGCACAGCCCCTGGTTTCGTCTTTTCTTACGTCAATTATTTCAACCTTATGCTTCAATTTTATCCATTTTAAGTTATCATGATCATATATTTAATATGTTTACTCAACTAATGACTCTAGGCTTTTACCAAAGGTCAATCTAACACCACTATAAACCTTTACACAATCAATCAATTGTATCTCATACCCAATTAATTCCCTATTTCACATCTTCACAACCACAATAATAACCAAATTGAACCATGACTGATCATCTTAACCACCAAAAGGGTAAGTATTATTGTTTTATTTTCTTCATTTTTTTATGTACATATATTACTTACATTATTAATGTTTTTTTTTTTATTTTTATAGATGGAGAAATGAATTGCAAAAAGGAGGGAGGTGCAATTTTATTTACAGAAGAAGAAGAAGCTTTAGTGGTAAAGTCTTGGAACTTGATGAAGAAGGATGCTGGTGAATGGGGTGTCAATTTTTTTCTCAAGTAAAACCCACTTTATATAATATTCTTGTTCTAAATAGATTTTATTTTTTTTTCTTTTCTTCAATTATAATGATTTTTTTTATTAAAAAAATCATTTTATATCCTAATTATGTAATAATTGAATCAGGATATTTGAGATAGCCCCATCGGCTCAAAAAATATTCCCATTTCTCCGAGACTCAAATGTTCCACTTGAGCAGAATCCTAAGCTTAAACCCCATGCCAAATCTGTATTTGTCATGGTTAGTCTTCATAATTTTTTTTTAATTATTTTAATATTAATTTCATAAGTATTCATTAATTTTATGTAAAATATGTTTTAACAATTTTTTTGGCAGACGTGTGAAGCTGCAGTTCAGCTCCGAAAAGCAGGAAAAGTTGTGATTAGAGATTCGAGTCTCAAAAAATTAGGTGCCGTTCACTCCAAATACGGCGTCGTTGATGAACATTTTGAGGTATATTATAGAATAGACTACGGTTTAAACGAGTCGATTCGAACCGAAAATAATCTTTGTTGAGCATGTTTAAATGTTAATTGAGCTTCAAAACTTGTGTTTTGAGTTTAGTTTGATGATTAATTGAATCGAGCTCGAACATAGATTGATATTTTTACACATATTATATTCTTTTTTTACTAATCGAGTCGAAGCTTTATATTTTATCGAATAAAAAGACGTGTTTAAACTTGGTTCGTTATTTAATGAACCCAACTCAAACGAGCTTTTAGTGATCGAATTCGAGTATTGAGTTGTCGAGATTCATTTTTTTAGCCCTAGCTAGAATAGACCACTATAATAATTGCATATTCATCTTTTCAATTTTGTTGTGCCTATAAATTCCGCAACGTTTGGCTAAATAATTCATCCAACTATTTAATCATTAATTTCTCTATTGATATTTTTGTTTTTTGGAAAAAAAAAAAAAAAAAAAGGTGACAAAATATGCATTGTTGGAGACAATAAAAGAAGCATGTGGAGAAATGTGGTGTGCAGAAATGAAGAGGGCATGGGGTGTGGCTTATGATCATTTGGTTGCTGCCATCAAGACTGAAATGAAGCCTTTAGCTCCATGATTTTTTATTTCTTCTTTTGTTTTTATTTACTAATCTATTTGTTTGAAAATTTTTTTTAAAGAATATGGCATGTGTAATAATGTTGGCATTTTAAAATAAAAGTGTTGTCTTATCATGACTTGGGTTTTAAAACCCATACATCATTCTTGGTTTATATGTCACACTTGATTTTTAAATCGTGTACCTAAAATCTTTATAAATTAATAATGTAAAAAAATATTTAGAATTAATAATGTTACGGCGATGAAATTTTACTAATTTAGAGAGATAATAGTTAATTGATCAATTAATAATTTATTAAATTAAAGAATGCTTTATTTAATCAATATAATCTAATTACGAGAAGGAAATCAAATCAAACAATATATTCCTAATTATATTGTGAAATACACCAAAACTTAAAATTAATGAAAAACAAAGAACAATAGTTTCTTATATTTTAATTACTGGAATCTATTTTACTTAATTGTCCTAGTTATGTTTCTAATTTTGGATAGTGTTTAGTTCTTGATATTGACAGGATCTTCCTAAAATTATTATGAATTATTAATAATTTTTTAAAAGCAAGTCTCTTATGAGACAGTCTCACGGATCTAAATCCGTGAGACGGACCTCCCAAGGGCAAAATCTTGAGAACATGAACCATGAAAATAAATTTAAAAATAATAATGAACCATAAAGAAACAAAAATAAACCCTAAAAAGAATAAACTCGGAAAATAAAAATAAACCCAAAAATAAAAAATAAACCCTAAAAAAACTGAAAATCTTAAAAATCCAAATCAATTAAAAATAAACCCAAAAAATAAAATAAACCCTAAAAAACAAATATCAACCTAAGAAAAATAAAATCTGAAAAAAAAAAAAACCTTAAAACTTTGTGTAAGGATTCCGTTTCACGCAAGTTTTGCCATTTTTTAATCTTGGATCAAGGGACCAGAAAAAAATATTATTATATAGAGATTATAAACTTGTGCAGTATAAGTTTATGGAGGTTAATATTTATTGTTCAAATGCTTAAAATGCTACAGCCTTGGTCCGAATTGCACATGAGGCTGTGAGTGTGGGCCGTTAGCCTATTCAGAAAGGCCCAATAGTCTTAACTTCTCCTATGGGCCTATGATGAAGCCCAACTGATTCGCCATAGGCTTTTACGAAGTTACCATGTACTTTCGTATGACCGCCTTTCAAAACATTGCACATGCAATTAGTTTTTTTCTTTTTTTTTTTTTGAGAAACACATGCAATTAGTTTGGCCCGAGGCTGAGCTGATTAGGCATTTGTCGATTTATTTGAAGGCGAAGAAATATAATTATCTAAATTTATTTAATAATGATTTCTTCAATTTCTTTTGCAAACAAGGAATACATTAAATATTCATTTTGTCCATGTATCACTTATGGGAGTGTTTTTTTTTTTTGCAAAAACTTCTAACTTTTAGAAGAAGTGATTTATTATAGCAAAAGTAGAAGTAGTTGAAAATCGAGAAGTTGGTAGTGTTTGAAAATAGAATTAAAAGTTGAGAATCGAGAAGTTGAGAGTGTTTGGTGAAAAAAGTAGTAAAAGTCTTTATTTATTTGTAAAATTCAAACTAGAAGCGTGACGAGAATCTAAAGACTACTCTCCTGCTTTTAGATTCGATTAAATGAAGCGAGAATTAAAACAGAAATTAGTATATGCAAACATTAAAAACTGTTTTTATGCAAAAAAAACTAAAAACACTTATTTTTAGTGTTTGTAAACACTCCCATACCAACATGGTTATCATAAATAGGTGAAATGAGTTTCAAATACCTTAACCGACAAGTTGGTCATACACGAAAAGAAGATAAGCAGTAGAACTGATTAAACTCTTTTTTTTTTTTTTTTTGGAGAAACAGAACTGATTAAACTTTATTAATTGGAAAGTTGGTAATTTTGTGATGGGAGAGACAATTCCAACATCAATTTTGGCTATGTGAAGAAGTTGAAAACATGAGTTAGTAGATGATAAAATGGTTGTTCATCAATATTTTTCAGTAACAATACTCCGGCGGATGGAAGAGCAGCAATAGGCGAGATTCTTAGTGGCATCCAAGAACAGAGTCAGTTGAAGCATCTCGGCCTGCCACTTCTAATTGGGCGGTCTAAGAGGGAAATCTTTAAGTGTGTCATTGATGCAGCAAAAAGAAGAATTGGGAATTGGAAAAACAATTTTCTTAGCATGGCAGGGAGAGAGGTCCTCATCAAGTCGGTTCTGAGTGCTCTTCCAACATATATATTTGGCTTGCTTCAAGCTCCCTAAAGGTACGTACGCTGATTTCAACAAGATTTTGGCTAATTTCTGGTGGGGGCATTCGGATAATGGCCATTTCAAGATGCATTGGATCAAATGGAGTAGCATGGCGATGCCCAAGGATATGGGCGGTATGGGATTTCAAGATATGGGCCGGTTTAACGATGCATTATTGGCTAAACAACTTTGGAGGGTGTTGATCTACCCCAATAGACTCCTGAGTAAGGTTCTTAGAGCGAAATATTGTCCAAAGGGTGGCGTTCTTAATACTTGTGCTAAACCAACAGATTCATTTATTTGGAAGAGTATTATCAATGCTAAACAGGTGCTCAATCAAGGCCTTTGTTTTGCTATTGGGGATGGTAAATCTACGCGAATCTGGGAGCATCCGTGGATTAGAAAAGGGTGTTCTCCAATCCCTCTTGGGCGGCCTAATTCTGTTCGGTTTGGTACGTGGGTCTGCGAGCTTTTGTTGGATCAGGGGAAAAATTGGAATGGTGATCTCATCCACAGTTTATTCCTACCTCATGAAGCTCATGCTATCCTTGAGACCCCTATTCAGTCGGATTGGGATAAAGATAAAATTATTTGGACGCTTACAAAGGACCAAATTTATTCGGTGAAATCGGCCTATAAGGCCCTCTGTGAAGAAAAACTCCTTGATCAGCCCGAAGGGAGTAACAGTCGGAAGTATTCTTGTGAGTCGTGGATGAAGGCTTGGAAGCTCAAGATCAAAGGTAAGGTGAAGATGTTTCTTTGGAAGTGCTTACATGGTATTGTCCCGGTGCAAAGCCAGATTTCCCGTAGGGGGATCAAAGTGGATATTATTTGTAAATGGTGCGGTGCTGCTGAAGAGACTTTGGAACATCTTCTTTTTACCTGTGAAAGGGCTGTTAAGGTGTGGAGACTTTCCCGGTGTGGTGGTCGGAAGGAATCAGTCCAAATTGCTCGGTTCGTCAATGGTGGGGTAATCTTTGTTTGGGATATTGGGATAAGGTCTTTCAAGATAGAGTCCAATTATCTACGTATATCCTATGGTGGCTTTGGAAGACGAGGAATTCGTTGATGTTTGAAGGAGAGTCACATCGGAGTTGGATACTGTTTCTTCTTGCGTGGACGGAATGGAATGAGTTTGAGACTTGTTCCTAAAACACTTATGATCGAGAGGGTGTATCCTTTAGGGATGTATTCATCCAGTTGAGGCTATTTCTCTGTCTGTCTGTTTTGGCACCTTTTTGGCTTGGGATGGGTGGGGTTTGGGCTGCGTGGCAGCTTGCTAGATTAGTGTTTGTTTATTTCTTTTGTTATGCTTATGGCTTGTTTATTCCCTCCCAAGTGTTGTGGTTATTTCCTTTGATCCAATTGTGGATGTTTCCTGTCAAGGACCTGTGTACCTTGATTAGGCATTTGGCATTTGTGCCACGTTTGTAAAAAACACAGTTCTGAGTTTTAATATAAAGCTTCTTTCGATTGTTAAAAAAAAAAAAGATGATAAAATGGTTGTCAATCTTGGGACCTCATCTTTGTTAATTGTTAATAAACCCATTCTTTTTTTTTTTTTTTCTCTTTGTCGATCCAGAGATCTTCACACCAATTGAGGCCACAAACATCATACTTCTTTCAACTATAGTACATCCGTTATTTCCGGAGATGGTCTGATTTTTTAGGGAAGAAAAGCAAACATTTGTTGGATCATTAATCCAACGTTGAAAATTATATGTGAAATTATTATGTATTGTGGATCAATTAAGGTTAAGCCCATTTTATAAGTGATCAAATAAGGTTTAAGGAATTGGGCTTTAATGTATCTAATAGGGTGTGGGTTTTTAATGTGTAGAGACTTAATGGGTTATTCTATTTTAATTATGGGCTAAAATAGGGTACCCAATATAACACTTATATAAGGGTTATGGTCCCTGGTCACATGTCTACGAGATTCTATTCTCGCTATCCCATCGCCGGAAAGAAACATACGGAGAAAATCTAAAGGGTTTTCCGAAAAGCTTCGAGACGTGTAGATCTAGAAGGCCGATCCCAAAAATCAATAGCTATGGATTCGAGTGCGCTTAGTAATCTAGTCTTTGATTCTTGATAATTCGATATGAACGCTCCTGGATTAAAGTGATGTTATTCACTAAAGTTTATTCCAACAAACACAACCCCAATACTCCGTGTTAGTATGGAGTCGAAAATAACACCCTATCTACAAGTGTAAATTTTATGTAATATAATCTTGCATTGGAAGGCATTATATTTTTTTTATAACTCGCCTTCCAGCTTACGCCCCGACTATGCTGAGGACAACTCGACTCCTCATTCATTGCCGCCGCCAAGGTAAACCGCGGATGTGCACGACCGCCGTTGTTCGACGGGTCTGGCGACGTACAACCAAATCCTCTCAGGTAAAGAGAACAATTATGTTCGACCCCAATCTACTAATAACGATCTCTCCCGAATCGAACCCACACGGATGCTATTCAAGATGAGTTCCCACCAAATCTTCACTACCGCATATGCCCCGGGAGCAATTTGATGGAGAAGGGATATGAACCCCGACCTCCACCCCACAAACAATTTGATGGAGCAGGGATTTGAACCTCGACCTCCATCCCACAATTGCTTGTGGTGGCCGTGGGCTAAGCCACCTGGTTGCATTGGTAGGTGTTCACTTGGTTTTATACCATTGATTTGGGCTTCAAGACTTGAGTTTTGTGTTGTTTTTGAGTATTTTGAGTCATTTGAGTAGCCAAGCCATGTTGAGAGCCAATTATATTGAGTTTATAGTCATAGTAATGAATCGTGTATCAAAAGAAGTACAAACGAGCAAACAAAGAGAGATTGATTTGAAGAAACGTCCAAACGCGTCCCAAATTTCCATCACAGCAGCAGCGTTTCGTATTTTGGCCATAACTCTCTCTACAAAATTGATATTGAGATGATTCAAGTGGATATGGAAAGCTAAGAGATAGAGCTACAACTTTGAAGAGGGGCTCAAAAGCAAATTCCAATATTTGGTGGGTGAAAAACTCGGGCGAGAAAATACCAGTTCATAGTTCAGCAAGGCTATTGATTTTTTTTTGTAGGTGGGCGCTGCTGCACCCCGGCGGCGGCTGCTTTTTGAAATTGCTAGGCGCCGCATAATCATCCCGGCGCCAGGCAGCCGGAAATTACTATGTTTCTTCACCTTTTTCTTGGACTTTTTAGGGGCTATAAATACATAAATGGGAGGTTTGATCTAGGGTATGGAGAAAAGGTGCAAATACACCCAAGAACACAAGAAACACATCAATTTCATCAAGGAAGAATCAAGGAAGAATCGGGTCGAATCGGAGCTTGAGGATTGAAGATTAATCGAGAGATTATCCATTTCCCTAAGTTTTCTCATTCTTTATGCTTTAATCTTTCATTTTAGTTTCTTATGAAGATGAACAATTTGTCTATGAGTTGTTTATTTATAATGGGTAGCTAAATTTCTTGTGATTTCCTAGGGTTTTGGAAGTAGATTAATTGAACTCTTGTTGATTGTTTTAATCTTAACTCAAGTTATTGTCTTGAAGCTTTATTTGAGTACTTTGTTCTTATTCTTGTTTTATCATTTGGCCAATGATTTAGCATGTTTGATATATTGATTCATAATTCGATATATGAGTTTCAATATTAGATCTTGAGTACTTGACATGAATATTTGCAAAATCGAGAGGCTTGTGAATATTTGTGAGGATTTTGATCTTTTACGCATTTGGGAGTTGTGTATCTTATGTTGAGTAGAGATACTTTTAGCATAGATATTCCAATTTACACTTTATATACATCTCGAGATGGAGGATAAAATACCGTTGTGATCGTCTTATAGGTGTATTGATAATAACTTTGGCTTTGATTAAATCGTAAACAAGAGGAATATTAATTGAAACCATAACCCGAGAATCCATTTCATTTCCCTTGGTAATTCCACTATTATTTTCATCTTGTGTTTTTGTGGTTATTCTTATCTTTTCTTCCACAACAATCATTCAATTTCGATCGTCTAAATAAAAATAAGGCTATCTTAGTTCAATACTTAGCGCATTAATTTATTAGTCCCCTGTGGATTCGACAACCTTACTTCTATATTAAAACTTGACACCGTAGACTTGCGGTTAGAAAAATGTCTAATAGTAGGCATTATAGAGTATAGTGTATCCTACTTGACTTAAAGCAATTCTAAATTCATGGCCCCTAAAAAGCTAAAAAGCTGGAAGCACCAAAAGTTACTGAAAAGGGGTAATTACAGAAACCAAGGGGTAGCTAAAAAAATCCAGAAAAATTTGAAAATTACAAATACGAAGTTTGATTTCATATTACATTTTCTCATTTATAAGCAAAAATATTTAATATTTCAAAACCATATTTTTATAAATATTTTAGTTAGCCCCTTAAATTTAAGACATGGTCAAATTTGAGGGGGTTTTTATAATTTGAAGACATCTAGGGCTTGTTTGTTTATGTTTCCATGGTCCATTTCCGGTTTCTGGTTGGAAATAAATTTTGAGAATTTATTGGTTTTCGTGTGGAAATTGAGATTGTGTTTGGATGAATGAATTGAAATGTGTTTATATAGGGTTGGAAATGAGATTGTGTTTGATTTGAGTAGTTTTGAAATATTATTTTATGTATATAATAATTGAAAAGTTGGTAGTGGTGGGTCCACACCTTAATATTTTAATTTGAATATATAATATTATATTTGTAAGATTATAGTTGGTGGGTCCCATTAGATAATTATAATTTAAAAATAGTAATATTTTAAGTGGATAAAGTTGATAATGGTGGGTCTCACATGTATAATTAGATTAAAATATGAAAATAGTGATTGATAAGTAATGATGAGTGATGTAGGGTAGTGTATAGGTTTGAGAATAGAAATTATAGGTTTGAGATGTTGTTTTATGTGAAAAATAGAAAATGAAAATGATGATTTCCATTGGAAATTTTATGAACAAACATGATTCCACTTTTATGTATTGTTGGAAACCTGGAAAGAGGCCATCTAAAACATAAACAAACAAGGCCCTAGTTTCTTTGTAATTACTGCAAACATCAGGGTTCTTTTGTAATTATCTCAAAAAAGGAAAATGGAACTCGTATAAGTCACATGTATAGCACTATTCACTAGCTAGGACTAAAATGAATACAAAATTGACTTCCATATGTTTCCCATTATTCTTCATTTCAATGGAAAAAAACACATCCAAATAATGCCCCACTCCCACTTTAGTAACATCAAACATAAACTTTCAAACCAATAATGATTCATTGGGTGTTCCCCTCTTCTCATCTCAATCTAGACTATCTAGTGCTTGCCCATTTCACCTTTTTATAACATAAAAAAAATAATTAATACAATTTATCATCTATTATTTCTCATTTCAAATATTATTACCAAATTATCTCAAAAAAAAATTATTACCAAAAGTATATACTAATAACCTTATAAATGCACTTGAATGAATTAATGGTACTTAAAATATGAAATGAAACACAATTAGTAACAAAAAGGATTTTGGACTAATAAAGTTATTAGAATGTGGGATAATTACAAAAACACCACTGAGGTTTAAGATAAATACAAAAAAAAAACCAGAAATATTTCACAATTACAAAAAGAAAAACGCTTGATGTTTGATTCCACACATTTTCTTCATTCATAAACAACAAACATTTCAACAACTCCGTGATATTTCTAAAACTATCACATTTAACCCTTAAATTAAGATATAATCAAACATAAGGGGCTTTTTATAATTTTAAAACATCTCTTGATTTTTCTATAATTAGCCAAACCCACAGGGGTCTTTTGTAATTATCCCTTAGAATGTGGCAATATCCCTGCAACTTAATCTTCTGTACTCATCCAGAAATGGCCCAGAATTATTATCATTTTTAAGTGCTGTGCTGGCTTTTATGGCAAGAATACACAAATCTTGTAGAGAGAGTGGAGTTAGTGATTTTGAGAGTGGCATTAAGAAATAAATTTGGCCAAATTGTAGCACATGGTCTTTGGGGAGTTGGGGTGCTATTGAGTTTATCACCATGGTGTCTGAGCTGCAGAGGTAGCAATCTGGGTGGCCGGAAATTACCTCCGCCGCCGTGACCCGCCGCCGGAATTCTTGTAGCCGCCCATCAAGCTCCACCACCTTGGCTGATGATGGAAAATTTATGGTTCCATTTGGTCTTGTTGTAATATGAGATGAAGCACAAGTGCCCATTAAATTAGAAATTTTGTGAGAAATTGGGTTTTGAAGAGAATTTAAAAAAATGTGGGGATAATTAGAAAAGAATGAAAAAGTGTATATTGGGATTTGGTGGTGTGGAGAAGGAGAATGGGGTTTATTTATAAAGAAAATTGGGAAGGTGACATTGCAGGAATATGGGTTTGACTCAACAATAGTTTTAAACTTTTTAATTAATTACGAATTATTGTTTATTGCATTATATTCATGTTACGTCTACAGAAATAATTAGGGCCATTTAATTTGGAATAGAAATATTTAATATAATATTACAAAGTAAAGTTTAGGGCAATTAATTTGCTACCACAAAAATTAATCTGTGTCTTGGTTTGGACATATGTGAACAATAAAACTAATTTGGTTGGGTTATTGGGTAGTATTCCAGATTATCCGGCCGAATTACATAAATTGCAAATAGACCTTTTAAAAATGGATCTAGCCCGATAGGCTTATATGAGATAAAATAATGATGGCGAAAATTTGTATGAGAGTTTAATGGGTATTTTTATGATACGGATTCTTAATATAATTAGGATTTCAACTCAAACTCATAAAAAACGCGACACATGTTTTTTGTGTTTTGTAGAATCCGTCTCATTAAATTAATTACATTAGACGGTCTCACATAAAACTTCATCAATAATGATTGAAAAGATTTTTATGAGATAGGCTTATAGTCTTATGAAGCACCGATCGGAATACGCGACACGGATACGATACAATGTGGGTGCGAGAATACGATATATTATAAAATTTCAAGGATACGAAAGTACAAGATATATACATATAAAATTATATATTTTTATATTATTGAAAATACGACGTCTAAGTATAATTAAGAAAGACAATATTTCAAGCATAAAAGATTAAAATTATATAAGTACTCAAGTTCAAAATGTGATAACTCACATAGACACAAAAAAATTTTGAAAAAAATGAGCGATAAAATAAATTCGATATATTTCCATGTATAGATGTATCTATAGAATATCCATGAAATATCGGATAAAATATCGTATCGAATACATATTTGTGACAGTGACGACTATCCTCATAAAAGTGTTTGTGCTTAGTACTTAGTAGGGCCTTACACACACTCAAAATAAGCGGACGAGATATTCTATTTAAAAGTGTTGTTAACAGACTTAATTCCACCCAAAAGGTTATGTTTTTATGTTAGGGGCCACTTACGGCCTAATAATTTCTGCATCTCATTAATATTCACTTTTTTATAACTCATCTTCCGCATACAACTAAATCCTCCCGCCAGGTTAAAGAATCGTATATCTTGGGAAGCATTTGATGGAGTAGAAATTTGAATCTCGACCTCCACCCCACAATGTTTGTGGTGGCTAAGAGGCTTAAGCCACGTTTCTACATCTCATTAATAATAGTTACATTTACTGTTCAATTTTTTTTTGGATAGCACTTTAAATATTTGCTTTCAAATTGTCTACAAAAACATAAATTAAAGCAAAACTGAGATTCGGTTAATCACCATTTCTGAACACAGATTTCCATTTCCAGAACCAAGTACGATAAAGAAAATAATTTATTGTTTAGCACTCTTTTATATAACTAAATAATCAACAATTCCATTAATTTCAGTGTAACTTCTAACTAATTAAAATGAATTAAAAAAATGATGCACTTACGTAAGTTGTGTAAAAGCAGATCAATTTCGAGAATGTACATTGATTGGCTGGTGAAAATGAGCTTTATAAAAAATGGTCGACGGATTTGGTAAAAAGGCAATATGGGTAAGAGGGTTCGTGGAAAGATCGCAAAATGCATACAAATAGCCTCAGGCCCACAAGCGTCGATAACCTGGGCCTTGAATTGTGTTTTTCTTTTCACATTATACGGCCCAAATTATGGGAAGAAACTATAGGGTCTCAACCCAATTCCCACTGTAGTTAATGGATTAAATTATACCATTTTTGTACTTGAATTTTTTTTTTTTTTTTTTTGAGAGATGTACTTGAAAATTATAGTATCTTGTTCATTACATTTTTTTTTAAGAAAAAAACTTAGCCTTTTATTGGTCTTCAGTTTTCTGTTTTTTTTTTATATTTAAAAAGAGAGTTTGAGATTAATTGGACATAGTTTAATTACTAGATCCAAGTTTACAATTTGTTTCAAATTTTGTGTTTATATGTGGTGGATCCTGTGATTGTGTGATTGTGTCAACTGTCAAGTCAAGCGGAAGACCTTGAAGACTTCTAGAGTTCATATTTGGCCTAGAAAAGTAACACGAAAAAGTGATTCTTTTTGCTATAAAAACATAAGGAAAAAACAGAGAGAGTGATTATTATATTATTGTATAAGACATATTTGGTTGTTGCTTGGCAAGCATGGATGATCATGTATTTCATTCGATGTTTTTGTTTTTTATTTTGATGGTATCAATACACGTCACATGTATATGATGACGTCATATTTGTACTGATTAATAGGGGAATGTGATACACAAGTTATGTTTGTGATCATCAATTTTTTGATAAGAACGTAAACTAAGTAAAAAGATTTTGCTTGAATTATTGAGTTCTCAAGTTTAACTTGTCTAATTATATATATATATATATTAAATAGAACATTTATTTTTAAAAAAATAGAGTGTGACTTTTGGAGAAATATGATATGAACATATATCAAGGCATAGTTGAACTATAGGTTTTAAAGTAGCTGGGAAAATGTCTTATTTTCTTAAAAAAAAATTGGCTTTTTAAGATAATAAGCAAAACAGATATATTTTTTGAACTAAGATCAATAATATTTTGCAAAACAAAAGTAAAGAGAACTGAAAATTTCCACCCGAAGAACCCTAATTGCCCACAAAGGGGGAAAAATGAATACCTTTTTTCCCCCCAATATTGGTATATATGTTACTTTTTGTTTTTGACTTCTTATTTCAAGAGTAATTTGAGGGTTGGGGGTAGTGATAGAGTTACTTTATAAAAAGAGAACCAGAAAAACTAATACATGAAATTTTCAAGTTATTTATCATCATTTACATATTACATAATCATCTACGCCTTCACTGCTAAACTATTGATCGCTCTCCCAATCACCTTTGCATTATACTACAAAATATTTACATAATTACATCACAAAACTGTACAGATTTCCATGTCAACAAACATATTCACGTCCATATTGAACATAATTAGAAATAACTTTTCCCTAAAAAGAAATTAAAAAAAAACAAAAAGCAAAGTGAGACTAACTTAATTTTTATCCATATTAATTTCCACTTTCTTTTACTCTTCAATTATCGCACCTAATTTGGCAACAAACTTCCGTCCTTTGTAACCACCACCACCTCCGCCGCCATCCGCCGCAAGGAGCGCCGGTCTCTCCTTCTCACTAAACAATGACGTCATAGGCTCTATTTTTCTCGACACGCAACAACAACCGCAACCAATTTTCCTCTCATCATAACAACCACTACTTCTAGAAAGTGCTAAACTCGCTTTCACAGCCAGCGCCGCCATGTCCTCCGCCTGCAGCCGGTGGTTCCGCCACCCAATAGGCAGCTCAAAGTAGATCTCCCCGGCTGTAACACCTCATCTCCGCCGATCTCCGCCACGAACTGATCGAATTCCATCTCCTCGGAGCTGCATATGAAGCAATCGCAATTTCGATGCGGTAAAAGCGAAACCCTAACGGCGAACCCAAATTCTTGAAGCTGTCCATCGAGGAGGATTAATTTGGCCGTAACGGCGGATCTAGACTGGTAAGATCTGCAATTTCCCATTCTTTAGGAGAAAAATGAAAATAATTACAGAAAATTCATGTTTGAAGTTTGAATTCGATGATTAATACCAACTATATATAGCTACATTATATATATCTATATATAATCTGAAGTTTTTTCAATGTTTTTAAAGGGACGTGATGTGTAGGTGCAATTTTTTTCAAAGACACCCGCAAGCAGAATGTTTTAATGGAGTAGGTAAGCACAGGACCGAAAGGTCACGAGTTCGATTCCCCTACCAACACTTTCTTGGTTGAGCCATCGCACAGAGAACTGCCTAGTGTGGTTTACCCTGGTTGGCGTAGTTTGCGCTAAGACGTCCAGCCCGTGGGTTTATCCAGTCTTGTATTCGAAGAGTAAGCGGTGCGGCTCTCCCCGTAAAAAAAAAAAAAAAAAAAATTTCAAAGATATCAATGTTGCGACGTCGTTTTCTGGGATTATTTTCGTAAGGATCAAGTTTGATTTGATGTATATGCAGTTTCTATTAGAGTTACGTAGTCAATATTTTGTTAAAACATCATAATCAGCAAATTAATTTGACTGCTTACTTTAATGTCTTACTTAGCTTGCCTGTTCTTTGTTAGCAATAATTGCTTCTAATTTGTGTCCAAGCGTAATTTTTTCTTTTTTCTTTTTGGTCCTTTTTAAAGTCTCAGTTGATGACGTGTAACTATATACCATAAAAGGTTAATTAGATGCTACCTAATGTGTTAGAATAGAACCCAAATTCGTTGCGATTTTGATATGTGTCTAATTTTGATTTTTTTTTGTAAAAAAACAAATATACATGTTATAATTGGACAAATCTCAAAATCGGAGGACTTGGTTTTTCTACCAATTGGGTAACATCGAATGCCGAGATATGCTAATCAAATGGGTACAATCAACTCCTCGATTGTGACATTGTGTCCCCAATTTATTTATTGTGAAAAATATATACACAGTGGATTTCAATTAACTGTGATCAAACACCATTTACGTGTAAGAAGATCATTAACTTGGATTAATAGCCATTGAAATTACAGTCAATTTCAGCAATTTTACCTTTAGCGCTATTAGTTTTTGACTTCAGGATTGACAGGATATCAACGTGAAACGTATGTCCAAATAATAATTCACAAGACTTGTTGTATTTCTGTTTCTCATTTTATTCAAATTTAGTTTTAAAACCTTTGTGGGTCCTCCTAACATCTTTACAAACTGAAGTTACTGGACAGAAGAAATTATTAGTCAAACGGCTGGGATAATAAACTTACTCTTTTTTTTTCCGACCCAAAGTATCCTAACACTAGTCGGGGCCACAAACTCTATATTTCATTCGGATTGTGGGACATTTGTCCTTCCAAAGATGATCCTAGTCTCCGAGGGGACAATCTCAACCCATCATTCCGTTAGTCAAGGTTTGAACCATAATTTTGAGGTTACAATTGCAACTCCAAGCCACTAGGCCAATCATATATTGAGGGTTGATAATAAACTTATTCTCAATTTTTATAATCCATGGATCAATAATAGACCAAGAATAAAAACTCAATGGACATTAAAATAACACAGCCCATATCAAAATTAAAACGACTTCAATTTTAGCTAATAATTAAAGGTGAGAGTTGAGACGATCTCATGGGCATTGTCCATGAGACGGATTCAAAATATAAATTCAATTTCAATTCAAACTCAATCCATAAAAAAGACCCATGTTTTTACGTATTTTGTAGGATCCGTCTCATGAACTTAACTCCATGAGGCGATCTCCCTCACATAAAACCTCCTCACAATTAAAAGATAGTGAAAGATTAGATTATCTCACAAATCTCAAAGAAAATACATGTACATACATGGTTAATTAACTACTTAATTAACATTAATTTGTTATTTTCTTTACCTTAATTAACCTTATTATCTTTAGATAGTGATCATAATAGTACTCTTGTACTATTTGGACATTAATGTTCCAACAAGGCCAGCAATGAGGGTGGTGGGATCCCCTAGAACAGCAGATATCACAAACTGCAACGCCAAACCAGCCACCTCACAGCATTTCTCGGCTTTCCTTTGCTCTTCTTGTGATTGTGAGTGTGTGCAGGGTGGATTTCAAGCTGGGGATCCTCGTCTCCAATTTCCTGCTGCCGGTGTAGGTACTCCCACGGGCACCACCGTAGTAGATTTCGTGCCAGCTGTCCACCAGCATTTCCTTCACGCACGCCACGTGTAGGTTGTACTTCTTGCATGATGATCTGTAGCTCCAGCTCCTCCCCTTTCGCCCGCACCTAATTAATACCAACCAAGTTTCACATTTCTCTTTGACAATTTTTTTAATTTTATGTTTTCTTTTCGTCAAAAAAAAAATAATCCATTTATTTAAGTACTTTTTTTTCATAAATCCTGAATAAAACACATTTTGATGTAACCATTGAGAGAGGGAGGGGGTCAACCTACGCCGGATACTCCATAATTTTTAAAAAAAATTATGCTAATTTTTTTTTATGATTTATATGATTTTTTCAGGTTTTTTATCCGCTCCATCCTGTTTTTGTTTATTAACCCAACCCTATGTTTTTTTTTTGGCTCGACCATTGGATGTAACAAAATCTTTTACGTTCGCAATATTATTTCTCTAAGTGAAATACAATTTTAACAAAAATTCTCCTTTTAATGAAAATATGACAATTGAAAATCATGATTTTATATTCAAGAACTAGAGCACGGAGATATCTGGGGAGAAAAAACTATCTTGTTTTCACAAGAAGGCCAATTAAAAATCCAAGAAACTCGAATATAACAAAATATAGGGATAATTACAGAAGCCCCACCCTTCGGGCTATTACAAAAAAATCCAAAGGTATTTGAAAAATACGAAAAGAAAACCTTGATGCTTTATTTGTCTTATATTTTTCCCTTCATAAGCAAAAGAAAAAAGTATTTCAAAACAGCTTTAATATATATATATATATATAAATATTACGATTACTACCTTAAATTTAAGATTATAACCAAACCTGGTGGGTTTATTTTAAGTAATTTTGAAACATCTTTTTTCCTTTTAATTAGCACAAACCTCAATGCTTTTATAATTATCCTAAAATATATCAAGAAAAGTTATCTACTCTGCATAAAGTTACATTAGTAAATTAGTACATGAAAATTTTACCTCCAAATTCTCCAATAATTTGTCGCGTATATACATATAGAGAGAGATGAGTTAATAATGTATCGTGACATAACACGACACGATAATACGATTTGTCCCCTACCTGTGACACGGCGCTAACTTTCTTGTACAAATACAATTTGATTTCTCCATCATCTAGCACCATCGGCAGCTTAGCGCAGCAGGGGTGGAGGTCAAACCCACACGACTTGCAGTGGTACACGAACCCAGCCACGTCCTTCTCGCATGCGTTACAGTAACGCGCCACCGCCCCGGCGGCCGGCTGAGGAACTGAACGAGCACTTGGTATAAAAAGGATGTGTAA
Source organism: Rehmannia glutinosa (assembly GCA_016081115.2). NCBI lineage: Eukaryota > Viridiplantae > Streptophyta > Magnoliopsida > Lamiales > Orobanchaceae > Rehmannia > Rehmannia glutinosa. Next base: position 261,922 of record JABTTQ020001016.1, on the reverse strand, counting down.
TAGAGGGCGACGGTATCGCGCAATGCGTGTGCGCAGATCAAAATTGCACGCGCCACCACCGCCGCCGTATTTTCCTCCGGCGCCGGAGCATTTGTAGCGCGACCCGATTCCGGCTTCCTTACAGCCGTCGCACTTGAACGGCGCCTCCGTGTACTCGAACTTGAGGTTGTGGTGTGGGTGGCTGAAATGGGAGATTTCATTAATGTATTTCATGGCGGCAAGGGGCGGCGGAAGATAAATTCCGGCGGCTGTGATAAATTGTAAATGTGGTGTGTTTAGTATTTATAATTGTTCTTTTTATGGTGTTTTGAGGGGACAAAAGCATAACATGATTATTATGTGTTATGGCACATTATGTGATTTAAGGTTGTTTGTGGCTTCAAGTTGAAGTAAATGAGTATTTATGCTTAGTGATGATGTATGATGCTTGCACATCTTCAAAGGAAGAGGAAAAAAGGCACATTAGAATGGGAATTTTTTTCCCTTTACTTGATTGAATTGTCACAATATGCATATCTTTGTTTTCAATTCCAAAATTCCATTTTTGGTAATATTTTTACTAATTGTGTATATATAAATAAAGATCATGTATTTGGGTTCAAGGGATACTAGAGTTTTTAATTAATATTTTTAAAAGATGTGGGTTCTTAAGATCTTTTTGGTTATGTTATTTAAAAGAAAAAAATACTACGTGATAATTATATTATAATATAGAAGTGATAATTTGTGAATTCTCATCGTGTCAAATTGTCAATCAAATTATGTTATGGCATTTTAATTTGATGTATGTTGATAGATTGCTATCCATTCTGTTGATGAATTTTTAACTTTTTTCTTTTAAATTGGTAAGCACATCATACCAATTTCAATGGTGCTGATCCTGTTTAGACAAGTTTAGAATTTTCGTTTAAAAATAACATATATGTCTAGAAATAGAACTTTAAATTCTGCCTTTAACAGAAATATATATTTTTTTATAAATATATTTTATGGATAAAAAAAAGAGGATTTGGGAATATGAAACAAAGACCTCTAAATACCCACCTCATCCAGCTAATAATTTATTCTTTTATTACTCATGAAAAAATGAGTATTTTGGTTTGTTTTTTTGAGGATCTAATATGATCATTACTCATGAAGAATATATTGAGAAAGAATAAGATTTTAACAAGTTGAATTACATGGTTATGCATAGTGGATAAATAAGAACATCCTGAGACTTAATTGTTGTTATCATGACCAACACAAGGAGTGTTGGAAATTTACTACTCAAAAGACATAATTTTATTGATCACTCAAATATTACAAGACACACCTCACCACAACTTCACTTAAACTCAAATATTACTTAGAAGCTTTGCTTCTCACTCACTTGTTTTTCTTCTTAACTCTTGATACAAAATGAACTAACAACACCCCCTATTTATACTAAAACTTCATCTAAATCAATGGCTAAGATTGATTCTCACCAACCTTAATCCAATGGTCATCTTTTATTTCCATCTACCACATTCACCTACCATACCAACAACTTAAAATCAACTACAAAACTCAACTACCACAATTAATTATAAAATAAGTTTATAATTCAACACTCCCCTTTAAACTTATTTTATAATTCCAAGTGAACTTCTCAATCTTGCAAAGTCTTCATACTTCAATGGCTTGGTAAAGATATCGCTACTTGATCTTGCGACTTCACGTACTTCACTTGAATCTCTTCTCTTGCAATGCATTCTCGATGTAATGGTATCGAGTATCAATATGCTTGCTCCGATTATGAAATATCGGATTCTTGCCAAAGCTATTGCGACTTGTTATCAACATAAATCTCTGTTGGATCTTCTTGTGACATGCTTAATTCTTTTAACAAATTCCTTAGCCATATTGCATGACTAACACATGATGTAGCCGCCACGTGCTCGACTTCACATGTTGAAAGAGTGACTATTGGTTGTTTCTTCGATGCCCAAGTGAAAGCAATATCTCCCATGAAAAATGTGAAGCCGGTTGTACTTTTTCGATCATCGATATCTCGGCCAATCACTATCATCGTATCCAACTAGCTTATAATCATTAGAAACTCGAATAAAGCGGACCAAAGTTGATTGTACCTTTTAGGTAACGAAGAATTCTCTTGGTCACGCCTTGAAATGCGTGGTGGTTGGATTTTCCATATAATGCTCACAAGTCCAATCACGTAAAGAATATCGGGCCTTGTACAAGTTAAGTACCTCAAACATCCAACTAGGCTTTTGAAAAGTGTTGGATCCACTTTATTTGCTTCATCATCCTTGCACAATTTCAATCCACATTCTCTTTGGTGTGTTTATTGGATTGCAATCATCCATCTTAAACTTCTTCAGGATCTCTTTTGTGTAGCCTTTCTTGTGAGATAAAAATCTCATCATCCTTCGCTTGATTTCGATTCCGAGGTAGTGAGCCATCAACCCAATATCGGTCATTTCGAACTCTTTTGTCATTGCGCTTCTTGAATTCTTGGAACAAACCTATATTGTTCCCTGTAAAATCAAATCATCAACGCATACAAGCACAATTAAAACATCACTATCTTTGTTCTTGATGTAAAGAGCATGTTCATATGGACATTTTGTGAAGCCTTTCTCTTGCAAGTATTTGTCAATTCTACTATTCCATGCTCTCGGTGCTTGTTTCAATCCATAGAGAGCTTTCTTTAACTTCAAGACTTTATCTTCTTGTCCTTCAACCACATAGCCACCGGTTGTTCAATGTAGACTTCTTCCTCCAAGATCTCCGTTAAGGAACGCCGACTTTACATCCATCTCGGTGTATTTTCCACTTATTTTGGGTCGCCAAAGAAATGATTAGTCTTATGGTTTCTAACCGGTGCAACAGAGCAAATACCTCATCATAGTCAACGCTCTTTTTGGTATAACCTTTTGCAACAAGCCTCGCCTTGTACCTTTCAACTTCTCCTTTGGCATTCTTTTTCACCTTGTACACCCATTTTACACCGATTGCTTTATGACCTTTGGGAAGATGAGCAAGCTCCCAAGTGTCATTTTTCTTGATGGATTTAATTTCTTCATCCATTGCATCTCCCCATTTCTTATTTTGAGTAGCTTCTTCAAAGTTCACTCGCTCAATCTGCGAACAGACAAAATAGGGTGAGATTTTCGAGCTTATCGATTACCTCATAGAGCTCTTCCCGGACTTCTTGTACGCTCTTCATTTCTCTCAACTAGGAAAGATGGTGGTGATTGTGAAAATGACGGTGATGTTGGTGGTGTAATGGGTTCTTCTCCGATTGCTCAACAATTACTTGTTCATCATCTTCGTCAGGAACGAAGTTGTAATCTTTGGCATGTGTACCCCAATCCCATTCGCTTTCTTCATCAAAGATAACATCTCGATTGGTGATTATCTTTCCATTGATGGGGTTATATAGTTTGTAGCCTTTGGAGTTATTGTCGTAGCCGATGAAGATGAACTTCTCGCTTTTATCATCCAACTTGCTTTTTGTTCATCCGGTACATGTACATGAGCTATGCTTCCAAAAACTCTTAAATGAGAAATACCAGGCTTTCTCCCATTCCATGCTTCTTGTGGTGTCTTGCCCCACACGCTTCTTGTTGGTGAGCGATTTGTGCAGATAAACCGCACACGCCACGCGCCTTTCCGCCTAACTCCTTTGGCATTTTCTTGCTTTTGAGCATACTTCGTACCATGTTGAGAATGGTTCGATTCTTTCTTTCTCGCAACTCCATTACTTGGGGGGGATCGGGAACGATGAAGTGGTCGTCGAATTCCATTTGCTTCACAAAACTCTTGAATTCCTTCGGTGAATTCTCCTCCTCGATCGCTTCTCATGGCTTTAATGTGAAGACCACTTTTCTTTCTCCACCGCCGCCTTAAACTTTTTGAATGCTTCAAACACTTCGACTTCTCGCTTCAAGAAATAAACCCAAGTTTTTCTTGAAAAATCATCAATGAATAGTAGAAAGTAATTACTTTTACCGAGTGAATTTGGCTTGATAGGACCACAAACATCGGCATGTATGAGCTCAGTGGCTTTTGAGATCCGGGTTTGACTCTTTTGGAAAGCTTTGCTGGTTGCTTCCCAAGTAAACATCCTTCACAAAGTCGATCGGGATGGGCGTCTGAGGTAAACCTCTCACCATATTCTTCTTGGATAGTAACTCGAGTCCTCCAAAGTTGAGATGTCCAAATCTTAGATGCCACAACCATGATGAATCTTTATAGCACATCTTGAGACACTTTGCTACATCGCTTTGAATGTTGAGCGAAACATTCTATTTCTTGACATGGGTACCCTCGGCAATCAAGTTATTCATATTGTCTCTTATAGAAAGGTTATTGTCTTTCAAATGAATATCATAACCTTTCTCTAAGAGTTGTCCTGCACTCAAAATATTTGTTTTCATGGTGGGTACATAATAAACATTAGAAATAAATTGATGTCTCTCATCTTTCAAGCGAATAAGGATTGTACCTTTTCCTTTTTATCCTTTTTCTACTTTAGAATTATCACCGAAAGAGACATTGCCACTTACAGATTCATCAAGTTCTACGAACATTGTTCGTCTCCCACACATATGATTGCTAGCACTGTATCTAGTACCATGTGTCATCTTGACCTTCACCGTTATCGCTTTCGTCTTAGAAGCAAAACATTAGCACCATCTTCTTTCTTTTCTTCCACCAAATTGGCTCTCATTAACTCTAGTATTGGGATTTCTACAATCTCCGGCGTAATGACCAAACTTTTGACAATTATAACATTGAACTTGAGATTTATCATACCGAGTATGAATTTCCTCTTCCACTACCTCTTGTGGAACTTTCTCCTGCATATAGTTGTTGTTGAAATTATTATTTGAATTCCAACCTCGTCCACGACCTCGACCTCTTCCTTGTCCACGACCTCTTCCACGTTGACTTCATTATTGTGGAAGTTTTCTTCATTCTTGGTTTCTTTGGACTTCGCCTTAAGTTGATCCGCAACACCCTTTTTCTTCTTCTTTTTCTTCACGGGCTTGCAACGAACCAAGAAGTTGTTCAATTGTCATAGTTTCGAGGTCTTTAGTTTCCTCGATGATAGTTGTAATACTATCAAAATTTGCATCCAAAGATCGTAAAATTTTCTCCATAATGACTACATCTTCTAGTTTTTCACCATTTCTTTTTAGTTGATTAGAAACGGTCAAAACTCTAGAAAAGTAATCAAACAAGTTCACCTTCTTTCATTTGTAGTGAATCAAACTCTCTTCTCAATGTTTGTAGTCGTACCTTTTTAACTTTCTCTTCTCCATTGTAAGAGACTTGGAGCTTATCCCACACTTGTTTAGCGGAGGTACCACTTGAGATTTTCTCAAAGCCATCATCATCTAAAGCTTGGTAGATGAGGAAGTGAGCCTTTTGTCTTTCTTTCTCGAGTCTTTCAAACTATCCTTTTCTCAGAGGATAGTGTTGACTCGTCTTTAGTTTCTTCATAACATTTTTCCACGACTTCCCATACGTCATGTGCTCAGAAAGTGCCTTCATTTTGATACTCCAGTTTTCAAAGTCGTTTCCCTTAAGTTGTGGAACTTGGAATGATGCCACACTCGCCATGTGAATTGAAGATTCTGACTAACAAATGGACTGAAAAAAAAAATCTTGGAATTTTTTTTTACTTGGTCAACGGTCAACTCGCGGTCAACTATCAACTTGACTTGGTCAACTCAATGAGTTGACTCAATACTCTCAACCCGATCCGACTATGTATAAAATCTCAAGAAATTTTTTTTTTCGATGTGGAAGATCGATCAAAGTCAATGCAACCACAGAGCATACTTAGAATTTCACGAGATTTTACAACCGTGGCTCTGATGCCACTTTGTTGGAAATTTACCACTCAAAAGACATAATTTTATTGATCACTCAAATATTACAAGACACACCTCACCACAACTTCACTTAAACTCAAATATTACTTAGAAGCTTTGCTTCTCACTCACTTGTTTTTCTTTCTTAACTTGATACAAAATGAACTAACAACACCCCCTATTTATACTAAAACTTCATCTAAATCAATGGCTAAGATTGATTCTCACCAACCTTAATCCAATGGTCATCTTTTATTTCCATCTACCACATTCACCTACCATACCAACAACTTAAAATCAACTACAAAACTCAACTACCACAATTAATTATAAAATAAGTTTATAATTCAACAAGGAGCACAGCATATTATTACATCATAATCAACTAAACCTACACGATTGGCATATATTACAAGAAGAATTTCAGGCTCTATAATTATTAGTTTCGTGGAGTCCAAGGTGGCAACAAGGAACAAATTCCCAGGCCAAATCTTTCTAATTCTTTCAGTACTGTTTATAAATTATACCCCCGAGAACATGTTCCAATTAAGCTTAAAATAGACGTACAAAACAACTTTATTAACGCATATCCTTTTTTTGCAATAATCTCTTTTTACTATTCATGGAAACTACTTTGTATAACTAAAGCAACTAAACAGTTTGAATCCACTATTTTAATGCATGATAAATATACTTATTTTGAATATATAAAATTGACATTAATCACATTTTGTGACATGAAATACCACAAAATGAAAAAAGGAAGTGATTCTTGATTATGGAATAAAGCGTTACTTAACTAAGAAAATGAGTCTAAAGAAGGCAAACCAGCACGAAATAAAGTTTTTAAACGCTTAAATATAGGAAAAAGTATCACCAATTGTCGAACTTCTATAATCACTCCAAACCCATCTTCAATTTTCTGAAATCACTCTAAAGATTATAATAAAGAGAGAAATTCCAATTCATATGGTCAAAATATGCTAAATGTTGGATAAAAAGGTCTCAAATAATGAAGCTTTTGTGCATCAACATTGCCAGAGAAGGGTTTTCTTTTCCCTTTTTCTACCAATTTATCTTCTTTTTGTGGAACAAAAAGAAAACATCTGGAATATATGAAGAAACTCAAGTGATCTGCAAGTTACAATGAAGGCAATTGGCATCCACTAATTTTAAGCTTTGTACTTTGAACGAATATTGAAAAGGACAACATGAATCTGATTCTCTGGTCTATTTCCAAATCACTCACCTGCTCCCTTGCTCACTACTCCTAAAGTCACAATAATATTAAAGTTGATATGCAATTATTCCCTAATTTTGGATTCTAAAGCATTATCACATTATCCACAAAATATAAATTCTCTGTACATTATGGCGAATGTCGATAATTGGATCTTCTGTTATACTTACTGAGATCATATTATATAGGTGTGATTTTATTATAACCTAAAGGAAACGATCAAGATATCACGCAAACTATAGAATAATTATAACAAAAGTGTGATTAACAGTTTGGAAAGGTTTCATGTTGTTCCCAAATTGATGGAGCTTATTATTTAATATACTTTTGTTTGTTGTCAAAGATATCAATCATCAAGTACTCTTCCCACCTACTCTTGCCAATTTTGATGTGGCAAATATATGTATTGATCCTTTTTCCAATTTCATTGGTCCAATGCACTTAGTAGACTAAAAAAACATGGCCCAAATATTTCCTCTAGTTTTGGGTCATTGGCCCTTTTTGTAGGGCTCAATTATTGCCCCATATCACACTGCCATATGCATCAATTTTGAGCAAATGATCAAGAATTTAAGATGGTTGCTTCTAGTGGAGCACTAATAACACTTATGAACATCAAATTTCTGACACCAAAATCATCACATCCCTCCATTTGGATCAAGGGGTAGTAAAATACCTGATCAAAGAGTAGTAAATTCTTATCTGTGTCATGTAATTTGATCTAGCTGCAAGCAACATGCACCATTCTGCCACAATCACAATCAAGTCAATTGAGTTATCTTACTTGGGAATTTTTTGCTCCATATCTCCAAGCATCACTGATGTGACTAACAAACACTATTAAAACGATATTCCACGACTACGGATATCTTTATGCAAATGGTCCTGGAATCCCACAGACCAGAGGAGACATATCATCTCAGGTAGTTGAGTTACTTCATGAAGATATGATTTGAAAGATACAGAAGAAAGGAAGATATCGGAAAATACAAGACAAATATAAATACTGACTCTCCGCTCCTCCTTCTAGATCTGTATAAAAGCTGCAGCAGAAACACCAGAAGAAATCACAAATTATCAGGGAGCATGTTCTGTTGATCCACAAGTTGTAGGTAATCCAATATTCTAGGGCAGTGCACGCACAGTTCTGATAATGAACGGGGAATGTAACACATGTTTCAGCAGAGCTTGAAATAATACTTCCAAATATGATTCCAATTAAAAACAAAAAAGTATGATATTTTATTATTTTACCTTCTTTTTTTCCTGGATTAGACGGACAGTTAAAAATCAGATCCTAATGCTATTCCTTCATCTTCCAGCAAACGTTTGAAGTGCAACTTTGAAGTTTGAAGTAATATTTCAACTAGAAGATTAAAGTCAACCAATAACATCTGAGAATATTTTCTCAAACTAAAGAAGATAACATAACTCTTTACATCACATAACCGTAAAGATATATGCGTTCCTTCTTTATTTCAGTTCTTATTCTCTTGGTTCAATATAACTCAAAACTACTTCTGAGAAGCAGACAGATAAACAGAGCGCAAAAGATTCCTGCTCCGAGGTTCTTTATTATTTTATATTCCCACCCCAACTTTCTTTAAATATCACTCCTAATGATCACCAGGGGAATACCAGGCTGATCTGATGGCAAATAGATCACAACAAATATGACTAAAGATTTTTATCCGGTACAGGGTATCTTTCTTTTCCCTTTGTGTGTGGTATTTTCACTGCCTACACAAGAAACAGTGAGTGGCGGGTGGGAACTGGGGGCAAATATAAAGAGAGTTTTAGTTTAGTTCTTGATCAGGTCAGAGGTAAAAACAATGTTGGATAAATCTTGAAAAAGAGGGAATAGAACAAGAATTAACTTCAGATAATTTGGATATCTTATCCCAAATCAGCTAATCAAAGTCCTTCCATACATTAAATTTGTAATACACTATATTTGCCTCAACTTACTTCAATAAATGAGCCCCAAGTTGTCTACCACTTCCAATAATTTTATATTTATTTGAATTCAATGGTGACAAGTGGGCTAATTAATTTCAAAATGTACGAGATAGTAATAAAGAACACAACAGTATCGTGATCATAACATTTAACAAATTATCAGTGCAACGGCTTGATATCATAATTATGAAAACCAATGTAATGTGGTGGTTGAAACATTAGACAAAACAGAGCTTGATCATTCCTTTCCAGGATGAACAGAATATTAATAATACAAGCAACAAAAATCCACAAAATTTCACATAATTTCATTATTATAGGTCTCACTAGAGCAACTCAGATGGAAAACAGGCAACATCAATAATCAAGATAAAATAGAGAATTTACAAATTAAACTACAAGACAGAGACAAGCACAGAAATTCATCCTATACATTAATTTCAGTTTAAATTTCGATACCTGAGGTAAAAACAGCAGCAGAATCAGATTTCGAGCTTAAGTTCTTCACTTTGATCGGAGAAGTAGTGGAGAAGGTACGGGGTGACACGAACGACGGCGACCCAAACTCCGAACATAGCCACGTGGCTCTTGAGCTGCTTCAGCGCCGCCGCTTTGTCTGGTTTCCGAATAAACATTCCGGGAAACATTTTCGCAGGTTGTTCTTTTTCTGGTTTTGAGTTTTGACCCCTGTTACCAGCAAGACGATAGATCTAAAACCCTAACCCCCTGTTATTTACTTATTTCCTTCCCTTGCATAAGCGAAGGGGTTTTATTTGAGATTTGGGCTTCATAAAAAGAGCCAGGCCCATTACCTGTCGGTTGGATTTTAAACCCATATTCTTCTTCTCTGAGTCAGGCTTTCCCAGTGGACCTATGGGCTATTATAATACATTTTTCGCTACGTTGGTTGATGAAAGATGATGGACGGTGGTGTAATAATAAATCGGCTAAATTACAATTTCACAGGGTAAATAAAAATAGTTATGCAGAAATTATGAGAAGAAGTACTATACTTTTTAAGAAATTTCGATTTTATCCTTTGAAGTTGGGAATTTTGCCTGAAAATTAGGTGTCCATATTTCTTGTCAAACTTACTAATGTAGAAACCAATTTTGCTCATGTGTACTGATTTAAACAAAGCCTTAAGAAATAAAAACTCACTTCGAGATGGCTAACTTAAGCGAAATTTGTTCACATACCAACAGGTTTGGGGCAAATAATGTGGTACATGGATTTTTCCAGTAAATTTTCTAATTTTCAGCTATCAAAGCACTAAATAGAAGATTTCTTAGAAAATTATGGGACTTTTTTAGAAATCGTTTTTAACTATTTTTGCCAACATCACATGGTCACAAATACATTACTAAAATTGCAATTTATTTTAATAAATCCATATGATCTGGATTTCAGACCCATAGATAGATCTAATTGTTCTGCTGGTCAAAGATTTCATTATTTTTTTAAGAATAAGATGAGAATTAGATCACTGTGATTTGTTTGATACATGTCCAAGACTATTGGTCCAGATACCTCAAATTATATGTAGATTTTTTTTTTTTTTCTAAAATGGTTTCTTTCAAGTATATTCATCCATCCCAAAATCTCCAAACCGTGTATTCACTGTTTCAACTCCCCAAAGTTGCCACTTTCTACGGTCAACACTCCAAGATCCAAACTCAAAGGAAAAATGTCCCACTGCTCCTGGTCTAGGAAAACCACACCCACTCATCATTTAACAATTTCAGCTAATTAAACTGTCCTACAACCCAACCCACAGTCCCAAATATAGTCAAGCAGACTCACGTGATAACCACGTGGATCTCCCATCACAAGTTCACAACGTCTCAAGCTAAACGTACAACTCAACCACAGCGGACAAAACTTGCACCCACCCCCAATTAAACCGTCCTCGTGGCATTAAATTCAGCAAATATGACGTGGCAATCGCCCACATAACTCAAACAAAACAAAACCCACTTTCATTTTAGTCAATTACATTCCATATTTCCCCATTCATTAAAAATTAAAAAAAAAACACCTCGCAAAATCATCACCACCGTCTACTAACATGCGCCACCATCATCACCTAGCCCCTGCGTCGGCGCCGCATCTCGGAAGCTCTAGGCGAGGTCCATGGCCACCATCTCCGTCTCCGTCTCCATCGTACGCCGCGACGTTGTCTACAGAGCCGCCGCCTTCTAATACGCCGCCGTCAACGGCGTCGGATTTATCATCACCACCGCCGTCGAAACTACCGGTTGACTTCAGTCCGCCGTTGATAGCCATGGTTGTTATAGTCGCCACCGCCTTCGTCATCATCACCTACTCGCGCCTCCTCTCCCGTCACTTCATCCACACCTACCGCCGTTACAGGCGGTGGCGCCGACGTCGCCGGCGGTATGTACCGTCCTCATCCGCCGGTGATATCGAGTCGCCTCCGTACCCGTTCGACCCCACCGACGCGTTCCACGTGCTGTCGCCGTATGGCCTTGACGAATCGATCATCAAAACCATTCCCCTGTCCGTGTACACGCGGAAAAGCGGTTTTCATGATTGCGCGGTTTGTTTGTTAGAGTTCGAAGATAACGATTGCGTGCGCACACTTCCTGTTTGCGCTCACGCGTTCCACGTTGACTGTATTGATATATGGCTTAGATCACACGCGAATTGCCCTCTCTGCCGTGCCGGGATATTCCGTCAGGATTCGCCGTTTACTCCGTTAATGGCAGCGAGGATTAGACCTAGTCTCGATGACATGCTAGTCGAATCCACAATTCTCGAACCTCTCACCGAATTCCCTATGGAATCGGAGACCATAACAGAGGAAGATCACGAGATCACTCTGGAACCCTCGCCGAGGCCGGGAAATCAATCAGAGGACAGATTCAACCGCCGCGATTTCCTTTTAAAGCGGTCGTATTCGTTCGGATTCGAACGCAACCTAGATCGGAGAGATTAGTTCTAGAACCGGTAACCGCATCGCCGTGGCGGTACCGCCGAAGCGGCGGCGGAAGCTTGTGGAGCAAACGTCCTTCCCCGTTCAGCTCACTTACGAAACCCAGGGTTTTCTCATTCCGTTACTACAGAGGAATGAAATCCCCATTCTTCCGGCGGCGGAGCATCGGCGGGTTCTTCCCCGTATCCGAGTCGAGCGTGCGGCTCGGCTTATCCAGCGGCGGCAGCTCGTCGAGGAGGACCAAATCGTTCGCCAGCCCAATGTTCATGCGGTCGTCGGCTGCGGCGGCTGGCGCGCTGTTCTCGTCGAGCCGACTCAGGAGCGGCGACCCAGAGGCGCTGCTATCACCGGAGAGGTTTAGTAGACGGTGAGGATTAACGACACGTGGATGGATGATAATTAACCAATTGGAAAAAAAAATTGTGGGAAAATTGAAAATACATCTCATGGGGAAATTAATAGCATGTCTGGAAGTTCTGATGGATGCATTAAATGGGGAAGGTGATTGAGAAAGGGTGCATTTAAAGAATTTTGAAGGGGCTGTCTCTTTTTATTTGTACGTATATGCGTGAGTAGGTTTAGTGTACATTTAATATTATACGATTCTTTTTTCTTGATGGTGGGGAGAAAGCAATTAATGATCATTAATGCGAAGAGCTGGCTGGGATTTTTTATGAATCGACTTTTTGGAGATTTGAGATGGGTTTAAGTTTTGGCGGAGTTGTTTGACGCCGGCGGCGGAGATGGTGGTGCGACTAGGCGGAGATGGTGGTCTAAATCCGACAAATTTAAAGTGGAGCACTAAAAATGGATATGTTTGAACTTTGAAAGAAATGGGACATGCTAGCACTATGGGTTGCTTTTGTTGTGACTGGAATTTTGTGGTGGAATTGAGATTGGTAAATTTAATGGATTGTGATGGTGAAATGTTGAAGGCATTTTTTCCCCTTTGATTTTTAAAGGGGCATCAAGGAATTTTTTTATGGCCCCGGCTAATCTTGTATCTGTTAGCACTGATGGCTCGGAAGCTACTCCTAAAAACTACTGCAGCGAGTGCACCTTATCGTTTATAAGCAAAGCTAAGCGAGTATCGAGTGTCATTCCCACGAGGACTATGATTACTAGTAATTACCGTCTTTTTATTATCTAGCCTACAAATTCGTCAAATAGTTTGTTGCAAAATAAAAATAAAACAAAAGCAAATAAAAGTGGAAGAGGCAACTAAGAACACGAAAGATATCGATACACTGTTCGTTGGAAGATGTTGGATATAAATGTGCTTGAATGTGAATCCTCTAGAACGTCTTTTGTGATTTTACCAAAATAAATACAACCATAACCCTTAAGTTTTAACCATCCCTTAACATATTTTCATGCTTCATGGACCGTAGGCATTCCTAAATTAAGTTAAACCCTTTCTCAAGGCGAAAAACTCCTAACCTCAAGTTGATTAATCAAATCTCTTTCTAGTTAAAACCCCAAGATTGCATTAACGATTTGTGAATTCCCATATTAGGTTTGACCTAATCCCAAGATTTATGTCGCCCCATATCTAGGATTGCATGCAACTCCTTTCACTTATGTTGGTTCTATTTCACCATGAATCTCTCGATTTCCCTGAAAAATAAACTTCAAATCAATATTGCGCATATACCAATTCGAATAAACAAGCATAACATAAGTGACTCGCATAAAAACATAAGAAAATATATTAAAACATTCAAACCAATGATCACAAATAAGTTCTAGGGTTCATCACATTCAAACACTAGCGATTTAACTCATGATGGATTTGAGAATGAAAACAACAATTAAACAAGAAGTTTTTTTTCAAATCAACATGAATACTTGAAGTTAAAACTTCCAAAACCAACATAAGACTCCCCTGTTGGAAGTATGATGATGAAGTGGTGGAGTTCATCTTCTTCTCCGAGCGATCTTCAATCCTCGTGCCTTAGCGCCTCTCCATGGTGATCCAAGCCTTCTAACTCTCTTCCTCACTACAATATAAGTTTCTCCTCTCCAAAATATGAACTTTCATCCCTATAATCTGATTTCTATGTATATCAATGAATGAATCCCCCTTTAACCCATACTCTTGGCTTTTATGTACATTATTTTGGAGAAAGTATTCCTTAATAATGTCATCTTTTGATAGTTTAATGCTCAACTTTATGAGTTGGGTTGTTGGGATCATTATTTCCATGTGATCATGTGGGAAAGTAAGGAATTAATACAACAAAATGAGGTGTAAATGTGCTCAAAAGTTGTCAAAAAGCTTGGTAGGTGAGTTTTCCATAATTTTCGCATGGAAAAGTTGCAAAAGGGGTCCTGACACGCCAAATGTCGGCGAAAGACGGCCAGTCTTGCCGCACAAAATTTGCCGGAAACAAACACTGACACGCCGTGTTGGACAACACGCCAGCCGTGTTCGGGCTTTGTTTTGTGCGATTTTTCCTCCTCTTTTGATCCCCTTTAACATGGCCGTGTTTGGTGACACGGCTTGGCCCGTTTTGGACCCTTTTTTCCAATTTTTATCCAATTTATTTCCTTTTTTTTTTTTTTGAACATGGCCATGTTACTTGACACCCCAAGTCATGTTTGAGTGATTTTCTTGCCTTTTTCAAGTAATATTGGCTTCACATTGCTCCAAATTGCTCCACCTATAATGTTAAACACATCACACTATGAAATGCTACGTAAATACTTGAGAAACTATGATTTTTCTAACAAAACAATTCAAAAACTATTGAATTAATAATATAAAATATGTACAAAATGACACTTATCGGCACCGGATGCCCCTGATCGATGCCCCGTATTCGAAGGAGGAGGTGAATCGAGAGATGGGTCCAAAGGTGGTCGAGTGAAACAAAGCTTCCAATCAACACCCTGTCGGATTGACCCTGACGAAAGTTTATGGGGATCAAGTTTGGTTTGGGAATCGAACTCGACTGGAGAGTCGGCAGATTTCCAGCTCCTCTTTACCACTTAGCTATGCCATGTGGGGAGCAAGGGGCATCAAGGTTTGATTTCAATTTTGGTTTGAGAGAAAGGTGATGGCCATAGTTTTGGTGCTCATTTTTGATGATATTGTAATGATAGGGTTCAAATGAGAAGTGGGCACTAGTTTAGCTTTTTATCATAATACTGTGTTATGTAATGATTCGGAATGTTGATATATTTGTACTTTTTACATGCAAAAGAGATAAAGGAAATGTTTTTTTGTTTTAATCTTATTTAATAAAATGAAAATGGGGTGGAATGGACATGTAAATAAGAACAAAATATGAAAAAGTATACATTTACTTCCTTTGAGGTGAACCAAAATAAAAGACAGAGAGCCATGCAAGAATGTTTGTGGCCGGCTAGATTGTATGCCTTGTTATTTAGGAATTTTATATTGTTAAATACTGATGATTGATCTTCATATTTTGAAATTTAATGGGTCTCACTTTATAGGCAAAAATTTGTGTAAAACGGTGGTATGGTATGACCAGGGGCGGCTGCAGGGCGGTGCGGTGGTGCCGCCGCAAAGAACCCCATCGGCAAAAACCCCGAGTGTTTTTATATGTATTTACTGAATTGGTTAGCGAAAATCCTGATTATTTTGCCCTCTTTGCTTCTAACTAACACTTTTCTTTGGTTTATTCACATTTCATCCAAAAAAAAAACATTTTTCTTTGGTTCCTCAAAAGAAATAAAACACTTTTTCTTTGGTTTTTTTTTTTTTTCCTTTGTGCTGAAATCTCTCTCTATCTAACTAATTTTTTATTTTATTTTTTTCTTTTTGCAAAGAATTAAAGAATTTAAAGAGGCACATCTTTAAGCTCTTACTCTTTCTTTCATATTTGCTAAATTTGATTTTTTTTTTAAAACCAAAAATTTAAATTGAAAAATTAAAAAATGCAAGAAAATCAATTTTTCATAACTGGTTTATAAGTAGTTTATATTTCTTTTATCTTTTCTCTATGGTAAATCTTATTAACAATCTTTTTTAAGTAATTTACTTTAATAAAATCCAAATATTAAAGTTGTAGTATAATTTGTTATTACATATCTTATTTAATATGTTAAATCAATGAAATTACATTTGTAATATTGATTTTGTTATTTTTAATTTTTTTATGTACACACAAGGGCCCCTCTTTTTTTTTTTTTTTGCTCCAGGCCTCTTGAAACTTAGGACCGGCTCTGGGTGTGACGAACGATTCTTTTAGTATAAAAGTGATACTTTGTCTGAATACACTAAAATTAAATGTATTCAGATAAAGTATAACTTTTACACAAAAAATATCTCATTTTATACTGAAAATATTATTTTTTACCTTAAAAGTCAATAACCGGCGAAAATCGCCTTACACGAGATATACTCCACATTATTTAAGGGTGATTTAGTCTTTTTGTCAGCTAAATTGTTTACTTTTACGATAATCTAGTTTAGTGATTCGTTCTAGTACATTATTGGTAGTTGTGATTAGAAATAAGATAATAGACAGACTGAATGAAATTAAATCAAGATTTTGCCGAAGAAGATGATTCATGTGCCGTGTTGTATTATTTTATTTTAAATAAAATAAAGGACTGAATTAAATTGTTCGATCATACTTTTCTGGACAGGCTAATGAATGATGGAGGACGAAAAATTTTGTGTTTTTTTTTTTTTTGGGTTTATTTCAGTCTCCTTTGTTGGATGATCAAAACTCAAAAACTTTTAAATTATCCTCATTTAAAAGAAATTACAAAACAAAAGAGAAACAACATTCATAATTTTTGAATAAAATGATACTCCTGCATAAAATTGTGATGTATATAATCGTTTTTTTAAAATATAAGAATTCCCTCTTTAAAAGATAATATATTCCTAAAAATGTTAAATATCCAAATTATAGGAATATATAGTTTGCTTAAAATTATCAAAATTTAGTAGACAAGAATCTTGACCTACAAAAAAGAGTTCAGCTATAGCAGATGGTAGTATGGTAATTGGTCCCTCTAATTCAGAACATTTATAGAGTGACATAATCCATTTAATTAAAATTATATTCAGCATCATTCTAAGGCAAAAGGTCAAGAAAAGCAAGCCATAAAAACGTGCATGTCCTTTTCCTTTTCTTATTTTTTTTTCAAAAAACTTTATTTATTACTAATAATCTTGATATTTAAAAATATCATGAGACGTGATATAAACGTCTAGCTACTTCACAATAATAATAGAAATATATTAATATTGAGTAATATAAAAACAAAATTATGCAACAAATATTACAAGTGGGCCTAAATTCGATTGGATCAAGTCCTGCAACCCACACCTATGTCCTAGCCCCTAGGCCTCGTTTATTGGCCTTGACCTTTGGGCCTTCAGACAAGCCTATGACTTACAAGTAATGAGTAGTGTCTGGGCTCGGAAGATAATTCAATAGACTTACATTGGAATTGAAATGTTGGGAAGAAAATTAGCAATTATAAAATTAAATTATCCTACTCAAACAATTTAATTTTATAATCCTACGTTCAAACAAAATTTACATTTCAATTAAACTATTTACCAGTAATGAAATTATGTGTTTGGAAAACTAAAACAAGAGGGATGGATACGAATATTATTGTTCATAATTTAACACAAGTAATTTTAAATTAGTACAAAACACATTAATTGAAATTGATATGATTAGTCTGAAATTAATGTAAGGCCCAAAAATTCATGTGTCAATATGACGACAAAACTCATATACCTCGTATTAGCATACCTTATTTATCTAATCACGTTAATTAATGGCCTGTAAAATTTTAGTACAATTTCCTAATCTTAATGGTCACATCCAACTTTGTGCTCTCATAAATAAAAGCCTTATCATTTTGTTGACCTAAATACTTGACGGCAACTACCCATTTGGCCATGAAAGTGCTAAATGGCCATAATATGGCTGGCCATAAAGTAGGTGAATTATTTTTATTTAATATTTGAAAACATTTATGGGAGTGAAATTTCATTATAGCCCTTAAATCATTTTGGCTCCAAATAATATGCACACACATGGCGCCAATTTTTTTTTCCCATGTTCATTTTCTTAAACTTACAATTAATATTGTTGATTATCTTGAACTTACAATTTTTCCCATGTTCATTAATATTGTTCAACGCCTTAGACAAGAAATTATTCCTAAAACTTACATTTTTGGTAATGAACCATATTATAACTTTAGGCTTAAATATAAGTAATTTTCATTAAATTTGAGAATTCTAATTTCAAATTTCTAATTAAAAATAAAATTTTAATGAAAATTTATTCTTGATTTTAAGATATCGTCCATTCAATACTTGAGTTCTCGTTGTGAAATTCTAAACATGCTTGTTATTCTAATTTTGACATCAAGTCTATTAATCATACGAAAACTTATTCTCGATTTTAAAATTTAGAATTATTTTGAATTTTAATTTTGATTTTATTTAAAAATTATTCCTTAATTACAAAAATTTATTATCATCTTATTGTGACTTAGCCTATAGCAAACAAATCTAAATTGTGATACTTAGATTATAGTTATGGTTCAACTATTTAATTATAATTCAGGCTAAATTAATAGCACCACACATATCCTAAACCATATAGTTCAATTCTTCATTTATAGTTCAAAATAAATTAATAATATCGAATAAATTAGGGATAAAAATTTTGGCCCGACCCGATGTGTTTGGGGCGCCCCATCCCGAGATTCGCAGGGGAACGGGCAAGCGAGCCTAGGTATCACTTTCGCCATGGGTATCCATTCTACCCCGCCCCGCCTAATATATTTATTTTATAAAATATGTTTAATACATATTTTACATATATGATATATATAATAATATATTTTTTTATACAATTAATATTATATCTGACATATGCATAATACCTTGATAATGATATTCTTTATAAATAATATTCATTAAAAATATACAAGATAAATAAAGTACATGTTTATAATAATTTATTTTTCTTGTTTGTTGTTCTTTTTTATTTTATTTTTATTTAAATTATTATATATTTATTTATATAATTATATTTGTTTACACTGGGAGACGCATCTTACCCAACCCCACCTCATTACCTTCCCTCGAGTAAATCGTCTATTTGATACTTAGAATTCTCGCGATTGTGAAATTTAAAACGATCTTACTCGGATTTTGACATCAATTCTATTTATCATGTGAAAATTTAATCTCGGTTTTAAGATATAAAATTATTTCTGAATTTTAATTTTTGATTTTATTTGGAAATTTGAAAATTTATTATCATCTTATTATGACTTAGCCTACAGGGCTGCTTGTGGACAGAAATGTTAAAATTAACATATATTTTGGAATGCAATGAAGCAAATGAAATGTTACCATGATGAGAATATAAAATAAATTATGGGAAAGAAAGAGAAATCAGAAATGGACGTTAAATGCTATTATGTGGTAGATGATGGGTTAATTTGTTGGAGAAGCCATTTTATTGGAAAGGTAAAAGATTAATTAATGAGGTAGTGAAATTTGAATTTTAAATTCAATTAGTGGGCTTAATAAGGTTAAGGAGGGAAAGGGTAAGGGTTGTCAAACAAAATGTTAAAGTACTATAACACCCTTCTCATTAACATTAAAAATGATGAAATTACCCTTTATGGCCAGCCATAATCTGGCCATTTAGATTTACCCTTTGGGCATTTAGACTTGGAGACTCTTAAGTCTTAACACATTTGTAAGACTGAAAAAGGAAATGGGAAAAAGACAATAAACGAAGATGCTACATGCAGCGAAATTGTACAAAATTTTGAAAATTTTGCCAAACGAAGGTCGTCATTAAATGCACCATTATTCAATCCCTTTCTTCCTATTTTATTTATATTTATTTATACTATGATTAATTCCTTACATTTATGGCGTATATGTGTTAGATGATTATAAAATAAGTCTGATAAGGACAGGGCGTAGCCAATGGGTTCTATTTTCCTAGCCCAATTTTTTTTTCTCTGTAGCCCAATTTTTTCCCATTAAAAAAATATAATTTTTATTTTAGGTCAAAATTTTAACATCGCCTCGCTTGAGATTACTTAAATACCCTCAAGATCCGCATTTTTATGAGTCCCGACGATGGTTGGGTCGCGCCGTGAAGTTTCCATTGTAAATGAAGCGAGCTAAAGCCCCGATCATTGCGTGTCTAAATTTTGTTTCTTGTTCACATGGCTAGCATGCGACCCAATGTTAGGTATATCCAGGGGCGGATCCATGACTTATTAGTTGGGTGGGTTAAGAAGTAAAAATTTCATTAAGAAAATAATCTACATATAGGGATGACAATATAGGCGGATTGGGTCGGGTTGGGTCAAAATAACAAGAAGCCAATAAATAAAAATAAAAAAATAAAAAATAGATAACCTTTTAATTTAATGCTTGATGATGGCACTTAGGGGTGACAAATCGCTCGTGTCGGCCCGATAAATAACAACTCGACACGATAAGCTCAAGTCCGAACACAACACAATGACTTTATTGGGCCTAAAATTATTTAAACTCAAACACAACGCAAAGAAAAATACGAGAAAACATGGTGCGATATGATAAACACAATAAGCAAAATGTTAAGTTGATTTAGTTGGGACCGTTAGACCATTAACTAATAAAATATATGACTTCCTTAATATATTTGATACTTAGATACATATTCTAATAAATTATCAATACAAAGGTTAGGTATATTTTAAAAGTAATGACATGATAAATGTACAAATAATAAATAAGGATCACAAAAATGTTCAAAAATCACAAATATGTTAAATATAGCATCAATCTCATGATAACACAAAAAAGTTTTACATTCTTCATTCTTGATTTTTAAATTGAATTTAGACTATGGGGTGGATTTGGGTTTTACATTAAATTTTGGGTGGGTTAATTTTGAATATTGTGAATTTTTGAAAATTTTGCACTAGGCTTGAGCCCAATGCAGGCAATACATTTCTCCGACAATGGGTACATCTGATTTCTTGACATAAAAAAATTCCAAACCCATAATTTTATTATAATTTTAAAATAACCATTGACTTGGTATAAAAAAGAGCACACATAATTTGTTCATAAGAAAAAAAAAAACACAATTGTAATAAACATATAAATGGGTAAAATGATTGTAACGCTCCTTAAATACAAAGAAAAATAAAATGCACATGCATGGTGGGTGGTGTAGTAAGGACTAATAAGGGTATAGACTGAAATGAAATCTGCACCGAAAAATTCAATTTCAACAACCAACTTATGAAGTCATAAATGAATGTTGTTAGCTTCTCATCTGTAAAAGCAACTATTGGATTACTGACATTCATTAATTCTGATGAGTTGTCTTCCACCATATTTATTAATTTCTCCATCTCAACAACACTATACTCCTTCAACTCTATCTCTCTCTTTTTTATTCAGTGTTTTTTCTTATATCCAACACAAGAAGAAAATATTACATTTCAATTTCAATTTCAATTATTGAGATTTAGAGGTGGTGGACTGGAAATGGGGGATTATATTGTGAAGGTTGAAGAAGAAAGGGAAGCAAATAATGGGAAGCCATCAGCAGGGGCAGTGTATAGGTGCATTTATGCCAAAAATGGACTTTTGGAGACATCTTCTCAAATGGACTCTCCATGGGATTTCTTCAGGTACGTATGTATCTCTGTTCTAAAAATTTCTGTCTATCCCCGATTAGTCTCCACCTAGGTCTTTAGATTCTCTTCGTTTGCCTACATTATTCTTTCGATTAGGTCTTGCCTAACACCGCCTAAGTAAGGCCTAGTATGCTGACTGAGTAGCGTCTGACACCTTTTACAAAGATTGATATGTATGCATGTTAATCAAATCAGTGGTTTGGGCTAATTTGGTATTTTTGCAAGTTGGGGATTTTCTCAACTGTAATTAATGGTTGCTTTTTGAATTTAAAAATCGAATTTCTATTTTGATTACCCCGTTTGTTATTTTCCATTCAATCTGCAAAAAAATTAGAAATTGGAAGAAAAATAAAAATGGCCCATGCAGGTCTCGAACCTGCGACCTTCGCGTTATTAGCACGACGCTCTAACCAACTGAGCTAATGGGCCATGTTGAACGATTTGATTAATAAGCTTTGTTTGCCTCACAGTGAATCCGTAAAAAAACCCCAACAACCAGATGCTTGGTCGCCGTCAAATCAAAGATGGAAAGGTACACATTTCTAAATTTCAGCGAATTAAGGTCATTATTTTCTAATTTACTTGGTATAAAAATTCATAAACTAATATTTATAATTAATAACACTCCGAAAATTGGCAGGCTGGGGCATACAGTTGGCTAACGTATCAGCAAGTTTATGATGCGACGCTTAAGATTGGTTCTGCTATACGACGCCGTGGTGTCAATCCTGTTTGTGCTACTTCTCTTCTCTCTGTTTTCTTCTATATATCATTATTTTCAGATTAGTACATTTGTATGTTAATAATGCAAGCACGGTTAATGATTAGTGTTACTTTGAATAGGGTGATAAATGTGGCATATATGGAGCTAACTGCCCCGAATGGATTATGGCCATGGAGGTATAATTTCATGAGATTTTGGTCTTATTATTTTGTTTGCGGCAAAAATGCAAACTTGGCCCTATATCTAATAGGGGTCTCAACTAGGGATACCAATGGGTCCGGTAAGACTCGGACCCGAACCAGACCCGCCTCATTGAGGTGAATATGGGTCCAATAAATGGGTATGGGGTGGGTAACAAATATTGATTTTTTGGACCCGACCGGGTATGAGTCGGGCAACGGGTATGACATGACCCGAGTCAGACCCGACACATATAATTTTCATTTTATTTTTTTGATTTTTTTAATTTATATATAGGATGAATATATTGTATTATTCTTGTTCAAGAACTCTTGATTTATATATGTTGGTGTTTATTTCATAATTCATATAATATCTACAAAATTATATAAATAATATAAGTTATGAGTAACTATTTTGAGTAAAAATCATACAAATTTAGCCAAATATATTAAGTTGGCGGGTCTAATATGTCTAACGACCACGGGTCTTACCCACAAGCCAAGAGTATGGGTCGGGGTGGGTATGGGTCTATGATGAAACGGGGTGGGTATGAGTATGACTTATGAGTATTACATTTTCTTATCGGGTGCGGTCTCGGGTCCAGTCGTACCTAACCTAGACCCGACCCGGCCCATTGGAATCCTTAGTCTCACCATAGTCCTGTTCGAATTCAAAATTTTAAATTAGTCCTTTAACTAATAAGAAGACTCAAACGAGTCCACATTTGTCCGAAAAGTGTTGAATTAGCTGGATATTATAACATGAAATACGTATGACTTGAAAATATTGGGGTTTTTTACTTTATTTTTTAAATTGCTTACTTTTTACTTCCATGTATGATTCGGTGCCCATGTGGAGAGAAATAATGTCGATAAACTGTGATTAATATGCCATTTGAGTTGTCACTCGGATAAGATATATGACATTTGAATCTAGTCTCGTCGACATTCTCTTTCCCATGTGGCCATGTGGGTGCTAAATCATATGTGAAAATCTAAATAAGCAATTAGGCTAAAAATCCTATAAGTAATATTTTCAAGTCATGTACATTCAATATCCGATCGACCAGTTTTAATATTATTCGGCATATTTGGACTCAAATTCGAGCCCTTTTTCTTAGTTGCAGGATCCGAACCTTTTTATTAGTTACATGACTAAATTGAATTTTTGAATTCGAACACGACTACCTTTTACACCCGTATTAGTTTCAGGACAATTTTGCATTTTGCCTTTTGTTTTGTATCGTAGGTTTATTAGTGTGTTTTTATTGATCTACAGGCTTGTAATAGTCAAGCTGTCACGTACGTACCGCTATATGATACACTTGGTATGTTTTTTCGTTTTTCCAAACTATGTTACGAAGAATTTGGCATTTTATTAGTTTTTATTGATTGGGGATTATTGTTTGTGGCTACACAAACTGCAGGTGCAAATGCAGTGGAGTTCATTATCAACCATGCTGAAGTTTCCATAGCTTTTGTCCAAGAAACCAAGCTACAACCGGTGCGTTTTTCTCTTTCGAGCTTCATATAAATTTGCATATTTTTCTTTCTTGCATGCTTTTACATTTCATATCAAACAATGTTTATAGTGCACTGTAATAAATGGATTCTTGATGCCATTTTTCGGCCTAATTTTTTTTTGCTCATAGCGTTTTCATTACCATTGCTTTAGTTGTATACCGTCTTTCCTTGAATTTATTTTTTACTTTTTCTTGCTTTACTCGTATAATTTGTTATGCCACTTGTGGCTGAAACTAATTCAAGTCTTTACGTGCGATCTAATTCGATCCAATTTGTATACTCTATCCAAAGTACAATTAGAAGTCTTTTCTCTGTATTGTAGTTATAATTTTCTGTGCAATTTACAAGTTATTTTTTTTTTTTTTTTGATGTTATGGCTGTATTTATTAACAAATTATTCTGATGGCTGTACATTTATGCAGATATTAACGTGTCTCTCAAAGTGTGCCTCAAATCTAAAAAGTAAGTGATTTACAAATTCGGGCATTATTACCATTATGGTACTTGTAAGTCCATGTTATTGAGACAATGCTGTTTTTTCTTAAGCAATTGTCAGCTTTGGTAAGATTTCGGATAAGCAAAAGGAGGCAGCTGAGGAATTAGGTGTGGCTTGCTTCTCCTGGGATGATTTTACTCAATTGGTTAGTACAACTCATCAATCAACTAAGTTGACAGTTTTAGCCTTTAAGTCGGGATTTGTTCTTGTAATTTCATATTTATTAATTTGTTTTTTTGCGCAGGGAGATTCAGATGATAATCTACCTCCGAAAAAGAAGACAGATACGTGCACGATAATGTACACCAGTGGCACAACGGGTGAACCAAAAGGCGTCATTCTAAGTAACGGTGCTTTCATGGCGGAAGTCTTGTCTATGGATCAACTTCTTATAGAGACAGACAAAGCGGTAAATAATATATACTTATTTATTTCGTTTTGTTTTTCTGAATAAGACTTTCGATCGATAACTAAAGCGTTTACTTTGCAGGGTACAGAAGAAGATGTATACTTTTCCTTCCTTCCACTGGCTCACATTTTTGATCAAATTATCGAGACCTATTGTATTCTTCGTGGTTCTTCGATTGGATTTTGGCAGGGAGTAAGAGCATTATCGTGCTATTCTATTTGTTTTGTAGACAATGATTTCGTATGTTTGATGCGTTTGCTTTTGAAACTCCTAAAGCAGTATTTCTGTTTAACATTTACAGGACATTAGATTTTTAATTGAGGATCTTATTGTGTTAAAGCCGACCATATTTTGTGGAGTCCCAAGAGTTTACGATAGGATATACACGGGTATGGAGCCATTTATGTGTACAGTTTAAATTAAGATTCCGGAAATATTTTATTTATCTTTTGGTCTTTGTGTTTTCAGGCATCATGGATAGGATTTCGACCGGTGGTGCACTGAAGAAGTCACTGTTTCATATCGCGTACAGTTAGTATGTATTATATACAAATTGTAAATATTATGGCAAGTATTTTTTTAATTATGATTTCTCTGTTGTATGAATGTTACAGTAAATTAAGGAATCTGGAGAAAGGACTCAGGCAAGAGGAAGCATCTCCGCTTATGGACAAGTTGGTCTTCGATAAGGTTCGTAAGATTTTATGTTGTCCTACTTTATAAGTTTATTCGTTTTAGCGTCTAACTATTTCTGCTTTTAGATTAAACAAGCATTTGGTGGTCGAGTTCGTCTTATGTTATCTGGAGCTGCACCTTTACCTAAGCACATTGAGGAGTTTCTGCGAGTGACATGCTGCTGCGTTTTATCACAAGGCTATGGTAACATATATTAGGGATAATTACAAAAACACCCATGAGGTTTGGGCTACTTACAAAAAAATCCAGTGATGTTTCATAATAAACCCTACAGGTTTGATTCTGTCAAATTTAAGGGGGTAGTAAGTGCAATATTTTTATAAATGTTAGCGGGTTTCTGAAATTTTTATGCTTATGAAAAGGAAAATGTATGACATGATCAACCTCAAGGTTTTTTTGCAATTTTCAAAAACCTCTGGGTTTTACTATAATTAGCCCGAACATGGGGGTGTTTTTGTAATTATCCTTATATTTTAACAATTACCTTACTACCCTCACATTTTTCCCTATTTCTCAAATTCTCATGAAAGATTGGTGCTTAGTTTTCATGTATTTTTCACTTCAGGCCTTACGGAAAGTTGTGGTGGATGTTTCACTTCAATAGCTAACGTGTTCCCTATGATCGGATCAGTCGGTGTGCCTATGACAACGATCGAGGCAAGGCTTGAATCGGTGCCTGAGATGGGATATGACGCACTTTCTTCAGTCCCAAGAGGCGAAATTTGTCTGAGAGGAAACACATTATTCTCTGGCTACCATAAACGCCCGGATCTCACGGAAGACGTACTTGTGGACGGATGGTTCCATACGGGTAAGATTTCTCGACAACATATTTTTTTAATAAATGTTTTAAGTTATTTATGTAACTAAGAGTATCTAAGTGAAATATTGTATAGGTGATGTTGGGGAGTGGCAACCAAATGGATCAATGAAAATTATTGATAGGAAAAAGAATATATTTAAGCTGTCACAAGGGGAATATGTTGCAGTTGAAAGTATTGAAAGCACTTATTCGCGATGTCCTCTTATTACATCGGTGAGTCAAGAGACACCCGAGTCGCGACTACTATTCATCTTAATATGCATTCATTAGGGATAATTACAAAACATACCCTTAAGATTCACTCTAATTACAAGAAAACCCAACAATCTTTCAAAATTGCAAATAGCCCCCTGATATTTGTTGCTACTTTACAAAACACAAGGGAGTGTTTGTAATACCTTAAGGGGATATTTGTAATTTTAAAAGATAAGGGGATTCTTTTGCAATAAAGCTAAACTTCAGGGGTTGTTTTGTAATTTGATCCTATTCATTATAACAGTAGTCCTTGTTCAACTTACTAACTACATCAATTACTGAGTGATTTCTGTAGATTTGGGTCTACGGGAACAGTTTCGAGTCGTTTCTGGTGGCTGTGGTATTGCCGGAGAGAAAGGCACTCGAAGATTGGGCAGTGAATAATCAAGTGAAAGGGGACTTTCAGTCCTTGTGCAATAATGTCAAAGCCAGAAAATACATTCTAGATGAGCTCAATAGCACTGCCAAACAACACTATGTATATTGCATGAATTCATTGCTATCTGATTATTATGCGTTTTTACTTATATGCCGTAAATGTTTTTTCAGCTTCGCGGTTTTGAAATGTTAAGAGCTGTTCATCTAGAGCCTATTCCGTTCGACTTTGATCGAGACCTGATTACTCCGACGTTTAAACTTAAGAGGCCACAGTTGCTCAATTATTACAAGGTATGTCACTTTGAAGTTTGATTGATAATTACAAAGACCCCTGAGGTTTGGTCTAATTGCAAAAAAACCCAGAGATGTTTAAAAATTACAAAAAAACCTAAAGTTTGATTATGTCTTAAATTTAAGGGCATCAGTGTAATAATTCTTGAAATATCAGGGTATTTTGGAAATATTTTCTGCATATGAAGGGGGAAATGTAAGCGAAATCAAATCTCAAGGTCATTTTTGCAATTTTCAAAAATCTCTTTGTTTTTTTTTTTGTAATTAGCCCAAACCTCAGGGTTTTATTGTAATTATCCCTTGTAAATATGACAATTTCGTCTCACATATTCTGTGATTATGTAGGATTGCATTGATCAGATGTACAGTGAAGCCAAAGGATTAAAAGCTTAAAAAACAGCATCAATCTGGGCAAAGTTTGTCCGAACAAACTTTTATGGAAGAAATGATGCATATTTCATATACTTGTTCTTGTCTATGTTCATATATAGATAAACTTGTTGAATTTGTCGCATTAAGTCCAAAAACTCAGGGTTTATGAAAAATCTATTAATTTTCATCTTTATTTTCTCATTTCTGTCT
Organism: Rehmannia glutinosa; assembly: GCA_016081115.2. Taxonomy (NCBI): domain Eukaryota; kingdom Viridiplantae; phylum Streptophyta; class Magnoliopsida; order Lamiales; family Orobanchaceae; genus Rehmannia; species Rehmannia glutinosa. The sequence goes on along the minus strand of JABTTQ020001016.1, from coordinate 233,859 downwards.
CTAGCTCTTTCTACATGACAAGAAGAAATATGATTAAATGAAGGGATAATTACAAAAACTACCCTGAGATTTTTAGCCTAATCACAAAACACTAGTTATCTTTCAAAATTACAGTTGAAGATGCAACGATGGTGTAATTTGTAAGAAAAAGCAAATGTTAAAGAGATATTTGTAATTTTAAAAGATAACTGGATTTCTTTTGTAATTAGGCTAAACATTAGGTAGTTTTTGAAAATTAACTCTTAACATGAATGTTTACATCTTGAATCTTTTGATAACTGCATACATGCTTGTGACGCTGGAGAACATTATTTAAGAGCTTCCAGAGTTGACTATATTTTTGTGTGTATTTTACACTATTTTAAAGGAAAATTTAGAGGAATTTAAGATTCAACTCTATATTTCACTTTAAATTGGAATATACCATTATATTGAATTAATGTATTTATTAATTAATAATTTAGCATGTATATTTATATATTTATACATTAATATTTAATATTTAGTTTTTCTAATATAATTAAATACAAATATAATTTGCATTATTAGTAAATTTGAAAAATTATATATAAATCCTTAAAAAATAAGTAAATTGTTTTTAAATTTGTTATATATGTGAAAATGATCATAATACAACAATTAACAAAAAAGTTATTAATTTACCAAAAAAACACCACATGATAGTTAGGAACATAATTTATTAATATATTGTTACTAAATAATAAACAAAAGATTTCCTAAAAAAAGAAAAAGAAAGAGAAAACAATAAAAACCAACAATTAAAGAAACCAAAAATTGAAAAATGCAAAAAGCCAAAAAAAAAAAAAAAAAGTAGCGTGGAACAGTCCCCTCTAGTCCGCGCTACACTGTTCCTATTTTGTAAAATAGCCTAGGATTTGGTGGACTAGTGGAGAAGAATTCTCCTTAAAAATAGCATAATTCACTATAATAGTGGACTGATGGAGTTGCTCTTATGTACACTTATCTTCTAATGTACAAAAGTTGCAAGTTATGCAATAACTTGAATGAAATTACTAATTTCATATTTGCACATGTAAAGAGTGTTTGCAAACTCTTAAAAAAAGTGATTCTCAGCTTCTAGGGTGAATCAATAATTTTTTCCACCTAAAAACTGATAAACATGTATTTAGAGTTTGCATAAGAATTTGACAAAGATAAGAATAACATTTGCACAAGGTAAGGAATAAGGATAAATACATACTTTCAAAAGCAAACACATGATAATGTCACACAAACGGGGCCACTCTTATAGTTCTTACATCCTTAAACTTATTTTCCCCTTTCAAACAATAAACAAGCAAACAGTTTGGAACACAACAACAATAGGACTAGCAACAATTGTTTTCACAAATATACCACTGATTTCCTGAACTGAAAACCGAGCACAGCTGCTTAATATCTCCTCCATTTAAAGAATGAAAAGTACGAGTGCCCAAACTGGATATATAAAGAGGAGTAGTATTCCGATGGAGTTCGAAATCCCATTGCTTTTAGTAAAGGAATTTCTGAACCCACCGGATGCTCGGATGTGTTCTTGCAGCAGGTAACATCCGATGGCCAGGCAAATAAACGTTCCCACAATGCCGCCCCTTATTGTGTTAGCGAAAAAGCCGGGCGCCACCACAAGGAGGAGGATCAATGATCCTGGCAATTCCAACCAATCTGCATCGACAATTATAGATGCTATAATCAGTGGCGGACGCAGATTTTGATTGTGGCGAACTAAAAGGAATATAATAATGTGGGTTGAATACAAAATATCCTTATAAATAACTTAAATTTTTAAACGGATCCATGATTGAAAAAGTATTTAGAATTTCTGTTTTTTGGGGGTCCGCCAGCCTCCCTAGGTCGGCCATTGACTATAATCATTGAGATATTAAGTCTAATTACAAGAAAACTCAATTATCTTTTTATATTATTGATAGCCCCTTGACATTTGTTTATGTTTTACTAAAACGCAAATCTCAAGGCAGTGTTTGTAACACATTAAGGGAGTATTTATGATTTTACTAATTTTGAAAGATAATTGAATTTTATTCGTAATTAGGTCAAATCTGAAGGGCCGTTTTCACAATTTACTGAATTTTCGGTCTCAACATTGATGCAGCAATGTTACATGAGAACTGAAAATGTTGGCATAACACACACCTGGAAAATGCTTGGGGAAGAAAAGGCGTAAAGCGACGGTGACAAAAGCAATCCATGCTCCAACCTGTCCCTGTTTTGTTATCCGTATGAAAATAATAACAAAGCAAACTATTAAACCAAAACTATTAATAAGGTAATGTGATTGAGTGAAATAATTAGTGTTGGGATTTGGTCCAAGATCCCGCCCGCAATGGGCTTTAAAAGAGGCGCGGCGCGCCCGCGATTCGAACTCGTGAGCGCTGGATTGCATAGTTAAGGGATAGCTTAAAGGATATGATTTGGACTACCTATACCAACGGATCATCTTCTTTTTCTCGTGCCCATTACATAGAAACTCGAGGTTAAGCGTGCTTGGCCGGAGTAGACATGGGATGGGTGACCCCTGGGAAGTTTTAAGAGTGCGCGTGAGTGAGGACAAAGCGCTAGAAAAGACTCATGTTGGTTTGTGGGGCGATCGTCAATCCGAGTAGCGCTAGAGGTCCAACAACCGTATCGGAGCGTCACGAGTTCAAATTCCCTTGGAAGCACGCTGCAGTGAGGTTGCCGGAGCGGTGGAACGAGATCTTTGGCCGGGCGCAATGAGGTAAACGGACCGGAAAGGTAGGGTTGCCGGATAAGCGGAATCGAGTAAAATAGACTGAATCGAAGGTGTAGATTTAGGTGGGTGGACGAATCGAAGGGTAGGTTGCCGGATGGCCGAAAACAGATCGAATCAAGGTGTAGGTTCTTTGGGTGGACCAGAACTAAAGGGTAGGTTGCCAGTGGCGGAACTCGGGTAAAATAGACCGAATCAAAGGTGTAGGTTGTTGGGTGGACCAGGATCGAAGGGTAAGTTGCCATGTGGCGGAAGGTAAAACAGATCGAATCAAAGGTGTAAGTTCTTTGGGTGGCCGAATCGAGAGGCTAGCGTGACGCGACGCTGAATCAAGAAGTTGGCGTTAGAATCGAGGAAGTTTGGCGGACAATGGAGGTTGCCAAGCCTTTGGAGCCGAGAAGATGGCAGTCTTTGGGAGGGGGATTGTTGGGATTTGGTCCAAAGATCCCGCAATGGGCTTTAAAAGAGGCGCGAGGCGGCGCGCGATTCGAACTCGTGAGCGGATTGCATAGTTAAGGGATAGCTTAAAGGATATGATTTGGACTACCTATACCAACAGATGCATCTTCTTTCTCGTGCCCATTACATAGAAACTCGAGGTTAAGCGTGTTTGACCGGAGTAGACATGGGATGGGTGACCCCAGGGAAGTTTTCCGAGTGCGCGTGAGTGAGGACAAAGCGCTAGAAAAGACTCATGTTGGTTTGTGGGGACGATCGTCAATCCGAGTAGCGCTAGAGGTCCAACAATTAGAGACACTCATTGTAACGATCGGGGCTATCCTAAACGGGCTCTTTCCTTAGAATTCAAGATTTTTAGCCTGGAGGTCTCGATTGTGGGGTAAAACATGAAACCTACTTCCGGGGTGGGAAGTCCATGAATGCGATGTGGATGGAAAGCCCAAATGAAAAAGTCTAAGGAAAGAGCTCGTTTGGGATAAACCCCGGTCTCGTTACACTCATCTATACAATAAGTAGAATTAATTACCTGAGCAGGTTGAATAACCATGAAGGAAGACTGAGGAAAATGTAGGGGATTAAGAGGGATGTAAGTATGTTGGTTTTCCAGTTTGTCTTGTCCAAAACCAGTAAGTAACTGCACATGGTAACAATTAATGTATTTATAAGCCTGTTAAAGATCAATACGTACGGATACATGCACACATGACAAAGATTACTCATTATTGAATTTATGTCTAATGTTATTGTATTCTCATCGACAAACATATATGAATTTCAAATTTTGAGGTACCCTATTTGTGAAGCTCATCTCAGGTCTCAAAATTTCAAGTCCATCGCCGTGTATAGGCATAACTAACCATTATGTTGTCTTCAAACTTGCATATCTTATTTAACATTTTATAAATGTCATTCCAGGGTTACACTTGAGAGGGGTGTTCACAAGTAGGTACTCAGATATAATTAGACATCTATACTAAAAATCGATCGCTAGATACAATTTTTTTTTTTTTTTGAGGTATCGCTAGATACAAATTAATCACAGCAAAAATTGCAGTTTTCAGATCGGGAGAGGGACTGTTCATAAGTCATAACTAAGATGATCAAAACATGAATCACATAAATTTTTTATCATCTTATATACAAGATACATACATATATATCTACTGGTCAAAGAAACTAATTAAAGTCAACTACCTCACTATACCAAACTATTTCCCCAAAAATCTAATCCAATTTCCCCAAATTGAGTCAGAAAACAAGCTACCCAAATTCCCAATCACGAAAAATCAAAACAAATCAAAGTACCACAAAATTTCAAAGGGGAAAATTAGTTAAAAAATAATAATTTAAAATAAAAAAACTTACATTGCAGCAAAAGAAGCAACCCATTTGAGAAAAGAAGTTCCAAATCCAAGTCCACCAAGCTTGATAGCATGATTAGCTAGATTTTTCACAGCATGCCCAACTTCCTTCAAATCTGAACCGATCACTTCACTGGCTGCTGAATAATCAGTCTTCATTGCCAAATAACTTTTCTTTCCACCAATCATTTTATCCATCTTTTTTTTTTGCAAGAAAATTATATTTCCGAGATGGGATTTGTGGATTTTGATGTTATAAATGATAAAATTTCAGGATTAAAAACAGGAAGATTTCTCCGCCGAGGATAAACGAAGACGACTGATGAGGCAAGCACTCTGCCAGTCAATGCTGCCACGTGGAGTTCAATAATTCGGCGTAAGTTTATTATTCTTAACTAACAACTGTTACACGCCAGTTGTCCATTTTTATGTCGGCCGAGGCTTAGATTTTTTGTAGTCGTGGTATAGAACTAGAATTTTCTTTTCCTAGCATTAAATAAATCTTAATTTGATGATTACTTACGGAATTATGGCAAAATATACTTAAAACATAATTCTTTTTTTGGGATAACTCAGCTTCCACGCGTAATTATGCCTGAGGACAGCAGCTCTGAACGCTTATCGCTAGCGATGGCCACGGTTCCGGAACCACCAGTTTCGATTCCTCATTTTGGAGGAACCAGAACTGACGGTTCCGGTTCTGGTTTGGAATCCGGTTCTTCCACGATTTCAATTTTAACCAGAACCCTTTATTTATCTTTTGATATTTTTTATTTTTTTAAAATAGTTTATCAATTTCAGTTAAAAAAGAAAAAAGAAAGAAAAAAAATTTGGACTTAATATTCAATTAAGTTTTATACTTAATATTAATAATATTATTAAAATGTCTACATATACTATTAGAGTATAGAACAATCAAAGTTCACATAGTTCGCTTACAACATTTGATTTAAAACATGTCTCATTTAGTTACGAATATAAAACATCATAATAAACATTTAATATTTCTGCTAGCATATTTTTGCCAAAAAAAAAAATCATTGGTTTTAATCATTTCCACCAACTAACGTTTTAACCACCGGTTCCACGGTTGTTGAGAATCGTTGACCATGGTTCCAATTTGGAACCCAGTTTCGGTTCCATTTGGCCACCCCTACTCATCGCTGCCATCAAAGTAAACCGTGAGATGTGCACGGACTGACCATATTATGGTGGAGTTTGCTGACGTACAACCAAATTCTCACAAGTAAAGATAACACGTATGTTCGATCCCCAAATATAATAATAGTCGATCTCCTTCCGAATTAAATCCACACGGATATTATTCAGTATTAACACCTACCAAATTTTCACAAGACCACATATACCGCGTGGAGCAATTTCATTTGAGTGACATATGGATAGTGAAGGACTTTTACGTACACGAGACAATTCGAGATCTTGATGAAACAATTATTTTTCTTTTCTCTTTTTTGGATAATCTTTTATATGAGACTATTAAAACTATACTAATGTTAATGTCGGCAAGCAAAAAGAAAATTCTTTTAACGAAATTAAATACTTTTTAAGGAAAAAAAGACTAGAAAGGGAAATGACATAGTGAAACGGACCTCCATCTTTTTATGCTCTTGTCGTCTAACTCTATAATTTCTATAACGATAGGTTTTGTTTTATCTATTTTACGAATATAAATTAGATATATGTAGGGTATAAGTAAAGCATTATTTGAAAAAAATGTACATACTTATTAATACTTTGGATTTTATCTGTAATTCGAAATAGAAAATTAAATACAAATTTGAAATAAGAAATCGGAATTGATATGGTGGGGATAATATAGAGATATTTGATTGTACTTATCCATGAGGACCATTCCCATAAATATCCAATGGATAATGGATGGATGGTTTATATAGGCTTTTCTCTCTCTAACTCTCTTCTCTCCTTTTCTCTCTAACTCCCCCCAAAAAACCCTAAGTTTTAAAAATTTCCTCTCCTCCCTTGCAGCCCCTTCCTCTCTCCCCCTCCCCTCCCTCTCCCCTCCATGGTTTATTGGAGGGATACCAAAATAGCGGTCATGGCGTTTGAAGGTGGCGGGAATTTTTGGTCCCGGGCGAAATTGCGCGGTCGGAGCTTCACGGAGGTGTCTTGGAGCGGAGAAGACGATGGGGCTGCGCGATAGATTTGGGAGAGGAGAGGCAATTTTTTTGCTTTTTTCTCTAGTTTGTTAGTATTTACGTTGTTTTTTCTTATTGTGTTTTGTGTTTTCTTTTCTCGGTTGATTTGCGAAACTCGTGGCGGATCGATTTTTTTTCGTTACAAGTATGTAGTGGTTGCTCGTGCCCGATTTTAGTTTTTTTTGGTGTATTACGATCTCCTTTAAGGAGTGTTGAAGTCTCCTACGTGGAGTGGGTAGTTTTAGGGTGGGTAGTTTTTTTTTTTTTGTACATGTGAATCAATTGGTTTTACCAATTCCCGCAACTCTTAGTTAGTCTTGTCGGCTCTTGGCCCGTTGGCTACGATTGTAGTTGTAATAGTTTTTGAGTTGTTTTAATATAATTCTATCGTTCGACCAAAAAAAAAAAAGATAATGGATGGATGGTTTCATTGGGGGTCTGATTAGCAGGGGCGCGGAACTAGGATTTCCTACGGAGGACAATAGTAAAAAACAATTTGTAATCATATGCATATATATATATATATAAGATAATAAAACTTAAATATATTATATATGTATAAAAAAATACATTAATATTTTTCATAAAAAATACATTAATACTCATTAGTAAATATAACAACAATAATAATTAAGCCTTATTCCACTACATGGGGTCGACTATATGAATCATATATATCACGCCATTGTTTTTTGTCAAAAGCCATATTTTTATTTATTTCTAGATATAAAATATATTTTTAATAGTTTCTTTCCAAGTCTTAATCAATTAAAACTTAACATTTTTCTACTCCTACTATTTTTTATGTAGTTTACTTTTCAATATACATTAGCAAACAATTTTTTATGAACACTAGCAAACAATAATTAAGAAGTTCATTTTCTATTTTTATTTATGTTTTTTAATGATCGAAAAGAGAATTTTTTTTTATTATAATGCAAAAAATACATAAGGTCTACAAGGTCTACAATTTAACTTATTAAAACTAATGGGTCATGTTGTGGCCTTTAATAAAATTTACCAATAAATTGTTGGCACAAGAATTAAAAGGACTAGAATTATAATACATATACACATGCATACATATATGGAGTAAAAGAGAAAAAAAAATGTTTGGGGAGGGGGCGTCCGTACGCCCCTGCTGATTAGAGCTGTCAATTTTGGACCGGTCTGGACTGTAATATTCCAAGCCTAAGAAATATCGGGCCTCAAAGCCCGACCGACATGCCGAAACAACGAACTTGTCCGATCGTCCCGGATTTTTTAGTATAGTTTTCATGCTCGGGGCGGTGGACTCTGAAAATTAAAGATCCGATTCTTGTTTGGCTCGGACCGGCCCAATTTTCTCCTTTGCTCCGCCCCTTCGACACCTCTAGGTTTGATATTGGCCCTAGACAAGTTTCACGATGGGCCTTAGTCCATTTCTGGGGGTGGCTAATTGGGCTAGCAGTTTTACAATCGTACTGTTTAATTTGGGCCAATATCAGTAAGTAGGTCATGTAAAAAAGAATAATAATTAAATCATTCCTCCGACAGAAGGCCCATACTTTGAGCTTGAGGTGCAGAACGATCATTTTGATAATTTTGCATCGAATATATAAAACTAATAAATAAGTCATGTTAAGATTGGATAAGAGATATGGTTGTTTTGGCAGGCCCACTTGCTCCTCATTAATGCAGCTAACTAACCAAATGGCCCACTGGACTAATTTTTAATGTTTCAAGCTATCATTTAAATTAAGTCCCCTACCCAATTTTTTTTTTTGTCATAGCTATCATTTTTAATGTTTCAAGCCGTCCGATTGGGTAGGGTCGGGTTGGCCCGATTTTTGCTATGACCGCATAAATACTCGGTCAGCATATGTATACATTTTGAGGAAATACCAAAAATACCCGATTTTTGAAAAAGACAAAAATACCACCCTATCACTAATATACCCCATCTGGTCCTAAACTTCCCAAATATACCCACCCCTTTACTTTTCTTATCAGGTTTTTTTACCCCCAATCTCATAAATTGTTTGCGACCGAATTATTGAAACCAATCTCGATTCCATTTCTTCTTCATGATCTGAAAACACAAAACCTACGTCGATTTGCCTTACCTCGTGGGCTCGGATCCCAATCTTTCTCGAGCTCCATCGCCGTTCTTTGCATGAGTGGCGGCCCCCCTCCGAGGTACTGAGTGGGTCGAGATTATTGGGCTTAGTTAAAGAAAGACGAGGATTATCGGAGAATTTGTATGGCGGATGACGATAAAGTCATCTTGTTGATGCGATTTGGTACCCTAGTTGTTCCTTCCTGACCCATGCCCAGGTTTTTTACTTCTACTTTTTTTTCTTTTTCTTTATGTGATTTCTATTTATGGTAAAAATAGTGATTGTCGATATTTTGACTTTTTTCTTCTTTTTTTTTGGATTGTTTGTGTTAATGTTTAATAATACTAATGATCCGGTTTGGGTGCATGATGAAATTACAGAGTATAGATAGTGAGTGGTGTTGGACACTACGAGAAAAAGTGTTGATATCTTTAAGATTAATGTTTGGCATGTGATGATGGTGAGGACACTTGATTATATATACTTATGGATGAAGTGTTGTGGGGCATTGCATTATTGTTTGGCATGTGATGATGATGATGAATGTTTGAACGGGGGTGGCGAGGATTAGGGTGAAGATTTTGTGGTTAATTTTGATTTTTCATCGATGGGGTGAGGCTCGCTGAATGTTTGATGAAATGTCGGCGAAGACTTCGTGAGGTTAAACCCATTTTACGTATTCTTTTATTATTTTGTGATTTGAAGTTTTTCGTTTGTTTCGATGTTGTTTGAAGTTGTTTCTTTTATGTTTACGTATTTCCATTTATTTGTTCTTTTTATTATTTTTGATTTGTTGTGTTATGTATCCGATTGTGTATCTTTTTTATTTCTTTTGTAGTGAATGTGGGATTTTTTGTTGCTTGTTATGCTTTACACTTTATTGGTGGAAAGGCTATGGACGTCAAGCATTTGAGATAGAGAATGAACAAGCAAGGCCCAATCATCTCGCTTCACAATCATGCTAAGTTGAAGTGCAAAATGGTGATGACAATGACAACGACATTGAGTTTCTACCTCCACTTTCTAATGATTTTAGAGAATTGTTGCTATGCAAATCTTAATGATGATGTAATCGGTTGAAACATGTAAGAAACATAAATGAAACATGTAAGAAACAATTGTGAAACAGAGGATCATCGATAAAAGTTTGTAGTAAATTACTTTTAAATTTAGAGAAATAGTGTAGTTTTTCCCCATATACTCTTAATTTTTTTGTCATCCTTGTAAATGTTGATTTTTGCTTCATTTCGATGTCCGCATGTCTAATCTTGAACTAAAGATCTCACGTACTCTAGCAAAGTTGTTACTAGTAAGTCTTTCCCCCGCTGATTGATGCATTCAATAATTCCATGATGTTGGAAGTCAATACAAAGTATTTTTTGTCCGACGATGGAGTCGTGTCCATTTCTCGTAGCCGATGATGGACAAGTAAGCTCAAATTTTCTCGAATTGAATTTGTTGTTCCAAGATTTCGTTTAGAGTAATCTTGAATGTGCGATCCATTGGAATCGATATTCTTGTTATTTTAAAGTTGGTATACTCTCTATTTTCTCCCATTGTCCATTAATGTGGCATACCACAACCGAGATTTTCTCCATGCAACAAAGTGGAATTCAATGAAAAGTTGGTTAAGTGAAACATATAAGAAACCTAAATGAAACAGTATGAAATAACAAAGAAACAACAAAGAAACAAGAAACATATTTGAAACAACAAAGAAACAAAAAAGAAACCAACGCAAAAAAATCAGCGGAAAATGGGTAATTTTGTCCAAATTCAGCGAAAATGGGTATTTTTGTCCAAAATCGGAAAATGGACATTGTGCGGGGATTGGGTATGGAAAATGGGGTATTTATGTCCTTTTCCCTTTTGATTTTGTACACAAAAACTTGTTAGGCCGGGCCCTTTTTTGCTTGAATAACAAATATATTTGGCCCAGTCCAACCCATGTTTATATTTTGTATACAAAATTATGTCGGGCCAAGCTAAAAGTTGGGCTAACCTGACCCATCTGGCCGAGCCACACTCAAGGTTTTTAGGTCTATAAAAACACAATCCAAACCTTGTCAGCTTTACCAGAAAAGCTCCCTTATTTTTAAAAGACAATAAATAGTGTAGAATAATATAGAAGTCTTGAAAAATAAATTGTGCATCTTGAAATAATTCTAATGAGGCTTTACTCAATTAGTCAATTAGGTTCATTAATATCCCTTATAATTTTGACATCCGTCTCATTTTTTGTTTTCTCTTTTTAGAGAAAAAAACATGTACATGTCATAATTGAATTTATATTTTAATCACAAGCAAGTTAAGTGTCACATCCCGTGACATTGGGATGTCTTTCGCTATGACTACTGGTGGATTGTGCTGATAATGACTGTATATGTGGTTTCAATCGGCTGGTTTGTGGGTACGTGCATGTGACCCTTCGGATATTCAGGCATGAAATAATTTAAGGTCCCAAACTTTCTCAGAATAAAGTGTTGTTATAAGTGCCAGTAACACTTGTACCAACTCGTAGCGGATAAAAGTAAACACAGAGATAAAATTTGTCTACAAGTATAAAAATACTTGTAAACGTGCCAGCAGGACGAAATATCCACTAGTTGATCACTTGATTGTATCGATTACAGATCTCAACATGAATGACTCAACTATTACGAAATCTATCAAAACTCATTTGTATGAGTAGATCTATACTTTGTAAAATAGCTCGTCCAAAAAGAAAGAATATAGACTATTCAGAACTTCTATGAAAACAAAAGATGGACGAAAATCAAAGAAACAAAGACGCTCAATATTCGGTGTTGTCAGAACTGCCGCAGCAACACTTCATTCAATACTCGACGATCGTGTGCGACTATCGTACTTTGTTTCTTCTCATGAGAACTTGAACTCTCTCGTGTATATGCTCTCTAAATCTTAATTAGTGTCTTTGAATTATGTGGGAGACGCCCTTTTTATATAAGCAATCGTTTGAAGAGTTTGAGTCCCTACAAAACAAGGAAGAAAAAGACATAGTAGAACTAGGATTCCTAATCATATAAGGACTAGGACTCTTTTAAAAACATCCTTTAAAATCGATCTTTCCATATTAATATAAAACTCGAGAATCCAGTTTTAATACAATCCTTTGCTAAATCAACTTCCTTTATTTAATAAATCCGAATTCAAGAAGTAACCAAGAAAGGCAAAATACTTAAATTTGGAATTTTTGAAACTAAGAAAAATTATTAGATGACGTGTAAAAACACGGATCTAACAATCTCCCCCTTTTTGCCTTTCTGGACAAAACATAAAACTCAAGTAAAGGATTTATAAAAATAAGTAAGTAACTCCCCTTCAGTTAAAAAATCAGAGAAAAAAAAATTCTCCCCCTTAGTTAAAAATCAGTGATAAAGAAATTTTCTCCTCCTTAATTAGGAATCGGAGTTTCAAAAACAATTTCTCCCCATTAATAAAAAATCGCCTTGTTTCAAAAAAAGTGTTGTTTCAAAAGTGTTATTACGGATGTCGAGCACTTCCATGAACACTTAAAATATGGAGAAAATAATTAATACTCAAAATAGTATCAGAGTGTAAAGTCAAAACAAAATATCAGAACAACCATATTTATCGAAACATATCAAAAACAAATCACTTGTCAAAGTGATACAATTGATTCGTTGCCTCAAAATCGAATTTCTTATCTCCCTTTTGTCCGAGAAAGAGGTGAGAGCATGATGTGGATGTGAACTTTGTAGTTTTCATAAGATCGATGACTAGTCTTACCATATCTCGATAGTTTACCCTTTGTTTCCTTCTAGTTCTTATGCCTTGAGATATCTCACCTATGACTTGAGAGATAAGATGATTCTTTTGAATTCTGCTTGGGGGATCTCGTCTTTCATTAGTGATTAAATCAAGTCCTTCTAAGTTCTCTTCGATATAAGGGCAAAAATTATCTTCATTGCTTGTAGATCCGATGATGTGCTTTGCGATGTTATGACATCGATACAACACCTTTGGCGACATCCGTACCACTAGCCAATTCAGGTTGCGAAGATGTGCTTGCGGATGTTGTATCATTTGGTGCAACATCCGCACAGATCGATTGTTGAGCCCATGACATTTCCATCAAGTAATAAAATGTATCTTGTTCAGTGTTCCCTGCAAGACTAGAAAGATCATCGAACACTACTTTCACAGATTCTATCATGGTCCTTGTACGAATATTGTAAACCCTATATACATGACTATTAGATGAATAACCTAAGAACAAATTTTTATCACTTTTTGAATCAAACTTTGCAAGGTAACTCCTATCTTTCAAAACACAACACACATATCCAAAGACATGAAAATACTTGAGGTTGAGTTTCTTTCCTAAAAAGATTTCATAAGGAGTCATAGTACTACCCATCCTCAAATAAACTCTATTTGAGATGTGACATGCAGTGTTTAATGCCTCAGCCCAAAAACATTTTGCCAATTTTTTAGAACTCAACATCACTCTAGCCATTTCTTGCAATGTTCGATTTTTCAGTTCTGCCACCCCATTGTGTTGTGGGGTTTTAGGTGCAAAAAATTCATGAGATATCCAATTTATATCACAGAAAGATGAAAAAGAAAAATTCTCAAATTCCTTACCATGATCTGACCTAATTCTAGAGATGTTCATGCAGTACAACTTACACACCCTTTTGTAAAAACTTATTGAAAGAATCGAAAGCGTCAGATTTTTCACGTAAAAAGAAGACCCATGAATAATGTGAGAAATCATCAGTACACACAAAAGAATACTTCTTACCACCAATGCTTTCAACCTCACTAGGACCCATAACATTCATATGTAGAAGTTCAAAACATCGAGTAGTATTGAAGTGTTGTAACACTTGGTGTGACACACCTTTTTGTTTACTATTTTGACATGAACCACACACAATATAATTTTTCAAGTTCAGTTTAGGCATCCCTTTTATAGCATCATATCTGATCAATTTACCAAGCATTTTGAAGTTCACATGACCTAATTTTTGATGCCAAAGTTCAGCTTCATCCAATTGCATACGATGGCACGTTTTGATTCCTCCAAATTGGTAGCAATTGTCAACTGATCGCATACCTACTAGAATACACAAGTTAGAATCATCAAATACTTCACATGAATTTTTATTAAACTTCACATACAAATTGTCATCACACAACTGGCTTATGCTTATGAGATTTGCTGTAAGCCCCTCAACATGTAAAACATTTCGGAGCATAGGAAGCCCTTCCATATTCAAAGTACCTTTACCAACAATCTTACCATGAGTTCCACCTCCATAATTAACCTTCCCACCATTGTACACCTCGTAGTCCGTCAAGTATTCTAAATTACTGTCATATGACGTGAACATCCACTATCAAAGTACCACTGTACTGCAATGTTAGTCCTCAAGGATGTATATACAACATTACATGTCAATTCAGTTTTACGGACCCAAACAGATTTTGGAAAACGTGGGGTGTTGCTGGAAGTGTGTGAGGACACTTGTGGAGACACCTGACCAAAAGACTTTTGATACTTTATCAGATTTTAGCAAATGACAATATGGTCTAATATGGCCAGGCATATAGCAGTAATGACAAACATAGTGCTTTTTCCTTTTTCGTGGTCTTTGATTAGAACATGTGAAGTTTTCAATGGAAGAAGTAGAAGCCTCAGAATATTTAGTTGCTTTGACAAAAATAGATGTTTTATAGCCAATACCAGCCTTTTTATCACTTTCTAAGGGCAAAATATTATCAAGTTTTTCCTTATCAGAATCCAACTTCTTTAAAGTATCAAGAGATTTGTCAAGTTCATATTTTACCTTTCCAAACTCTTCTTCCTTCTTGGTGAGCAGAGCCTCCAATCGAGCAATCGCACTCTTCTGACCATCGTTCTCCTGAGTAAGCTGATTTTTCTCCTTAGTGAGCAGTTTGACTTGTTGATTTTTCTTAAGCCAATCTTTATACAATTTTTCGTATGTCTCATCTAGGCTTATTTCATCATCGACTCATCTCTCGGATCGCAACTGTTTCTACACCAGAAGTAGAATTTAGACAAAAATAATTTAACGAGTCAGAAGTGTTATACCTTCCAGGTGTCGGAACAGTTCGTGCCACACTTCGAGAAACACCTTTTGGATCGATTTGTAAACACATTTTTCTTGATATGAACATTAGGGTAGTCGGATCTTCTCTCGTCAAGACTTTGTCCTCCTCGATTCATCATCACTTAGAGTGGTGCATAATTTAATACATCTTTTTCGTAAGGTATTTGCACATTGCTTCGCACGGTGACCAATTCCCGTACAAGTTCTACATCGAACGAATTCAAGATTGAATTGTTTTTCCGATAGGTCCATGGATTCCTTTCCAAGATCAGATTCTTCAGTTTCCTTGGTCAATTGCGTTAGATCATCAATTATAGGAGGACAAAACATAATAGCTCCTTGAACATCCATCGTTTGCTCGAACGCAGGATCAACACTTAGTGAAATCAAGTGTCGGCTCTAGATGCCAATTAAAAGAATTTAAGGTCCCAAACTTTCTCAGAATAAAGTGTTGGTACAAGTGCCACTAACACTTGTACCAACTCGCAGCGGATAAAAGTAAACACAGAGATAAAATTTGTCTACAAGTATAAAAATACTTGTAAGCGTGCCAACAGGGCGAAATATCCACTAGTTGATTGTATCGATTACAGATCTCAACATGAATGACTCAACTAGTACGAAATCTATCAAAACTCCTTTGTATGAGTAGATCTATACTTTGTAAAATAGCTCGTCCAAAAAGAAAGAATATAGACTATTCAGAACTTCTATGAAAACAAAAGATGGACGAAAATCAAAGAAACAAAGACGCTCAATATTCAGATATTGTACTGAAACTGCAGTAACACTTCATTCAATACTCTGATCTGTGCAGACTATCGTACTTTGTTTCTTCTCGCAGAACTTGAACTCTCTCGTGTATATGCTCTCTAAATCTTAATTCTGTGTGCTGAATTATGTGGGAGACGTCCTCTTTATATAGGCAATCGTTTGAAGAGTTTGAGTCCCTACAAAACAAGGAAGAAAAAGACAAGAGAACTAGGATTCCTAATCATATAAGGACTAAGACTCTTTTAAAAACATCCTTTAAAATCGATCTTTCCATATTAATATAAATCTCGAGAATCCAGTTTTAATACAATCCTTTTGTAAATCAACTTCCTTTATTTAATAAATCCTAATTCAAGAAGTAACCAAGAAATGCAAAACACTTAAATTTGGAATTTTCGAAACTAAGAAAAATTATTAGATGACGTGTAAAAACACGGATCTAACAAGGCAAGCCTACTCGGTTAAGTTCGGGGAGCTTGTCGCTAGTCTTTGACTTGACGGTGAAGAAGGGGATTGACCATCCCTACCCAAATTGGTCGGATACTGGAGCTGCATTCCTGATGAGCCCAAGACAGGGCAAAACCAGTAGTTGTCTCGAGGGATAGACTGGCCCGAGAGGACTGTGAGGCGCCGCGCGGACATCGTGTGGAGCCAAAATGGCTAGGCCCGTGACATAAGTGACACTAAATTGGGTAACATCTAATTATTGGTCCATTTGTGGGTTCATCTTGATATTATTTAAAATTAACCAACCAATCACCCTACGCCCACAACCCCACCCCATTCCTCGATCATTTCATTATTTCATTTTTTTGTCATTTGAAAAATCCAAGTGTAAAGTCAGATATTCGAAGAGCCATTCAAATATTCAATGCCATAAAATATAAATAATTGATTTGCAAATCAATTGACCTGTATTTCACTCAACTTCAATTGATCTAACATCTAAATTAATCCCCTCAAAAAAAAAAAAACATCTAAATTAAGGTAATATATATGATCTTGTTGCTGTCCACTCGATTTTATATATTAAACAATTAGATTAAAAATTAATAGCTCATATTTGTTAGTCATCATTGTTACTTTCAATCAAGTAATTGTTATGCCCGAATATCATTTACTTAATATTTAATTATGTATAATGAATGATCGCGTGTATGTTTACATGATTAAACCAAAGAAAATTAAATAACTAATTAAAAAGGATTTGGACTAAAGACGTGTAACCTATTGAGGAATTATGAAAATCATGTTATGCATAGAGAAAGTCAAAATTTGATTTCTTGATACTTGAAAAGTTCAACTTAACCTAAATACTTGTACAAATATACTCCTTTTATTTTAAATTATTAACTGATCCTATATGTCTCATTTTTAACATTTCAAAATAAAATTTTTGTTTAAATTTTTTTTTTCCCATGTATTTTCTTAAAGACCCTTTTACTTAAAATACTAGTATTGATACGGGTGAAATATGGTGCAGGTGACTGTCTGTATTGGGCCGAACTGATGAGGCCCAGCGTATTGGCCCGACCTGTCAAGCTTTAAGGCATTGGGCTGACCTGGCTAAGCCCACAAGCATTGGGCTGATCTGGTAAGACCTAGCACATGAGGGCCGGCCTGCTTGCCATAAGTATTGAGCCGACCTCTGTGTTCGCCTTATTTTTAGCTTCACCGCAAGTGTACGGTGTAGTTTATAGAATAGGGTACCAAGGTCGTATCCACGGAGACTAATAAATTAATATGCTAAGTATTGAACCAAGATAGTCTTATTTTTATTTAGACGATAGAAATTTGATGATTGTTGTATTGAGATTAAGACAATTTAAATCACTAAAACACAAGATTGAGATAATACAAATGATAGAAGTATCAAGATAATGGAATGGATTTCGAGTTAAGGTTTCGATTAATAATCCTCTTGTTGTCCGATTAAATCAAAGCCAGTTATTATCAATATTCCTATAAGACGATCACAAAACTATTTTATCCTCTCTCTCGAGATGCATATAAAATGTAGATTGAAAGACTTATGCTAGCATCTCTACTCAACATGAAGCATTCAACTCCCAAAAGTATCAAAGATCAAATGTCCTCACAATATTCGCAAACCTCTCGATTCATGCAAATATTTGTGTCGAGTATTCAAGATCTAATATTGAAACTCATCTCTCGAATTATGAATCAATATATCAAACAAGTTAAATCATTGATCAAGTGATAAAACAAGAATAAGCTCAAAATACTCAAATAGGCTTTAAGATAATAACTTCAACTAAGATTAAAACATCCAACAAGAGTTCATTAATCTACTTCCAAAACCCGGAAATCTCAAGAGTTTAGCTACACATGATTTCTAAACAACTCATAAACAAATTGTTCAAAGCCATTACAACTAAAATGAAAAATTGAAACTAAAAGAGAAGCAAGAAAACTTAGGAAAGTCGACAATCTCTCGATATATCTCCGTTCCTTAAGCTCCGATGCAACCCGATTGTCTCCTTGATGTCTTCTTCCAAGAATAGACCCTTGTCTTGTGTTGTAGATCCCAAAATATGTCTCGATTTCCTTGTGTGCCCCCAAAAGCCTTTTTATACTCCCCATCATGTTTAGGGCTTAATGCAAAGATTATGGGATTCAGTAGCAGACGCCTTACGGGTGGTGTGCCCACGCACGGGTTACCGTGCGCCACCTCCCGCTGAATACCCCAACTCTCTCGTAGGGCGCACGGGTGGTGCGTCGAGCACGGCCTACCCGTGCGCTACTCCGGTGAGAAATCCCGACTCTCTGTAGGGCGCACGGGTGGTGCGCCCATGCATGGGCTACCCGTGCGCCATCTTTCTGCAGCTTCAATCAACCTTATACGAGGGGTGCACGGGTGGTGTCTTGAGGCACGCCCAACCCGTGTGCCCCTGTTTCTTCCGTGAACGCTCAACTTTCGCTCTTTTAGGCTTCACTTCTCGTATATCCACTCAATTCTCCGTGTTTCCACTTTGCTTTCCTCGTATTCTTATTCAATTAGCTTCAAATATCATGAAATTCCTACAAAATAAGCAAAGTGTAATATCTTTTCCACCAGGAGTGAATATGTAACATTTAACGCGAGTATATGCATGTTTACTTATCATTATAGCTCGAAATACACATCGAAACACATGCAAAATTCACGCTTATCAAAATCCCCCAAACTTAAACTGTTGACCGTCCCGATCAACAATATTTAGAACACGATAAAGTACAACAGGGAGATAAGAATAAAAGCGCACACAACGGATCCAAAAAGAAATTCATATCATTCATCATGAATGTCAAGCAACATACCAATCAAGCCTCAAATATCTCGATCAAAGAACACGCCTCAAGTAAAACAAAGTGTAATGCTCGGTTCGAACTCTCAAAGTTAAGTGTATACTCTCATCTCTCGAGGATATAGGACGTGTTTACGCTCAAATCGATTCGATGTCGCAAAATTACCATAGGCTTGCAATTCGTCTCATATCTCCGCCACTAGAGTGTATGCAATTTGTGAATCAAAAAGGACTTTTCTTTTGGTTATAATGAAGGCTCTTTGGTTAGGGTAGGAAAATATGGATAGAGTGACTCAAACTCGAGCGTATAGACCGATGAGCATATAAATCATCTACATTAAAGCTCAATATGCTACTGAATTCTTCTCTCATTTTCATCAACTCTTCTTATCTCCATCCCCTTTCTTTTGTAAACATTATCACCTCACATTACAATTCCTAGCCTCCAAGTTCATTCAATGAAAACTCACATCATAAAATCGAATTTTTTTCGACTCTTTTATGAATTTTCAACATTTCTTTTCTCCTCCTTTTCTTCCTCTTTTTGTTCCCATCAACCAATTTTTGCACAATTATCCAATTTTTCAATTCCAACTCATTCAACCTCATTCATTCCCTTTACTCAATGTTATACGCTCAAGTGTAGGGTAACAAATATATCAAGTTAAGGCTTGAATTGTTGCTATCAAGAAATTAGGCAATAGGCTCAAGTTGGCTAACTAGGGATTTCAATATCATCATTAGGTAAGCAACAGGCTTGAAGGGCTAACAAAAATGGCCTTTGATCATTTTCACACCGCATACAACATGTGACCTTGACAGAGATACCCAAGCAAGTTCTAGAATTCTAACAACATGACTGATACACTCAAATCACAACAAGATCAAGCAAGATACAAACAAGAAAGGCTCAAAAGCTCACAGGGCTTGCAATTATGTAATTCAAAGCATCAAACCAAGTTTTCCATATCAACATGCTCAATGTCATCTATTCAAGGCTCAATCAACTCATTACCAACATCCAATCCCAACAATATGAATTCTCAATCAACACACAAAACAACAAGTTGCACATGCTTGGTCAACACACTCTCTAACCACTACTAAAGCAATAGACGTGCTAAAGCTATAAACGTGCTCTAATGCAAATGCAATCTAGAGTGCTCTAATGCAACTATATGAAAACACAAAATGCATGATTTTTTTTTTTTTTTATTTTTATTTTTTTATTTTTTTATTTTTTTGTATCCACACTTTTCATATATTAAAATACTATCTCTCCCCAAACTTGAATGAAATTATAGTGTCCTAAGGGGAAAAATAGAATTTCAATAACAAAAAGTGGGGATATACCTGAATCATCACAAGGCGGCGGTGGTGGGAAGTGGCCTTGAGAAATATGCCACATTTGTAGTCTGTTGGAGCACTTGCCACGTCTCCTCGAACGCCAAGCTCCGATCGCTCATTGAACGCGAGAAAATCAGCCCTATGTTGCCTTAAATCCTCTCCTTGCCGCCTCAACTCTTCTTCTTGCCGCCTCAAGTTCTCCCCAAACGCATAAAACATGTCTTGAAAATTGGCGTCGCGATGGGGTCCTCCATCAGTGAGACGGACCGGGCGATCTCCGCTTTGAGAATGTCGAGATAATCGCCTCCGTGTGAGGACTCGGGTATATCATACCCAATTTGGGGATGATGAGGTTCCATCCCCATTTCGCGTCCATGTATCTCATCCTCCTCCTCCACAATATCTTCTTCATCCAAGAAACCTTCAACTCTCGGCTTCTTTCTTGACTCTATAGCCTCATTAATTCGGTTATGTGCGTCGAGTTCATTAAGAAGTTGGTGGTGTCCATCAATGTATCAACGGTGGTGTATGGTGGGTTAGGCAACGGAAATGAAACACCTTTCTTTTGTAGAAGCACAAATCTGTTGTCTTCATTCGCTATGAACTTCATATGGTGCAACGATGCCAAATTAACCCGAGTCTTTGCCCGGGATAGGCTCAAGCCTCGAAAATCGACATTGAAATGCCGGGAAATAGGGGTAATGAGGCCCCCTATAGAAATCGTACCCCTTCCCGCCTAGCTAACTGTTCAATTTGCTCGCAAAATTAACGGTGTTGTAGGGGTGTTTGTGACCATACACCGAGAGGAGATAGAGTTCTTTAGTCGTCATCCCTCCAATGTTTTCTCGGCGAACACAGAGGAGGCGATCACGCGTTGTATATACCGGAAAACGGATTCCTGGATCGAAGAGGCTTTTGCGGTCCGCGCGCATATACAACATTGGCCCCGTTTGTGGTGTTTCCACAAGCATTCTCCGGATGTCGTATTGATCATAATGGGGCATCGGGGCGGGTACGAGCGTTTGTTGGGACCTCGAAAATGTTGTTCAATTGGGTCATAGAGAGTTGTCTACGAACATTCCCCAACCGAAATTTTATCATATACGGTTCGAAGGTCCCGCCTTGTCCGAGTACTTCCACGGTACTCAAGAACTCCAATGTATACTTTTTAAATGTCGGCCACCTTCGGCTCATGAAGTTCGTCCATCCTACCTTGGCGAAAAAAGACGCCACACGTCCTCATGTATCCCCAAAGTTTGGGTACAATCATTGTTAGCGTAGCGAGATGGAGCTATTTGGCGACCGATCAAGCGATTCCATCGCTCAAGATCATCGGCATTTGTCAAGTTGACCCCATATGCCTCCGGACCGCTTTTGGTCGACCTCAGGTGGTGCCACATCGCGTTGTGCCGCCCGCGTGCACGTCTCCTTCCACTCTGTGGGTTTCTTCGCTCGGCCATAAGGAATTTGTACCGAATACAATCTATTAGCATCCCAATATCATCAATGGCAACAACAAAGTAGGGAAGTAAAGCTAACATATTAAGTGATGTAAATTCACATGCCCAAGTCACTTTGATCGATCAACTACCCCAAACAAACAAAAATTATGGCCATTCTCAACAAATATTAGCTCAAATAAATATTGGCCATGCCTTATTCATCAACAATTCACCCTACATCTCCTCAATTATACAAGCCCACAAGGTGTTTGATAATTTGCCTCAAAGAATAATTCACATCATTTATAGCAAAAATATCAAAATACACACCTACCATGCTCCTTAATACATAATTAACAACGAATTGACAAGGAGAAACGGTGTTCTTACCGGAATTCTCTAAGTTAAACTCGAAGTGGAAGATTTGAACCCTAGGTCCTTTTGTTCACAATTCTTCAAGCAAATTCAAATTTGATGCAAAGTGAAGCTCAATTGTGATGGGGAGGTGTTATGCGGATGAATTCAAGTAAAAACTAGGAGAAATTTTCGAAAATTAGGGAGGATTCGAGAGGGCGCGCGAGTTGAGGGGTTTGAAATGAAGAACAGTTTTTTTTTAAAACCGTCCAATTTATCCTTCTTCTGCAAGGCGCACGGGTGGTGCGCCCACGCACGGGTTACCCGTGCGCCACCCCTGAATTTGCCCAACTCTCTTCGAAGGCGCACGGGTCGTCTGCGCAAACGCACGGGCTACTACCGTGCGCACTTGTCTGACAATTGATTCAGTTTTTTTTTTTTTTTTTAAACACACAAAAATGAAACAAAAACACACAAATCACACTCATTAAAAGAATTACACAAATCAAATCACTCAAATCACATAATCGCGTGAAACTAAACACACACAAAAAATGAAAATCACACGAAAAACCGTTGGGTTGCCTCCCAACAAGCGCTACATTTAACGTCTTTAGCTTGACGCCTTTTGATTCCGATTATGATCTTTGCGAAATGAGGCTTGTCGCCTCATTGTGCGCTTTTCCATGCCAATCCCGCTCACTTGGATTTACACTCTCTTGATCATTACTAAAGGAGGTTTTTCATGCTCGTCAACTATCCATGTGTTCTCCTCTTCATCGTGCGAATGGTACGTGCACGCTCTTGTTCAACTTCAGGCTTTTTGTGCCTTTCCTTCTTCTTCATTGATAATCCCCGCATATCATCTTTAAAATGCACACAATTATTCAAGCTATTGGCTTGAGTACGAATTAGTAATTGTTTTTGTTTTACAACCATTAAGATCATCATTTCCTTTCATATTCCGGAAAAACGGAAAATGAGATACGGTCATCATCAACTTGTAATGTAAGCTTCCCTTTCTTAACATCTATTAATGCTTCCGATTGCCAAAAATGGACGCCCAAGTATAAGAGGGGTGTCACAATCCTCATTCATATCTAGCACTAGAAAATCCACGGGGAATATGAATTTATCGACTTTTATGAGCACATCTTCTAGTATCCCGTTGGATATACGAGTGATCTATCCGCGAGTTGTAGGGTGACCGTGGATGGTCTCACTTCTCCGAGTCCAAGCTTCCCCGAGAACGGACAAAGGTGGCATCAAATTAATACTAGATCCTAGATCACAAAGTACATTATCAAAGAAAATATCGCCTATTGTACAAGGGATAGTGAAACTCCCTGGATCTTTCGGCTTTTGCGGTATTTTCCTTTGTATGAGTGCGCTACATTCTTCCGTCAAGTTTACAATCCCATTCTCCGCCCATTTGTTCTTGTTGGACATCGCTTCCCTAAAAACTTCGCATAATTTGGCATCTGTTTCATTGCTTCGCAAAGGAACGTTAATGTGCAATTTTTAAACATGCCCACAAATTTAGCAAATTGATTATTCAGATTAGTCTTGTGAAACAATCGGGAAAGGGAAGAGGAATATTATATTTCAACAAATTAGAGTTAGGATACGATTCACGTTTCTTGGCTCTTTTTTTGTTTATCTATTTGTTGCTCGGTTCCTCTTTTAACTTTCATATTGCCTTGGAAGCTTCGTTTCATCATTTCCCTGAATTTGAATGGTAGGTTCGGCATCACACACGTCCTGGTGCGTTGATATACGGGTCGTGCGTGACTCGACGTCACACCAATATCGGCATTTTCGACTCTTCATTCTCTTTTCCACCCCACACATGGATGGCATGGCAATGTTCCCTCGGGTTGACCTCTGTGTTGCTTGGAAATTGGCCCTTTTGATGTTGACTCCCCACAATTGCGACCAATTGACCGATTTGAGTTTCATTCTTTATTGAGCTTGCCAATTGTTGTTCTAACTTATCCATCCTAAGGTCTTGCTTATCGAGGCGGCTCCTCGTCTCATTCATGAAAGCACTAGATTGATTTATGAAAGAGGTGAGTATATCTTCCAACGACGATTTGCCTCCTCCATTACCGCCTCCACTCGAAGCATTAAACCCCGACGGAGGTTGTAACACGTTCTTTGTATTCGCATAGGAGAAATTTTCATGATTTCTCAACCCTGGATGGTAGTGCGTTGGGTTTGAATTATTCCGGAAATTGTTGAAATTCCGGTTATTCACATAATTTACCTCTTCCGTCGGATATAGAAGAGCTTCACTACCCGTGCTCGTATCTGCTTCTGGCCCCTTCGTAAATACATTCAATTGAGTTGTCAAAGCCGCTACTTGTGCCACAATGTTTTGATAGGTCTCAATCGAGATTTCGGCTACTCGTTGTACATTGGATCTTTCAGGATGGCCATTGGTAATCGTTCATGGCCATTTCCTCAAGAAGATTTAAGGCATCTTGTGGAAACCTCGCCAACAAAGCTCCTCCCACATTGCGGCATCAACAAAGGCCCTTGTTTGCCCCTTAGACCATTGTAAAAGAAACATAATCGTGATCCTCCTGGAAGCCGTGTTGTGGACATCTTCTTAACAAATCCCTAAATCTTTCCCAAGCCTCGTACAAAGGCTCGGAGTCAAATTGTCGGAATTGAGTGATCTCACTTTTGAGCTGCAAAGTTTTGCTTGGTGGAAAGAATTTAAACAAAAACTTTTGGCTCAAATCGTCCCAAGTGCTCACACTTTGCCTTGCGTCAAAGTACCCACCAATTTCTCGCCTTATCCCGTAAAAGAGAATGGGAACAGTAGCATTCTTATGGCGTCATCCGAGACTCCGTTCATCTTGATCGTATTGCATATTTGGATAAAATGCGCAAGGTGAGAGTTAGGATCTTCTCGTTGCAAACCCCAAATCGATTTTGTTGCACCATATTTATTAGTGCGGTTTGAGCTCGAAGTTGTTGGCATTGATGGGAATATGGGCAATACCACCGTAATTACGATTCGTTTGTGGTCGAAAGTAATCACGAATGGCTTCTTTGTTGAACCGTGATCGGTAACTCGTTTCCACCATTGTTTGGCGGTATTGGTAACTCATTCAAATCCCCCATTATCGTTGTGTTGTCTTTCACTTCGTCTAGTGGTGGCACTGATCCTCCTCGCGAAAGCCTCAACTTCCGGTATAAGCGGTATTAAGTCCCCCCGCTTGGAGCGCGTGTTCATACACTACTGGACCAAACTAGAATAAACAAGTCAAATAATGTGGAATTCAAGTCACATAAAAAAAAAAAATAAATAATAAAGAAAAATGTCTAAATTAAGAATAATTCTATCTATCGCAATATTAGCACCAATAATTGTATTAGTCCCCAAACGGCGCCAAAAAATTGTTCGCCTTATTTTTAGCTTCACCGCAAGTGTACGGTGTAGTTTATAGAATAGGGTACCAAGGTCGTATCCACGGAGACTAATAAATTAATATGCTAAGTATTGAACCAAGATAGTCTTATTTTTATTTAGACGATAGAAATTTGATGATTGTTGTATTGAGATTAAGACAATTTAAATCACTAAAACACAAGATTGAGATAATACAAATGATAGAAGTATCAAGATAATGGAATGGATTTCGAGTTAAGGTTTCGATTAATAATCCTCTTGTTGTCCGATTAAATCAAAGCCAAGGTTATTATCAATATTCCTATAAGACGATCACAAAACTATTTTATCCTCTCTCTCGAGATGCATATAAAATGTAGATTGAAAGACTTATGCTAGCATCTCTACTCAACATGAAGCATTCAACTCCCAAAAGTATCAAAGATCAAATGTCCTCACAATATTCGCAAACCTCTCGATTCATGCAAATATTTGTGTCGAGTATTCAAGATCTAATATTGAAACTCATCTCTCGAATTATGAATCAATATATCAAACAAGTTAAATCATTGATCAAGTGATAAAACAAGAATAAGCTCAAAATACTCAAATAGGCTTTAAGATAATAACTTCAACTAAGATTAAAACATCCAACAAGAGTTCATTAATCTACTTCCAAAACCCGAAAATCTCAAGAGTTTAGCTACACATGATTTCTAAACAACTCATAAACAAATTGTTCAAAGCCATTACAACTAAAATGAAAAATTTAAACTAAAAGAGAAGCAAGAAAAACTTAGGAAAGTCGACAATCTCTCGATATATCTCCGTTCCTTAAGCTCCGATGCAACCCGATTGTCTCCTTGATGTCTTCTTCCAAGAATAGACCCTTGTCTTGTGTTGTAGATCCCAAAATATGTCTCGATTTCCCTTGTGTGCCCCAAAAAGCCTTTTTATACTCCCATCATGTTTAGGGCTTAATGCGGCCAGATTATGGGATTCAGTAGACGCACGGGTGGTGTGCCCACGCACGGGTTACCCGTGCGCCACCTCGCTGGAATACCCCAACTCTCTGTAGGGCGCACGGGTGGTGCGTCGAGCACGGCCTACCCGTGCGCTACTCCGGTGAGAAATCCCGACTCTCAGTAGGGCGCACGGGTAGTGCGCCATGCATGCATGGGCTACCCGTGCGCCATGCTGCAGCTTCAATCAACCTTATACAAGGGTGCACGGGTGGTGTCTTGAGGCACGCCCAACCCGTGCCCCTGTTTCTTCCGTGAACGCTCAACTTTCGCTCTTTTTAGGCTTCACTTCTCGTATATCCACTCAATTCTCCGTGTTTCCACTTTGCTTTCCTCGTATTCTTATTCAATTAGCTTCAAATATCATGAAATTCCTACAAAATAAGCAAAGTGTAATATCTTTTCCACCAGGAGTGAATATGTAACATTTAACGCGAGTATATGCATGTTTACTTATCATTATAGCTCGAAATACACATCGAAACACATGCAAAATTCACGCTTATCACTCTTGGGCTCGGCATTGAGTTGGTCCGCTAAAAGGTGTTGGGTTGATCTTGTAAGTTCAACGTTTGGGTTGCGAATGATCTACCGCATTCTAAAGGGTCAACTTTGGAAGTCATGAGGAAGGAGGCCGAGGTGATCAAGTTCAGTTCGGCCACAGGAGTAAGGGGGGCTCTGAAATTTTTTTGAGATATTAGGGGACACGTTAATGCATTGGCCCGACGTGGCTCAGGCCTGGTAGTTTGAGGTGTCTCAGGTCTGTTCGGAGCCGAGGTCTTAGAGGAGTAAAATTAGGGTTTTTAGGAGATCCGATCCTAACCTAATGATGATTCTGACACCAAATCGTAACGGAATCCCGGATTTTGCGGAAACCCTAATCCTAGCTAAGGTATAAAAGCCCAAGTCTAGGTTCATTCTAAACATAATCTCATCTTTACTGTTACATTGCATTCTTTTGCCTCTTGCTTCTCTTTCAAGTCACTGACTTAAGCATCGGAGAGGGTACGCTGGAGCCCCCCTCCGGCCCCCCTTGTGCAGGTTTCGTGGAGGAGTTAAGCTTCAAAGTGATTAGCGAGAGGAGGACGTTTTTTGGTAGGAACCAAGTGGCGCCGTCTGCGGGAAAATTGAGCGGAGACGTGAGCTTCAAGTGATGGTTATGGAAGATATCAGGAGAAATTTGGAAGATGATCTGAATCATACGCCGTTGGGAGACACTCCGGGCGGAGTTACGCAAGAAAAGGTTAGGCCTCCACCTCCGCCACCTTGGGTGGAGGCGGAAGAGCGGTTTCCGAGGACTGGAGTAGATGGATAGACGCCCATGTCTGGTGGGAGTGTTGATTTGGGCCCAATGTCGGATGAAGTGATGGCGGATGAGCTCACATCCTCCTACCGAGCTCTAAGTTTTGAATATGATGGTACCACAGATCTGTGGGATCATCTCTGTCGTTTTGAGAATGTTGATTTGCTACACAGGTTCACAGATGGCGTGATGTGTAGAGTTTTCCCCACCGCTCTGACGAAGTCGGCTCAACAATGGTTTAGCCAGCTTGCTCCAGGCTCTATTAGAAATTTTGATGACTTGATTCGGCATTTCTCAATCGATTCATGTTAGGAATTTTGTTGTTTAGATTTTGATGAATGCCATGTAAAACTTAGAATAGAAAATTGGCTCCCCAATTCTTGCTTTGAAATATATTGTAACAATTAGAGTGGCCAAGGCCGAGTTAAGTCGGCCTACGCTCGACTTGCAAGAAGACAAATCAAGGCTTGAAGGAAAACTGCGAGACAAATTGAGTACAACAAAGAAAACTCGAAGAACTCGATGAGATGGTGAGATGAACAGAGGAACATCAAGTCAACTCAAAGAGAAGCCAAGTCTCAAGTCAAGTGACGAGAAGAGTCATCCAATGATTGGAAGGCGACTCTAAGTCACCTGGGAAAGTGAGGAAATGCGATCAAGTCGAGATAATCAAAAGAACCGTTGCACGTAAATCAAGAGATTTACTTAAACAAGTAATATCTTCATACTACCTTTCTTGGAGTGCTCGGTCCCGAAGCGTGCAAAGAAATGAACCAATGGGAAGCACTACACCGTGTCGAACTCGAAAAGGTGATAAAACATTTCATACGAGGAAATGGCAATTCCAAGAAGTGCAAACCAACGATTGCAAAGTGATTTTCAAAAATGAGCCTATCTCTTCAACGGGCAAATTTTTGAAAGTTCACTATAAAAGGCCGAGGAGTTTGATTGAGAAAAGATGATGATGCGTGAATGACACACACGTGAGATTAACAAGCTTATCAAAATTGAAATATTCTCAATCCTCAAGCCTACATCTAGAAGAACATCAATCCAACACTTACCCGTGAAGGAAAGAGAACTTCAATCGATTGAAGAGGAAACTACGAAAACAAGGGGTCTACACTCCAAGAAGGATTGTAGAAAGGTTCAAGGTCAACCAAGTCTTAAGCGTTTGGAGGGCTTCGTGATCAAATCCAAAGTGCTTGAGCAAGTGAGTCAGTAGCAAAGCAAACGCCTGTGAAGAAGGCCGAGTCGTCGAGAAGCCACCGGGTGATCAAGGCGTCTCGGGACCGAGTCCCAAAGGATCAAGTCGGCCGTTGTGATCAAGACTTGTATCCGGTTTACCACTTTGTAAACCGATCATTACTTAGTGGATTCCTCCGGGAGTTGGAGAAGAGAGGAGTAGAAGAATTACCCCATCTTCGAACCTCTATAAAAACTTTCTTTGTGTCATTTACTTTACATCATTTAAATATCTCGCACTTTTAATTGCTTATATCTGTGATAAATTTGCTATCCATCGATAATCTATAAGTACTAAATCAAGTAAAAACTTGCTTAAACAAACTTAAGGGTGTTAAGTCTTCCAAAACAAAACCACAACTAAGTCAAATTATAGCCAACAAAATGAGTTACTCTACTAATGGCTCAAATTTCAGTCTCATTGAGAGATTAACTCTTGAGTGACTAATTCGATTGTCCATCAAGGACACATTTGTGTAGAACTCTCAGTAGATTTAAAAGGCCTAAATCGAAAATTTGGTAAGGTTTATTCAACCCCCTTCTAAACCTTACACTTACACCCCTTGGACCTACAAGTGGTATCGGAGCGGTTGGTTCATTGAACCCTCCGCACCGGTTCTTGAACTAGATCTCCAAACTTTTCAAAAGTCCGCTTTAGTACTTAATCTTTCAAAACTCTTTTCTATCATTAAAAGTTATTATCATGGAAGCAAATCTAACACGCATTCATATGTTCACTATTGAAGAATTTGATGATTGGAAAATTCGTATGCGAGCTCATCTATCGGATTACATGATGAGATGTGGATAGTGATAGAAGATGGGCCTCTGCAAATATTAAAGGTGAACACAAATTGTCACGAAGAGTTGCGGTGAAGGGAAGAAGATCAAGATCGGACATCGGTCATGGTTGAAAAACCAAGAACCGAGTGGACAAATGATGACGAAAAAAGATACAACCTGGACAATGTAGCCAGGACATTCTCTACAAAACCTTGGACAAAGCCATGTTCAATAAAGTGAAATCTTGCAAAACAAATAAGGAAATGCAGGACAAACCGACATTGATTTGTGAAGGCTCGAGCAAATCAAAGAAAACAAACTTTCAGTGGTGTGTACAAAAATTTGAGAACTTTAAAATGATCTCGGGAGAAAACCTGGATCAACTAGATGCTCGATTCTGAAATCACAAATGAGTCATCTACACTTGGAAAGGAATATACACGAGAAGAAATGTGTATGAAGATCCCGAAAAGTCTTCCAATGGGAGATGAAGGTCATGGCACTTTGAGACACTCCATGGACCTATCAAAGACATCCAACCATGAGTTATTCTCGGACCTCAAAGCCTATGAGTTTGAGTGAGAAGGAAAGACCCGGGAAGAGACAATTTGTACCCAAAACAATTTGCTCTAGTTGTCAAAGATGGAAGGAGAGTCAAGTCAAAGAGGCAATTGACCCGGAAAAATAGCCCTAATGGTTAAAAGATTTAACAAGTTCTTTAACAAGAACTACAAGAGAGAAAAGGGTGAATCCTCCGAAGACACTCGGCTCCTCCAAATCAAGGGATGATAGGCCAACCAAGAGGACGGATCATCAACAAGTTGAGTATCAAAGGGGACAACTCAAGAATAGAAAGAAGCGAGCAAAAGGCTGAATATCTATGTTGGAATTGTAGACAACCAGGTCACTATGCCATTGATTTGCTCATATCCTGTAGTCAACAAGTACGAAACGAAACGAAGAAAGAAAGGTCTTGAGAGAAAGAAGACAAGAGAAGAAAAAAAGGCAATGATGGTCAGAGAGATCGAGACAACCAAGTCAAGAGAGACAAATTTGACTCGGAGAGCGGTGAAGTGACTACTCAAGTGACTCGAAGAAGAAGCCTTGATCTTAATGGCCAAAGAACAAGATCAAGAAGATGAGGTACAATCTAACTCAACAAGCTCGGACACTAGTGATAGTGACTCGCGTGACACACACTTCATCACCCACGATCTTTATGATTCATTAGGCAAAATGATGAAAGACTTTGAGCATATCAAAACCTCACACACACTATTGAATGAGGAAAACAAATACTAAAAAGTCAAAACTCAAAGTGACTAAGGAGCCGAGTACTCTAAGTCAAATAGCTAATGAGAATAATAGTTTAAAGGCTTTGAAAATGCTAAATTAATAGCGAAAATTGTCTTTGCTATAGAAAAGAGGAGAATGACCTCAAAAATGTTATTGCCTCATTCACTAAGGCATCTAAATCATTGGATGATCTTATTATGAGTCAAAGAGAATGTGGAGACAAGACAGGCTTAGGATTTAATTCCTTTGTGCCATGTCAAACCTCAAGAGTAATTTTGGAAAAAGGATCTTCAAGTCATGAAGAGTCCGAAAAATCCAAAACTCTAAATGATGCACACACTTTCAATCCAAAGCACAACACTAAGCGAACCGCCTTGGTTACAAAGGAAAAGGAAAACAACCGATTGAGAGTCTTTGAAAGGGCACCGAGAAGAGATTCACCGAGTTCCTCAAATGAGACTCCAAATGAAAAATACTCAGTAAAGAAGAAGCGAGCTACCAAAAATCCCGAAAAACTCACAAAAGAAATACATATGATGGGAATGGTAGAAAATATCCAAGCCAAGTACTGGAATAATGTGAACTATCGGCTAGACTTATGGAATACAAGCCCAAATGGCAAAGGCCTAGAACTCAACAAAGGCCATTCCAAAAGCATAAGAGCTTTCATCAAAGACACAAATGCACCTAGGCACTACACTCAAAGACACCACAATTACCCAAGAAAGGCAATTGCTAAAACACATGTGCGTAGGCATACGACAATGAGAGACAATGTATGAACCTGGACTCCCCAAGCAATTTGCCAGGATTGATTATGATTATGGCAATCGATAGATGGCAACCTCTTGAGTCAAATCATTTGGCTATAGGTTGGTTGGATTATCTTATAATTCTAACCCCTCGGGACCTGCATAAGAATGGGTACCTAAAACTTAATTGCCTTGATTGCGGGTTCAAGGAATAGTGAGTGCCAAGGAACCTGGTACATGGATAGCGGTCATTCCGGACATATGACGGAAATAAAAGAAATCTGTCAAAATTCAAAAGAAGTCAAAGGAGCCAAAGTCATATTTGGAGGAAATGAAGCTCCTGGTGAAATAAGAGGCATTGGATCCATCCAGGAGGAATGGTTTAGAAATCACGGATGTTGCATATGTTGAAGGGCTACAATGTTGGATTCAACATGGGAATATGCCAAATCAAAAATGTTGAATCTAATGAAGTTGTCTTTGCAAGGATGCGGCAGAAAAATATGTATGTAGTGGATTGGTCAACTCGCAACACCCAAAGACTCTCTACTAGCAAAAGAGCAAACTTGTGAATCAAGTTGGGTGTGGCACAAAAAGCCGAGTCATCCCCGAATTTCAAAACGATTAATAAGCTAGCAAAAGTCATCTTGTAGAAGGACTTCCGGACTCGATATACAAGAAGAAGAGTATATGTGATGCATGTCGAAGGAAAACAAATCAAGTCGTTGCGTTCGAAAAGACTTGCCCATCCTCAACAAGAATATTGCATCTGCTTCATATGGATCTATTTGGCCCATGGAACCAAAGCATAAGTGGAAAGAAATACACCTTGGTGGTAGTAGATGACTACTCAAGATATACATGGACAATATTCATGTGCAAGAAGAAAGAAACTCTACAAAAGCTACCACGGTGATGAAGAGGATACAAAATGAGAAGAGTCAAACCATTATCAAAATAAGACCGGATAGAGGAACCGAGTTTGTCAATGGAATAATAACTCGATCTTGTGTTGAGAATGGTATTGGTCATGAACTATCACCAAGGACTCCCAAAAGAATGGAGTTGCGAAGAAGAAGAAAGCAGAACCCTCAAAAAGCGGCGAAGGACCATGTTAGGTTTGACGGGGTTACCAAAAAGGTTTTGGGGGAAAGAATCAACACGACTGCTACACCCAAAACAGGATGTATGATAAATAGGCGGTGACAAAGACTCCTTATGAGATCCGGATGGAAGAAAACCAAATGTTGCATATTTCGGGATATTTGGATGTAAATGCTTCATCCACAATAATGGCAAAGATAACCTAAAGGCTTTTGATGCTAAAGGCGATGAGGGTATCTTCTTAGGATACTCACCGGTGAAAGCAAAGCTCTGAGAATACTCAACAAAAGAACTATGGTTGCGGAAGAATCCATTCATGTAGTATTCGATGAGCCAAACATAAATGGAGAAGACATTGAAGAGTCGGTGATAATTTGATAAGAAACATCCAACCTTACGAAGAGTCCTATCTTTGAAGGTAGAAGCGGGGATTATCAATTGAAAGAAGATGAGATAGTTGAATCTCAAAAGCGGTGGAAAATCTGCATTGAGTGATCACGAGAGAGTCGACCCGCAAAGAACACAAACGGTACCGCAAGTCGATCAATCGGCTAACTTACTTCAACTTTGACGTAAGATGGCCGAGACCATCCACGAACTTGTCATTGGAGACATGAGAGAAGGTGTCAAGACAAGATCGAACTCAACAAGAAGCAATGTTCACATGCTTCATCTCGAATAGAGCCCAAAGATGTGTCACAAGCATTGGATGACACACATTGGATTCAAGCTATGCAAGAAGAGCTTAATCGATTTGAGAGAAATAAAGTATGGGAATTAGTACAAAGACCCATACATCAAAATGTTATTGGAACCAAATGGGTATTCGAAATAAGATGAACGAGGAAGGATCTGTGGTAAGAAACAAAGCAAGACTGGTTGCCAAAGGATATTGCCAAGAAGAAGGAATAGATTTTGATGAAACATTTGCTCCTGTAGCAAGATTGGAAGCTATAAGGATGTTTCTTGCCTATACGACTCACAAAAATTTCATTGTATATCAAATGGATGTAAAAAGTGCATTCTGAATGGATTATTGGAAGAAGAAGTGTATGTTGAACAACCTCCGAGGATTTGAGCGAAAGACTCTTGGAGACAAAGTGTACAAACTCAAGAAAGCCTGTATGGATTGAAACAGGCACCCGAGCATGGTACGATACCTGTCACAATTCCTAAATGAAAATGGATTCACTAAAGGAAAAGTGGATAGAACACTTTTCGAAATTCAAGACAAGAAGAGTATCTTGCTTGTTCAAATATATGTGGATGACATCATTTTTGGATCCACTAACAAAGAGTCGTGTGAAAAATTCTCAAACCTCATGCAAAGTAAATTTGAAATGAGCATGATGGGAGAGCGACATTTTTCCTTGGACTTCAAGTGAAACAATGAAGGATGGAACCTTTATAAGTCAAACAAAATACACCGGAGATTTAATGAAGAAATTTGGTATGGAGGAGAAGTCTTCAGTAAAAATACCAATGAACACATCGATCAAAATGGACATGGACGCGAGATGGCAAGCCTCAGAGATCAAACAAGATACTGAGCACTTATTGGATCATCGCTCTATCTCACCGCTAGCAGCGCCGACATCACCTTTCTTTGTAGGTGTATGTGCAAGATTTCAATCTGCTCCAAAAGAGAGCCATATGACCGGCTAAGAGAATATTGAGATACTTAAAAGGAAGCGAAGTAGGTGTGGTATCCAAGGAAGGTGGATTCAAGCTAATTGGCTATTGGACTCGACTATCTTTGGATCACGGTGGGCGCAGGAAAAAAGTACTTGAGGCACATGTCAAATGCTTGAAAACAGACTAATTTCCTGGTTTAGCAAGAAGCAAAACTCAATAGCCACCTCTACAAAATGGTGAAAGAATACATAAATGCTGAAAATTGTTGTGCCCAAGTCTATGGATGAGGCAAAGAATGAGAGATTATGAAATTGAAGAAAAAGAAATTCCAATCATGTGTGATAACACAAGTGCCATTGCAATCACCCAAAATCCTGTGTTGCACTCAAGAACAAAACATATAGATGTCGGATATCATTTCATAAGAGATCATGTTGAAAAGAAGGACATTATCTTGGAATATATCTCAACCGATAAGCAACTAGTGACATCTTCACAAAACCATTATGTGAGTCAAGATTTGAAGAACTCAAACATGAGTTGGGGTTAATTGAGCTAAGGCGAGACACGGAAGAGTCAAAGAAACGAAATGGAATGAGAAAAGAAGGTGAAAAAGAGTGAAAACAAAAAAATTAGCTCAATAAATCACCATTCGGAAAAGTCGGCTATACCAAGTCAAATGATAAATTGAGTCACTAAGAGAAATGTGAGAAGCGAGTTAAATCGGCTAAGAGATAAAATTTGAATAACTTATGAGCAAAATGACAAAAACGCAAATCGTTTTGACTAAGCGGGAATGTTTTAAGGAACGCGTCGGCATAATGATGATGTGTACGTGACATAAAGTCGCACACCAAGCTTATGATTGGATATAAATCTTTGCCGCATTAAATACGAGACATGAATCGCTCAAATATGCGTGCGAAATCCAAGCCGTTGATTTCGATCACGATTCAAAAACCGTCTGCACGTCCTTTCATAAACCATATTTAAACCATTTTTCGTCCGTTTCTCTCTCACACTTCTAAAAACTGTTCAATCTCTCTCAAAAAGCAAAGGCAAACACTCTCGAAACCCTATCAAACTTCAAATCTACTTCGAACTTTTCTTGAAATTATTAAAAATGGCACCAACATATGACTTTACCAAGTTGGGAAAACAAATCCACACCTGTTCGACCGTGGATTTCGACGAATGGTGAAGCGGGGTCCGACACCCTGGTGAAGAAAATTGCGAGAAGCTAGAAACGGCAGGATCAAACCGTTTCTAACACTGGAGTATCCTATGACCTATGTGGAGGAGGTCGCACAATTCTACGTGAATGCCGAGATTCACGACGAAGGAATCAAGTCATCCTGTTCACGGGAAGCGGTGACTATCACGGCCAAGGATTTGGTGAATCGCTCACTACCAAAGAGAGGAGCATCCGAGATCAAAGAGGCTGATGTAAACTTGGTGACGCATGGAAAGAAATAGCCAAGTCCGCGTTGTCGACAAAATAATATACACAAAGAAACAAG
This sequence comes from Rehmannia glutinosa, assembly GCA_016081115.2. NCBI lineage: Eukaryota > Viridiplantae > Streptophyta > Magnoliopsida > Lamiales > Orobanchaceae > Rehmannia > Rehmannia glutinosa. The sequence continues at coordinate 197,589 of JABTTQ020001016.1, read as the reverse complement.
AGACTCATGAAGGAAGATTATCACAAATTGTTGGACATTGTTGCCAAGTGTATCGACATCAAATTTGGCACTTTGACCAAGCTGTCAAAAGGCAAAATTGACTGTGATGGCCGCAAATAATCGAAGAAAAGAAGATAAACTGGCTGAGTTTATCTACAATGATCTGCCAAAACGTGGGAAACAAGTCCTTCAAAGAAGATGGGTCATTTGGAGGATCCCTGGGATATGGCCTAGTGATTGGCCGCTATTGGAGGTGAAAGGAGTACCTCTTGGACATGGGAAAGCTTTCCATGTCAACAAGAGGATGTTGAGCAAATCTCTCGTGCTCGAGAGCGTGCATACGCCAAGAGAGTGACACTGGTGAGGGGGAATCAGTGACCCGAAGACACAAACCGCTTCTCTCCAACCAAGAAGAAAGTTGCCCTACGACTACCAAGAAGTCTGCTTTGCCCCTGCAGAAAAGAAAACCAAACATGCACTGCCCCTGCAGCAGAGTCACCCGCCCAAGCCGTGTCACCCGCCCCTGCAGCGGCCGGTCGAGAAGGACTCACAAATTCCTTCTCTCGATCGTCAAAAAGAGGAGGTCGACAAACCTAGACGGCCAGCTCCTCGAAACAAACACAAGCACCGGCCCAGTAGCCCAAGACTCGAGACACACGTCTCGAACCGAGAAATCCTCTGGTACAAACCAAGAGACGAAGAAGACTTGTAAAGCAATCCGAGCGGAGAAACCAATTGAGTCGGCTACTCACTAGCACAAATACCGGAGACTCTTTGGAAGTAGAGTCTCCGGATGTAATTGATGAAACAAACCAGTCTGGAAGGTGATCGTGAGAGAGGCAACTCAAGACACAGTTGTAGCTCACACAAATGGTGAAACTTCGAAAGAACCAAGCCAGCAGATAGTGATGTAATGATCCTATCTCCACCTTACCCGGACATCCGAGAATCGTCTGCGTGAGTGGAGAAAATGGAAGTTGAAGCCGGTCAAGGGAACAGCAGTTCCAACGGCTGAATTCATAGAAGAAGAAAGAAGAAGCTGCTAAATTTCCTTGGATTATCCACTCTATCTCCCAGCTCTAGATGAAGACAATCGCTTGAATATTCTGCGGATCTACAAGGACAAGGAGAGAGAAGAGCAAGTCAAGAAGCAGAAGCACGAGAAAAGGCAAGTATCGCCCTATCTCGGCACCCACAGAACACTTCCATCCTCTCCTTGATGTCTTCTCAAAAGTGACGAGGAACTGAGAATGCTTCGCCCACGGAAGAATGCGGTCAGCAAGCATTGCGTGAATCAAGAACCCTTCACGAGCAAAGATCGATGGAGGGACCAGGAGAGTCCTCGAACACGGTGAAATCGATCCAATGGGAGTGGTTCAAAAATAGCCACGATGTTCTTCTACCACTTCCTAACTAACTCGGAAGAAGCATAAGGAACGATGAATGGCGGGCTAGTGGGGACCCCAAACGAGCCAACCCCTATTGAAGGTGTGCCACCACCGCCCCAACTGAACCATCAACTGCAGCAAAATGGGAGTTTGGAGACGAGTGACCCCACTCCAAGTCACTCACCGGTGGTGCTCGGTGGGGAAACTCCTCCACGCTGCAAACAAGGTCGGAGGATCTTTGCGAGATGACTCCACAAAGAATGTAGGAGGCGAAGCAAAGAAAACTCAAACACAAGAAGAATACAAAGCAAGTTGCCATCAACGGCTCGAGCGATTGAGACTCTTCTCGGTGAGGTGCCAACAAATTCGAAGGCTAATGACGCACTGATGCGATCGAGGCACTGAAGGAAACGTACAGGAGTTAACACTGGCGATGAAAGCGCAATCCATGGGGTTGAGACTCCAATGGATGCCATCAGTAGAAGACCCTAAGACAGTGACACTGTCGAAAGGGAAGACCAAGCCTCGCGCGAAGAGAGACTCTGCCGGAGGAAATGAAGGCCCACGGAGGTTGAGACTTCCCGGGTAACACAAACAAGTAGAGAACATCCCTCCCGCAACCATCGATCCATCCGAGAAGGAGATCGGCGCGCACTTCATGATTCCCGGACAACCCGATGTCACCTTTCTGCGGGATCGAGGAAGGCGAAGAAGGAAGTTTAGTCGACTCCCATGACAAATCCAAAAGACTCATTGCGGATGTTCCAGGCACGAGCAAGTCGATCCCAAGACTACTCGTCGGACCTTTAATTTTGATGATGAGCCACCAATGGAAATCTCATCATCGTCCGATGACGCACGATAAGGCCGAGGGACCATCTACTCAAAAGGAGAAATCACCGAGACCAACGAAGGCACATTAAGGCAAGACAAGGCTCGGCAAGCGAGTCTCGCACCACAAAACCCAATGAACCGAGAGACCACTCGCTCTCGGCTCCTCAAGCCACAATGGATCGATTCCCGAAGAACTTCACGTCCACCGCTTATCATCGAACAAATCCCGGATGGCGGTGATGAATCCTTTGTGGAATCTTTCCCATTCTCACCGGAGATACAGAACTCCACGAAGAATCCGAAAATGAGCAAGCACGCTACCCACAGACCAGCTCCTGTTTTTCACTCGGGCACCATTGTTCCAAATAGACTTGATTTCGATTTGTATGGCCATCACCGCAATGAAAGAATCACCAAGTACGAAGTGTTCAAGGCACTCTTTCTTTGAAGTTGAAAAGATGGAGAGGCATCGAGCCTCCTTGGATATGCGCTGGACAACAGAGATGCCAACCTTACGGTGACTTGAGAGGCATCACAATCGGGATAAGGAATGGTGGCAACAAAGAAGAATCAATGCGTGTGGAGAACAGGTGAGATACTTGCAGACAATTATTCAACAAGTCTGCTTGTGTGGAGAGTGAAAATGTTGACGCAAAAACGGGCTGCGGGAACACATTGAACAAATGCACGAAGCTCACACCGCCGAGATCAAGTCTGCGTGAGCGAATGCAAATGATATACAACGTTTGGAAGAACACATGACAAGAAAATTCAGCCTTCTCATGGCCGAGATGAAGTGATTTGGCAGAATCCAACGCTACTCGGTCAATTCCGTGTCAAAGATACAACGCAAAGCAGACTTGAAGCAAAATTCAACCATCGAAGACTCGACTTCATGCTTGCCAAGATGTTCCACTGGGTTCCTCTATCCTTTGATGATGCCAAAAGGGGAAGAGGAATACCTTAAAGAAAGAAAATCGAACTGAAAAAGAAAGGAAGCGGTGACAAGGGAACAATTTGAGAAGGAAAAATCAGTGAGGAAATTTTGAAATCAAGAAAGGAAAATCTGGCGAGGGGAAGGATCAAAGAATATGACCTTGATGATTGCACAAACCCCCAACAGGTCCTCCACAACCGACATTATAAGCGAAAACTCCCGTGACTCTGCCACTCCAACACTCTGTTGTATCTATGGTAGAGAAGAGAAAAGAAATTGAAAGCGAGGGATGAAGGAGGTGGAAGGAAGAATGGATGCCAGGGTGATGAACATTTTGAAAGAACACGGAGGCATTCCATTGAGCGGAGAGACACGTATGCCATTTCGGATGTCGGAGACAGAGCCAAGATCGATTAGCGAATTCAAAACGCTCGAATCAAGGTTATTTTGCAAATTTGTCCTTGGCTCAAGCTTGGATCAGATCTTGGGAAAAGGTCTCACACTATGTGAAGAAGCCGACAGATGACGAGACAACCGCGATCCTCTTTGGTCACTCCGCTGAGCACTCACTCGGAAAGGAAAGAAGAAAGGCCCAGATACGCCCAGAGGTAGAGGAAAAGCGGCGATGGAGGAAGAAGCTTCAGACCTGGCCTCGCCCAAGAATATTGAATACGTAGATCCGGAAAGAAAGGAGGGATCTCTTTTGGGTGGGCTTGACCATGTGGCGAACTTGCAAGTGGCCAAAACCAACGCCGAGTATGCAAGAAGGATAGAAGAAAACAAGAGACAAACTCGGCTATGGCGGAGAGACAGGAAAGAATAAGGAAAGATGAAGTCGCCGAGGAAGGCATATGAGAAGAAAAAAAGAAGGCGGTGATGACGAGAAGAAGAGAAGAAGAGAAAGAAGATCTTGATCAAGATGAAAGAAGGAGACAAAAGGAGATGAAGTGTTCTTTGTCAACCGCCGTGTATTTTATATGTAAATACATACAATGTAAGTCTTCCGTAATAATGCCATAAATTTTTTGAGACAATTACATACTCGATACACCTTGTAAACATTGTGTTAAGTACAAGAATGATATGATCAATAAAAAGATTGATTATGCGCATACATTCTATGTCAATACACTATCTCGTATGTATCTTTGTTATTTGCATCTTTGTATGATTTAAGTTTTGGCATCATCAAAAAGGGGAAATTGTTAGGAATTTTGTTGTTTAGATTTTGATGAATGCCATGTAAAACTTAGAATAGAAAATTGGCTCCCCAATTCTTGCTTTGAAATATATTGTAACAATTAGAGTGGCCAAAGTGAGTTAAGTCGCCTACGCTCTCGACTTGCAAGAAGACAACTCAAAGGCTTGAAGGAAAAACTCTGTGAGACAATGAGTACAACAAAGAAAAGCGACAGAACTCGATCAAGAAGAAGCGGTGAGATGCACGGTGAGAGGAACATCGATCAAAGTCAACTCAAAGAAGCCAAGTCTCAAGTCAAGTGACGGAAGAGTCATCCATGATTGGAAGGCGACTCTAAGTCACCTGGGAAAGTGAGGAAATGCAAAAAGTCGAGATAATCGAAAAGAACCGTTGCCGAAATCAAGAGATTTACTTAAACAAGTAATATCTTCATACTACCTTTCTTGGAGTGCTCGATCCCAGAGCGTGCAAAGAAATGAACGAATGGGAAGCACTACACCGTGTCGAACTCGAAAAGGTGATAAAACATTTCATACGAGGAAATGGCAATTCCAAGAAGTGCAAACCAACGACTGCAAAGTGATTTTCAAAAATGAGCCTATCTCTTCAACGGGCAAATTTTTGAAAGTTCACTATAAAAGGCCGAGGAGTTTGATTGAGAAAAGATGATGATGCGTGAATGACACACACGTGAGATTAACAAGCTTATCAAAATTGAAATATTCTCAATCCTCAAGCCTACATCTAGAAGAACATCAATCCAACACTTACCTCACTTGTGAAGGAAAGAGAACTTCAATCAGTTGAAGAAAACTAAAAACAAGGGGGTCTACACTCCAAGAAGGATTGTAGAAAGGTTCAAGGTGAACCAAGTCTTAAGCGTTTGGAGGGCTTCGTGATCAAATCCAAAGTGCTTGAGCAAGTGAGTCTGTGTAGCAAGCGCAACGCCTGTGAAGAAGCTGAGTCGTCTGACGGAAGCCAGCTGATCAAGCGTCTCATCGAGTCCCAAAGGATCAAGTCGGCCGTTGTGATCAAGACTTGTATCTGGACTTACCACTTTGTAAACTGATCATTACTTAGTGGATTCCTCCGGGGAGTTGGAGAAGAGAGAGTAGAAGAATTACCCCATCTTGAACCTCTATAAAAACTTTCTTGTGTCATTTACTTTCTGACATTTAAATATCCGCACTTTTAATTGCTTATATCTGTGATAAATTTGCTATCCATCGATAATCTATAAGTACTAAATCAAAAATTTGTAAAAACTTGCTTAAACAAACTTAAGGGTGTTAAGTCTTCCTCACTGAAAACAAAACCACAAACTAAGTCAAATTATAGCCAACAATTGAGTTACTCTACTAATCAAATTTGAGTCATTGAGAGATTAACTCTCTTGAGTGACTAATTCATCCCATCAAGGACACAAATGTGTGTAGAACTCAGAGATTTAAAAGGCCTAAATCGAAAATTTGGTAAGGTTTATTCAACCCCCCTTCTAAACCTTACACTTACACCCCCTTGGGACCTACAGTTCACGAGCTTTCGTAAGTACCAAAAAGCACCCCTAACTCTGTTTAGCATCAAGCAGAGGAAAGGCGAGGGACTTCGAAGTTATATACAGAGGTTCACCGCGGCAAAGTTGGAGGTGCCTTAGGCTAGTCCAGAAATTTTGGCTAATGCCCTAGCTCAGGGCCTGAAAGATAGAGAGTTTTTTGAATCTTTGGTGATAGAGTCGGCTAAGACCTTTGATGAGCTGTTAGCTCGGGCGGAGAGGTATATTAACCAGGAAGAGACGAGGAAGATGAAGAGGGAGGAAGGAGAGAAAAGAAGAGATAGGAAAGAAGATCGGGAGGATAAGGGATCTCAGAAGAAGCCGAGGTCTGAGGCAATGGGTGGACGGTCGAGGTATGAGAAGTATACGCCATTGGCTGTCCCTCAGGGCGAGGTGCTCATAGCTATTGAAAGGCACCCCGACCTGAGGTGTCCAAAGGCACATGCGGAGGCACCGGTAAAGGCGAAGTGCGAGGAATTTTGTAGGTTCCATAATGAGTATGGGCACACAACAGATCGGTGCACACACCCGAATGATAAAATTGAGCGGCTCATTCAAGCATGTCACCTCAGGGAATTTGTGTACATCAACAAAAAGGAGAAAAAATGGGAGTATAAGAGGGACAACCGGGGTTATCATGAACCTCGGCGGGAGACAGAGCGTAGGGGGGAGGAAAGGGAGGAGCTACCTCCACCTCCGCCCCCACCTCGGCGAGAGGTCATCCAGATGATTGTTGGAGGGCCGGCAGAAGGAGATTCTAGGAGAGCTCGGAAGAATTATGTGAGAGCAAAGGCACGGACCGGGCCAGGTGCGAAGCGATTGAAAGTGGAACAAGTCGGACTAGGGCCAAGTATCCAATTTGGGCCGGAGGATAGCAAGGGTATCGTAACACCTCATAGCGATGCTCTTGTGATCACAAAATGACGATCTCTAATTACGATGTGCAACGAGTATTTGTGGATACAGGGAGCTCGACGGACATCATATTCTATGGTTGCTACAGGAAGATGGATCTCCAGGTCGGGCTGGAGACGGTGGACACGGCATTGGTCGGATTTGCTGGCGGAATGATCCAACCAATAGGTATGATTACTTTACCTGTCTCTTTGGGTAATGAGCCTAATCGCAAAACTAGGATGATTCGATTTTTTATAGTAGATGCACCCTCTTCGTACAATGCTATGTTGGGTATGTAAGTCCAAGCGACTACGATAATCTAGAGGGGGGGTGAATAGATTATCTCCATCTTTTTGATTATGCCCTCTTTTTCGAAACAAATAAGCCAAGACAATAATAAAGGTGTGGGAAGTAAATAACACACGTCGATTTATAGAGGTTCAACCCACCTAGGGCCTAATCCTCTACCACCCCAAAGATCTCCGGGATGGATTTCAAAAAGAAAAAAGATTTTATTAATTACCAAAATTAATACAACACCTTACAACATCACCTTGAAGAGCACCACACTCTTCTTCAACAACACCTTGGAGATTACCACAATCTCCCTTGAAGATTACCACAATCTTCCTTCAACGGCACCTTGTGAAGATCACCACAATCTTCAATCTTGAAGAACACCAAATTCTTCAAACACCTCAAGAACACCACACTCTTGAAAACACCTATCACCTAGATCACCCAAGTGTATTCTTTCCACAAGAATACTCACAAGGATGTCTTGTGTTGAATGATGACCAAAAAACAAGATTACAACTCAATAATGAATAATACAATTTGAGTGAAAGTGTAATCAAGAATAAAAGCCTAGACCTCAAGATCATGTGCAAATGCAAGAACTTAGGCTTATTACAACAAGAATGTAGAATATGAAAGCTTGGAGAATTTGCAGATTTTTCTTGTTGTTTTGATTGCTTGTGTTGTTGTATCTTGTGTCTTCAAATCATCCTCTATTTATAGGAAAGTCTTCATAGACATAGACTCCCCCTTCTTCACTTTTGTCTATAAAAAGAGGATCACAAGATGTAGAAATATTGTACAAAAATCAAAAACAAATCTTGCTGATAAGGATTCCAACGGTAGAAATTTTGCTGTCAAAATATTACACAAGGCGACCGGTCACCCTATAGAAAATTTTGAACGTTAGACATAATTAGTGCGATCCAGGTACCGTTCAAAGGGGGGGTCGACCGGTCAAGGGGGGGTCCGACCGGTCGCCCTAGGGTCCAACTTGTCGGCCCCTAGGTGGACCGGTCCCCCTGCGCAGTTTTTCAAGTTCAGTGCTCTCTGTTTTCATTTACGCATTCTTCAGGTGCCGATTGACCTCTTGTTCGACCGGTCGACCTCCAATTTGAAATGTTGTCCAATTTTTGTCAAAAATAAACTTCAAAAAATACTCCAAAGAATTAGTAAAAATATTTTAAATCAATTGGGAGTATTTGGACAACAATTATAAACATTATTTTGGTGTGAAAACCAATTAACACAAAATCATCAAAAGTGTTGTCCAATTTTTATCGAATAATAAACTCTAAGAAATACTCCAAAAATTAGTAAAAACATTTTAAACATTTAGGAGTATTTGGACAATAATTATAAACTTTGTTTTGGTGTAAAAACCAATTAACACAAAATCATCAAAAGTATTGTCCAATTTTTATCGAATAATAAACTCTAAGAAATACTCCAAAAATTAGTAAAAATATTTTAAATCATTTAGGAGTATTTGGACAATATTTATAAACATTGTTTTGGTATAAAAACTCATTTATACAAAATCTTGATAAAAATATTTATCTAACAGGTAGACCGTCATTAAATGCTTTTCAAGTTGTGGTGTCATTTGTACCATTTGAAAATGAAGTTCCGCTTTGGGGGAAGAGGTAGGTGAGGTTGGTGGAGATCGGTATATGGTTAGAAAATTATATGTAGAGAGTATTCAAAAGGCGGAGAGGAGAATGCTTTTGATGATGATAGAAATAGAGACAAGTGATTAAGTTTGGACGAGCCGTAGAACATGTCCAACCTAATGAGAAAATGATGATGGTCGAGCTAGTCTTTAGGTGACCCCGATAAGGTCACCAAGATAGGGAAAGGATTAAGCCCGAGTGAGTTGAGGGAGGGCTGGTGAAGTTTCTAAGGAGCAATGTGGATGTGTTTGCTTGGACAACGGAAGACTTGGTGGGGATTGATCCGAGCATTCTTTGAGCATAGGCTCAATGTCAATCCGTCATACAAGCCTGTGAAACAAAAAAGAAAAGAAATTTCGGTCCTCGAAGGATGCTATAATTCGAAGCAGAGTGTAGAGGTTGTTGAAAGCGGGGCATATCAAAGAAATCCGGTTTCTAGAATGGTTATCAGCGATCTTGGTGCCAAAAACAGAGGATGATTGGCGCATGTGTGTGGATTTTAGGGACTTGAACCGGGCTTGCCCAAAGGATTACTGTCCGTTGCCCCGAATTGATCAACTTGTGGATTTGACGTCGGGGTGCGAATTTCTCAGTATGATGGATGCATCGCAAAGCTACCACCAGATCAAGCTGGCAGAGGAGGACCAAAAGAGGGTGAGCTTCACCACCTCTTTTAGCACTTTTTGTTATGTAGTAATGCCGTTCGGGTTGAAGAATGCAAGAGCCACATACCAGAGGTTGGTGGATAAGATGTTTGAGAGGCAGCTCGGGAGGAATATTGAAGTATATGTGGATGACATGTTGGTTAAAAGTATGAAGGCTATGGATCATGTGCGTGACCTAGGTGAGACATTTGACACTTTGAGAAAGTACCGGATGAAGCTCAACCCTAAGAAATGTGCTTTTGGTGTGAGGTCGGGAAAGTTCTTGGGGTATATGGTGACGGAGAAAGGAATAGAGGCTAATCCAGAGAAGGTCAGAGCCATTAGAGAAATGGCACCACCTCGGGATGCAAAGGAAGTGCAGTGTTTGACAGGTCGGCTAGAAGTCTTGAATCGGTTTATTTCGCGCCTGGCGGAGAGGGTTTGCCCTTCTTCAAGGTGTTGAGGAAGGCCCAAAAGTTTGTTTGGGATGAGGATTGTCAGAGGGCTTTCGAGGATTTGAAAACTTATTTGGCCGATTTGTCATTATTAACTAAGCCATTGTCGGGAGAGCCCTTGTACTTATACCTTTCGGTAGGAGAGCAAGGGGTCAGCTGTTAGATAAATGTTTTTATCAAGATTTTGATGATTTTGTTTTAATAAGTTTTTATACCAAAACAATGTTTTTATATGTTCAAATAATTCTAAATGATTCAAAATGTTTTTACTAATTTTTGGAGTATTTCTTAGAGTTTTTAATTTGATAAAAATTGGACAACACTTTTAGTGGTTTTGTTTAAATTGGTTTTTACACCAAAACTTTGTTTATAAATGTTGTCTAAATACTCCCAAATGATTTAAAATGTTTTTACTAATTTTTTGGAGTATTTCTTGAAGTTTATTTTTGAAAAAAATCGGACAACATTTCAAAGAGGAGAGTCGGCCGGTCATTCCCAAAAAATGGTCGAAATGGTGCACGAAGACAAGAAACTCAAACAGAACATGCGGGTTTGAAAAAAATGGAGAGGGGACCGGTCCGAGGGAAGGGCCGACCGTCGCACCTGGCGACCGTCGACCCCTCCTCCGACCTGTCGCGCCCCAACCCCTACCGGATCACACTATTTTTTTCAAACGGTTGAAATCTTCAACAGGGCAACCGGTCGCCTATGTTATTTTTTTGACAAAAAATTCCAACCGTTTGCAATCTGTGACAACAAGATTTGCTTTTCAATTTTGTACAATATTTCTATCTACATCTTGTGATCTTCTTTTTGTAGACAAAAGTGAAGATATATGAGCCTATGTTGGTGAAGACTTCCCTATAAATAGAGGATGAATTGAAGACACAAGACACAACACACACAAGCAAAATACACAACAAGAAATCGCAAATTGTTCAAGCTTTCATTTTTACATTCTTGTTGTAATAGCTTTAAAGTACTTTCACTTGCACATCTTTGAGGTCTAGGCTTTTTGATTCTTGATTACACTTGCACTCAATCTTTGTATTGGTTTCATAGAGTTGTAATCTTGAATTTTGTCCATCATTCAACACAAGACATCCTTGTGAGTATTCTTGTGGTAAGAATACACTTGGGTGATCTAGGTGATAGGTGTTTGAAGAGTGTGGTACTCTTCAAAGGTGGTGAAGGAAGATTGTGGTAATCTCCTTGAAGGTGTTGTAAGAGGATTGTGGTGATCCTCAAGGTGTTGTATTAATTGTGGTAATTAATAAAATATTTTTCTTTTTAAAATCCATCCCTGAGATCTTTGGGGTGGTAGAGGATTAGGCCTAGGTGGGTTGAACCTCTTTAAATCAACGAGTGTTGTTTAATTTCCGCATTTACATTCTTATCATTTACTTGTTGATTCAAAAAAAGAGGGTGATTTGCGAAAAATCGGCATAATCTATTCACCCCCCTCTAGATTATCGTAGCCACTTGGACTAACATCATCAGCCTGATCTGATCGGGGAGAGAGGTCGATTCGAGGCCAAGTATATTATGTCGATGGTATTGAGGAATGCCGAGCTGCGATATGCGGAGATCGAGAAGGCGGGTTTGGCCTTGGTGGTGACCGCAAGGAGACTTCAACCGTACTTTCTTTCGCACAAAGTAATCGTCCAAACTAATCTTCCATTGAGAAATGTGATGAGCAAGCCCGAGGTGGTGGGAAGACTAGTAAAGTGGGCCATTGAATTGAGTGAGTATGATATTGAGTTTGAGAACAGATCGACCATTAAAGCTCAGGCTTTGGCAGATTTTGTTCAAGAATCGATAAGGGATGATAGTGGAGAAGGAGCTTGGGTGATTTATGTGGATGGTTCAGTATGAAGCTCGGGTTGTGGTGCTGGTATTGTCCTAATCAGCCCACAAGGGGTAGAAAATGATTTTGCTGTAAGATTGGAGTTCAAATTATCCAATAATGAGGCGGAGTATGAAGCATTTATCAGAGGGATGCAAATGGCCATTGAGATGGGGGCTACTAGAATGATTATTTATATGGACTCTCAACTCGTTCATAAGCAGGTTACTGGGGAATTTGAGATTAGGGAGGAAAGGATGAAGAGGTATGTTGAAGCATGCCGAGCTTTAGAAGGAAAAGTGAAAGAGATCAAGACTTGTCAGGTCCCGAGGGCAGATAATGGTCGGGCGGATTTCTTAGCAAAAATGGCCAGCTTGGCCTTGGAGAATCAAGCCAAGCAAATCACGCTTTTGATGGCAAAAGAGACTGTGTTGGGTATGGATACCGGAGAGATTGAGGAAAAAGAGGATTGGAGATCGACTATCATAGCCTATCTGAAAGGGGGGGTCCTACCGGGAGGTAGGCGTGAAGTAGCTCGGCTGAAAATTCGGGTGACACATTTTTGCATTATTGGGGACAAGTTATATAAGAAAGGCTTCTCCATGCCCCTGCTGAGGTGTTTGAGTGGAGAAGAGGGTACGTATGTACTTAGAGAGATGCACGAAGGGTGTTGTGGAAATCATATAGAAGCAAGAATCTTGATGAAAAAGGTGCGAGGGTAGGGTATTTTTGGCCTTACTTGAAAGAGGAAGCAGAGAAGCTAGTGAGAGCATGTGAGAAATACCAGATTCATGCGCCTCTGATACATCATCCGGCAGGAGCTCGGACTATGAGCTCGGCATGTCCTTTTGCAAAGTGGGGGATTGATATTATGGGTCCTTTTCATCCGGCTTCAGGTCCGAGGAAATTCTTGATCATAGCGATTGGTTATTTTAGCAAGTGGGTGGAAGCATAGCCCTTGCTAAAATAAATGAGGATGCAAACGATGAAGTTCATCCGCAAAATATCGCATGTCGATATGGAACACCTCGGATCTTGATATTGGATAATGGAACGCACTGGTCGCGGGGGCGGGTCCCGCTATCAAGGAAAATTTCACGCTCGGTGGCTCACCCACGAGGCCAATGGGCAGGTGGAGGTCACTAATAGAATCTTGGTCCAAGGAATCAAAGCTTGGCTTGAAATGACAGGAGGAGCATGGGTGTAGGAGCTCAGTTCGGTATTGTGGGCTTATCGAACTAATCCAAAGGAGGCAACAGGTGAAACTCCGTTCAGCTTAGTGTATGGAATGGATGCTGTTATACCAACAGAGATCGGGATGGAGACTCATCGAATTCAAAATTTCAATGAGAACGCCAATGAGATGATGATCCAAGAAGCTTTGGATACTATTAATGAGAAAAGAGAGATGACATTTTTGCAGATGGAACGAACACGAGGAAGGATCAAGGCAGTGTATGACAAGAAGGTGATGAGGAGGGCCTTCCAGGTCGGAGATTTGGTTCTGAGAAGGTTGGACGCCAGCAAGAATAAGGGAAAGTTGGATGTAAATTGGGAAGGGCCACTTCGGGTGGCAAAGGTGCTGGCAGGAGGTGCATATGAGCTGGAGGAACTGGATGGGCGAAAGCTTCCGAGAGCATGGAACAATTGCAATTTAAAGAAATATCATTCCTAGAATAGAGGAATATCTGATGTAATGAAATTACTCGTTTGGAATGAAATGGTCTGCTTCCCTGAATTATGAGTTCGGAAAATAAAATTGGTAAAAATTAACAAGTATTTGGAGCTCACTCGAGCTAGACTCCAAATACTTGGGGCCACGAGGCCATGCAAGGAGCTCAGCCCGAGATGGTCACGTTGCCCACAAGGGCGATCTCGAGATCATCATCTGGAATCTTCTGAACAGAAGTGAGGGGGGTGCCTTCGGGGAGCTGGGGGGTTGGCTGACCTCCAGGAGGATGAGAAGAGCCCCCAGAGCTGGAAGCAAGGTGGAGGACAAATGGAGCAGATAAAGATTCTATGAAAACCTCCACTGGAGCTAGATTGAGATGCTCCGCCTCATCAGAGAACACGAAGCACTTGGGGTCAGGAAAGATCCTTTTGGGACCTCGGTGATCAAAGGGCTCAGTAGTGATATCGCGTTCCTTGAGCTGAAGCTCAGCCTGATCAAAAGCAAATCCATAATACTCCATAGCAGCTGAAGATAGGACTTTGATAAATTCTCTGGAGCTTAAAAAGGTTTGCTTCACCCTCTCCCGGATAGCCTGAACTATGGAAGAGCCCTGGGGGGAGGTCTGGAAACCTTGACGACCAACTTCAATGCCCTCAGCTCGAGCTTGGTCGGCATTAATAGTGCAGCGGATTTGAAGATCACCCACATTGGCCTTGAGGTCAGCATTGTCAGCCTCCAAGGCCTTCAACTTGGTCTCAAAAGAGGCCACGGTGGCCTTATGGACCTCTTTCTTCTCTCTGAAGCGGCGCACCTCTTCCAAAAGCTTAGTCTCCCGAGTCTTCAGCCGTGTGCATTCTTTCTTGGCAGTATTGAGCTCGGCAATGAGGGCAGGGTCAGCAAAACCCACACGAGCTCGGGAGATTGAAGCAGCAAGCTGGGCCTCAACTTTCGAATGGTTCATGCAAAATGCACTCACCAGCTCGGCATCGCTGAGTTTCTCTAAGGCAGTGCGATCGGGGCTTGGGCAGTTGCCTTGTACATACTGGATGGCAAAAGTCCCATCAGTATTCTTCAAAACGGAGTTACCAGTGAAGAATGTCTGGTTGGGTGTGTAGATAGGGTTGCGAGTGAGAGTGAGAGGAGCAACCGAGGTGGTAGTAGTCTTAGCCTTCTTGGTTGCGCTGGCACTGGTACCAAGAGCAGACCTCTTGGGAGGAGGAGGTCGGATAGCAGGATGGGCTTCAGGACCTGTGAGGTCAACTATCACAATGGCAGCCGAATCAGGTCGCCTGAGCTGAGAAGGTTGGCTTCCCTGATCTGTCACAGCAGCACCTGCGGCATGAGGGAGGGAACCGAAAGCAGCTTGTCGCTCTTCCTCCTCCTGCTCAGCAACCATCTGTGCCATAAACATGTCTGCACAATAAGAAAAAGGTTAGCCAACAGGTAAGGAAGAAGTGAATTAAATATGAAAAGATAATTACCAATGTCACAAGGTAAGGGAGCCATTATGGAGCTGAGCTCGAAGTAGTACAAGAGAGATGGAGTTATGAGACGAGAAATGTCATATTTGACCAATGTAAGTTTATTTATCAAAGATTGGAGTTCGGGAGACCGATATTTGGGGTTATGCTTCCGCTGAAGAGGAAGGCTCCAAGTCCGTAATTTTTTGTTTCTGTAATTTGCCATTTTGAAGGCATTCCCTATTCTGTAAAATTGTAATCAACAATCGCAAAACAATTATCCGAACTTCACGATGGCAAGCATAAGCAAAACCCCGATCATCCCTCCTGCTCAAGCTGAAAAACCCAAAAAATTCATGGGTTTCGACTTCAAGAGGTGGCAACAAAAAATGTTGTTCTACATGACTACCCTAAGTCTGGCGAAGTATCTGACTGAGGACGCTCCTGTTGTTGCTGAGAATGAAACAAATGCTGAAAAACGCGCTGCATTTGATGCATGGGACCAGGGTGATTTCCTGTGCCGTAACTATGTCCTAAACGGACTTAATGATGCACTTTACAGTGTGTATTGTGCTGTGAAATCCTCTAAAGAATTGTGGGATTCTTTGGAGAAGAAGTACAAAACCGAGGATGCCGGCACAAAGAAATTTGTTGTCGGTAAGTTCTTGGATTTTGTGATGGTTGATTCTAAAACCGTGATGGAACAAGTTCAGAAGTTCCAGTTGATCCTACATGAAATCTCTGCCGAGGGAATGGCTTTGCCGGAAGCATTCCAAGTGGCCGCCTTGATTGAGAAATTGCCCCCAAGTTGGAGGGATTTCAAGAATTATCTCAAACATAAGCGAAAGGAGATGGGACTAGAGGATCTGATTGTCAAACTCAGAATTGAGGAAGACAATAAGAGGATTGACTCTAAGTCCAAGCTTATCCCTATGGAGTCAAAAGCCAACTTGATGGAGCACGGCTCGTCAAGTAACTCGAAGAAAAGGCCTAACGATAAAGGCAAGAAACCGGCAGCTGGAAAATTCCAGGGAGCTTGCTACAACTGTGGCAAACCGAACCATATGGCAAAGGACTGCCGTCAACCAAAGAAAAAGAAAACAAAACCGCAGTCCAATGCTAATGTGGTTGAAGAAAGGGAGCTGACAGATGTTGACATGTCGGCGGTGGTGTTTGAAGCCAATTTGGTGGATAACCCGAAAGAATGGTTTGTGGATACCGGTGCCACTTGCCATGTCTGTTCTGATAAGGATGCATTCTCTTCTTACATCCCATCGACCGGAAGGAAGCTCCATATGGGGAATCATGCCTCTTCGATGTTCTTTGGCGTTGGAACGGTGGTGCTAAAGCTTACTTCGGGAAAGGAGTTGAAGCTGAAGGATGTGCTGCATGTCCCAGACATCCGCAAAAACTGGTTTCGGGTTCGCTGCTGGTCAACCATGGGTTTAGACTAGTTTTTGAGTCTGAAAAGTTTGTACTTAGCAAATTTGGATAGTTCCTTGGTAGGGGTTATCTAGACAAAGGACTGTTCAATATTAATGTAATGACTACACGCCGTTTTGGCGAGAATATGAATAAGAATGAATCTTCATCTGTTTATATTGCTGAGTGCTCTAATTTATGGCATATTAGATTAGAACATGTAAATCTGAATGCTATAAAAAGATTGGTAAAATTAGAATTGATTAATTTACCTGAAGTAAACTCACAAAAAAAATGTGAACTTCGTGTTGAAGCTAAAATGGCTAAATTACCATTTCATTCGGTTGAAAGGAGCACTTCACCTTTAGAGTTGATACACACTGATGTGTGTGATCTAAAATTTGTGCAAACTAAAGGTGGTAAAAAATATTTCATCACATTTATTGATGATTGCACAAGGTTTTGCTACTTATACTTGTTAAGAAGCAAAGATGAAGCATTAGAGGCTTTTAAGAATTTTAAAAATGAAGTTGAAAATCAACTTGGCAGCCGAATTAAAATAATTCGGAGTGATAGAGGTGGCGAATATGTTGCCCTATTTGAAGAACTATGTACCCAGTCGGGCATAATTAATCAAACAACAGCACCATATTCACCACAGTCTAACGGTGTTGCTGAATGCAAAAACCGGACTCTAAAAGAGATGATGAATGTCATGTTGATAAGTTCCGGATTACCTCAGAATATGTGGGGGGAAGTGTTAGTCCAAGTGGCTACGATAATCTAGAGGGAGGGTGAATAGATTATGCCGATTTTTCGCAAATTGCCCTCTTTTTCGAATCAACAAGTAAATGACAAGAATGTAAATGCGGAAATTAAACAACACTCGTTGATTTATAGAGGTTCAACCCACCTAGGGCCTAATCCTCTACCACCCCAAAGATCTCCTGGATGGATTTCAAAAAAAAAAATATTTTATTAATTACCACAATTAATACAATACCTTGAGGATCACCACAATCCTCTTACAACACCTTCAAGGAGATTACCACAATCTTCCTTCACCACCTTTGAAGAGTACCACACTCTTCAAACACCTATCACCTAGATCACCCAAGTGTATTCTTACCACAGAATACTCACAAGGATGCCTTGTGTTGAATGATGGACAAAATTCAAGATTACAACTCTATGAAACCAATACAAAGATTGAGTGCAAGTGTAATCAAGAATCAAAAAGCCTAGACCTCAAAGATGTGCAAGTGAAAGTACTTAGGCTATTACAACAAGAATGTAAAAATGAAAGCTTGAACAATTTGCAGATTCCTTGTTGTGTATTTTGCTTGTATGTATTGTATCTTGTGTCTTCAATTCATCCTCTATTTATAGGAGAGTCTTCACCAACATAGGCTCCCAACATAGGCTCATTCTTCTTCACTTTTGTCTACAAAAAGAGGATTACAAGATGTAGAAATATTGTACAAAACTGAAAAGTAATTCTTGCTGATAAGGATTGCAACGGTTGGATTTTTTGCTGTAAAAAATAACATAGGGTGACCGGTTGCCCTGTAATAAGATTTCGAACGTTTTGAAAAAATAGTGCGATCCAGGTATGGGTCAAAGGGGGGGTCGACCGGTCGACAGGGGGGTGCGACCGGTCGCCCTAGGGTGCGACCGGTCGGCCCCCTGCTGGACCGGTCCCCCTCTTCAATTTTCTTGACCTAGTGAGTTCTGTTTCAATTTTGAGTTCTTCAGGTACCGGTCGACGTTTTGGGCGACCGGTCGACCTCCAATTTTAGATGTTGTCCGATTTTTATCAAAAATAAACTTCAAGAAATACTCCAAAAAATTAGTAAAAACATTTTAAATCACTTGGGAGTATTTGGACAACATTTATAAACATTGTTTTTGGTGCAAAAACCAATTTAAACAAAACCATAAAAAATGTTGTCCATTTTTATCGAAAAATAAATTCTTAGAAATACTCCAAAAATTAGCTAAAAACATTTTAAATCATTTAGGAGTATTTGGACAACATTTATTAACAATGTTTTGGTATAAAAACTCATTTAAACAAAATCATCAAAATCTTGATAAAAACATTTATCTAACAAACACCCCCTTTTTGATGATTACAAACCAAAACAATTTTAGGAAGTCGATTTTAAAACAAAACCAATTTTCCGGTCTAAAACATCAAACCATTACAAGCAAGATTTATCATAAGTACAAACACACAAGGATAGGAGCAAAGATTTTTCAAAATCATTTTTGTACAAGCTCCCCCTATCAACATGCATAACACAATTAAGTAGAAGCAAACAACTACAAGCTAAAAGCTTGAATTTCATGGGCTTAAAAGCTCCCCCTGTCACAAAAGCATCATTAGTCAAGTATAAAATTCCATAATACATCACATGGACTAAGTATAATCCATAGCTTTTGGCTTTTAAGAGCTTTAGCTTATAGCTTTTCTTGCGAGCTTATTTATGCTTCTTTGAGCTTATGAGCATTTTTCTTGTTTTTCCCCTTTTGGAATCATCAAAAATGTTAGAACGATAAAAACATCATACAATTATAGATTTATCGAGCATATTGAGCATTTAAGCTTAAATTCCGAATAAAAGGGAAACAAATGCTCATTTGATTTGTAAAAGCTCATTTGATTGATAAAACATGATCTCTATAAACTTATAAGACTTTTCAAATCAAGAGAATCATGTAGGTGATGAATTTTTCACTGAAACATTTTGTCGAACACTTGGCGTGCGCCGAATAAAACAAGAGAAATATAACGCCTTTGTGATTCGTTTAAGCCAAAAAATATCATCACCAATTTCAATACAACAATATTCATTCATCATCAATCATCATAAACAACACATTAATACAAGAATTTCAACAAGATATCAAGATACAAGCACATTCTAAAGGGTTCAACCCAATTGAGATTAAAAGGAGAAATTCTTACCATTTAATCGGTAAAGATGAACAATGATGATGATAATCAAGCCTCATGAAGTCCAAAATATAAAATGTATGTAATAAAACAAATTTGAAGTGAAATTTGTGTGAAAAGTGCGTAGGGGACGAAAAATGAACACAAAGACCAAAAATGATGAAAATGAGAACAAAAACGTTTTTATCCAAAATTTTGCTGTGGTCGACCGGTTGGGGGGGTGGGCGACCGGTCGACATCATGGGCATCCGCCTTTCCCAAACAGATGGTTCTTTCTGTTTTCCAAAATCCGAATTTTCAACCACAAAACCGATTTTTTTGCCCTTGTGTTTTAAAAACGTGCAAAATACAAACGTAAACTTCATTCAATATGCATTATGCTTAACCGAGCTCGTATCGACGCAAAAGTCTCGGAAGATAGAGGTTTTGTAAAAATGTCCGCTAATTGATCTTGAGATGGTACAAAAGATATCTCAATTTTTCGTTTTGAAATACAATCCCTTAGAAAATGATGCCGAATCTCAATATGTTTAGTATGGTTATGATGAACCGGGTTTTGAGCAATATTTATAGCGTATATATTATCACAAAAGATGGGAACATTGTTAGTCCAAGTGGCTACAATAATCTAGAGGGGGGGTGAATAGATTATTCCGGTTTTTCAGATTTTGCCCTCTTTTTCGAAAAGCTCAAACAAAGATGAAATGCTAAATGCGGAAAGTAAATAGCACACGTCAATTTATAGTAGTTCAACCCACCTAGGGCCTAATCTACTACCACCCCAGTATATCCGGGATGGATTTCAAAAAGAAAAAAAGATTTTATTAATTTACCAAAAATTAATACAACACCTTGAGGGTTACCACAACCCTCTTTCACCACCTTGAGGATTACCACAACCCTGTTACAACACCTTGAGGATTACCACAACCCTCTTACAACACCTTTGAAGATTACCACAACCTTCAAACACCTATCACCTAGATCACCCAAGTGTATTCTTACCACAAGAATACTCACAAGGATTTCTTGTGTTGAATGATGACCAAAATCAAGATTACAACTCAATAAAGATTGAAACAATATGAGTACAAGTGTAATCAAGAATTGAAAGCCTAGACCTCAAATTTGTGCAAGTGAAAGTGCTTAGGCTAATACAACAAGATATAGAAGTGTTTGCTTTGTTTGCTCTTTTTGCTTGTATTAACTGTTGTATCTTGTTGCTTGAATGAAGCCTCTATTTATAGGAGAGGACTTGGCTTTCATTTCCAGACATTGGCTCCTCCTTGGGGAGTGATTTGCTGCAAAAGAAACTATTTAAAATGATCAATATAATCATAGAAATCAATCCCACAAAATAGGAAAAATCGTCCAAAACGCAACGGATAGTTTCTTTGAAAAATGGGGTTCGACCGATCGCGCAATAAGATTGAAATTGAATTCTGCGAATTTTTACACAGGGGACCAGTCGGAGGGGGGTGCGATCGTCGCCTTAGTCAGTGACCGGTTGGACTGAAGAAAATTCAAAATGCAGAGAAGTCTGAACAAAAAACCAACTCCCGTGCATGTCGCTCGCCGGTCGACCGACCGCGCTCACCGGCCGACCACCTGGTCGACCGGCCGCCCCTTTTTTTTCTTACGCCTCATTTTCTCGTTTCTCCAACTCAGTACGGGTTGCCCTATAGGGCGACCGGTCGAGCTGAAAACAAATGTGTTGTCCAATTTTTTTTCAAAAATAAACTCCAAAAAATACTCCGAAAAATAGTAAAAACATTTTAAGTCGATCGAAAGTATTTAGACAACATTTAGGGACATTGTTTGGTTTAAAAACCCATTTGAACAAAATCGAACATAATCATCAAAATCATGATAAAAATATTTATCTAACAAACTCCCCCTTTTTGATGATTACAAACCAAAATAATTTTCTCGAGGACGACTTTGAAAACAAAACAGTTTTCCGGTTTTACGAGTGAACTATCCGTTAAAAGTATTTCATACAAAGCTCCCCCTATCTATGAGCATATCAACAAACGATTTTTATAAGTTAGAAACACAAGCTATAACAAGCTTATATAAGATGCCTATAGACATCATGAGCTAAGAAGCTCCCCCTGTCACAATACTTAATCAATTTCATTTGAGTCCAAAATTAAAGCCATGGACTAGGTATTCTTGGCTTTAAGAAGCCATAGCCTTTTATTGCGAGCTTTTATTAGCTTTTCTTGAGCTAACGAGCCAATATCCTGTTTCTCTCCCTTTGGAATCATCAAAAAGAATGTTAGAATGGTGAAAACACCATACAATAATATCAAAGTGCGCCAAAGGGACGGTTTATTAACCGTTGAGCAATTAAAGCGTAAAATCCAAGGAAAATGGGAGAAATGTATCATGAAGAGTTCATACGCTTGTTTTATTAGGCAAAACATGATCTCAATAGATGTTGGAGACTTTGGAAGCAAGAGAATCATGTAAAAGTTGAAATTTTCATTGCGACATTTCATCGAACACTTTGTGTGCGTGAAAAATAAAAGAGGTTGTATATAACCCTTGTAAATGTTTCAAGCCAAAAATTTTTATCACCAATTCACCTCAATCATTATACAATTCAACATAATAGATAAGCTCATCAAAATCATATGCAAAAAAAATATCAAGAAATATACCATAAGGTTATTAACTCAAGGGTTCAACCCAATTGAGCAAAAGAAGAGAAATTCTTACCATTTGATCGGAAACGATGAGCCATAATGATGATGATCATGCTATATAATGTCCATGTTGTGAAAAAGATGCATGAAAACCATTTTTGAATGAAATATGTGAAAATTTGGCAAAGGGGACGAAAAATGGCCAAAAATATGTTAAAGTTGCGAATGCTGAAGACAGAACCATTTTAATCCAAGAAATGGCGTAGAGCGACCGGTCGAGGTTGAGGGCGACCGGTCGATGTTGAGGGCGACCGGTTGCCCTCAACCCTTTCAGCCCACTGTCTGTCAGTCGTTTTCCAAAATCCGAATTTTCAACCAAAAATCCGATTTTTCGCCTAAGTTTTAAAAACGTGCAAAATACAAACGTAAGCTTCATTCAATATGCATTATGCCTAACTGAGCTCGTATTGATGAAAAAGTCTCGGAAGATAGCGGTTTTGTAAAAATGTCCGCTAATTGATCTTGAGATGGTACAAAAGATATCTCAATTTTACGTTTTGAAACACAATCCCTTAGAAAATGATGTCGAATCTCAATATGTTTAGTACGATTATGATGAACCGGGTTTTGAGCAATATTTATAGCGGATATATTATCACAAAAGATAGGTACGTTTTCAAAAGAGCATTTGTAATCCACTAAGGTTTGTTTCATCCAAAGAAGTTGAGTACAACAAAATGCGGCGGAAATATATTCGGCCGGCCGTTGAAAGAGAAAAAACACATTTTGCTTCTTTGAAAACCAAGAAACTAGGCAATCGCCTAAAAATTGACATGATCCTAAGTACTTTTCCGATCATCAATATTTCCCGCATAATTCAATCACTATAACCTTTAAGAGAAAAATTTTCATTCTTTGGATAAAATAAACCATATTGAATGGTGCCTTTCAAATATCGAAAAATCCTTTTAACGACACTCATATGAGATTCTTTGGGATTGCTTTGAAAACGAGCACATAGGCATATGTATGAAGAATGTCCGGTCTACTAGCGGTTAAATAATAAAGTAAACTACCAATCATACCTCGATACTTTGATTCATCCACGGACTTGCCTTTCTCATCTTTGTCAATTTTGACATTTGTTGCCATGGGAGTAGAGACGGTTCTTCCTTCTTCAATGCCGAACGTTTTCAAAAGTTCTTTTGTATACTTAGATTGTGATATGTAAATACCTTCTTGACATTGCTTAATTTGGAGTCCAAGAAAGAAGTTGAGCTCCCCCATCATGCTCATTTCAAATTCTCCTTGCATCAACTTAGAGAATTTCTTGCACAAAGAATCATTAGTAGCACCAAAGATAATATCATCAACATAAATTTGCACAAGTAAACAATCTTGCCCTTTTTAAAAAACAAATAGAGTTGTATCAACTTTACCTCTTATAAAACCATTTTGTAAAAGAAAAGAACTAAGTCTATCATACCATGCACGGGGTGCTTGTTTTAAACCATACAAGGCCTTTTTAAGTTTATAAACATCATTAGGCCTAGAAAAATTTTCAAACCCCGGAGGTTGTTTTACATAGACTTCTTCTTAAATAATACCATTTAAGAAAACGGATTTAACATCCATTTGGTAAAGTTTGAAATTTTTAAAACAAGAATAGGCAAGTAAAATACGAATAGCTTCTAAACGTGCTACGGGTGCAAAAGTTTCATAATAGTCAATACCTTCTTCTTGACAATAATACCTTGAGCTACTAACCTTGCCTTATTTCGAACAATGTTGTCTTGATCATCAAGTTTGTTCCTAATACCCATTTTGTACCAATAATAGTTTGAGATGGAGAACAAGGTACTAATTCCCATACATCATTTCTTTCAAATTGATTTAACTCCTCTTGCATTTCTAAGAACCAATCCTCATCCTCAATGGCCTCTTTAGCATTTTTAGGCTCTTTTTGAGAAATAAGAGCTTTCTCGGCAAATTTCCTCCGGGTCATCACTTTGTCAAGGGGATCACCAATAATAAGATCTTTTGGGTGATCTCCCTTAAATTTCAATGCAACGGGAAGATCCGAGATATCACCTCTATCTTCTTGAGGACCATTTGGAGTGGACGGTTGATCATTTGATGTAGACGGTTGATCATCAATTTGAACAAATTGTTCAATAATATCTTCTTCATCACTTTCGTCATTAGGTATTCTTTGAACCCCGAAGCTTCATTGAATTTAACATGGATGGATTCTTCAACAACTCCACTAGTCTTATTGTAAACCCGATATGCTTTGCTTTTTGTTGAATATCCCATAAATATCCCTTTATCGGCCTTAGGATCAAGTTTGTCCACTTGATCCTTGGTATTCAAAATGAAGCATTTACAACCAAATATCTTGAAATAACTAATATTTGGAGTTCTACCTTTCCAAAGCTCATATGGAGTTTTATTCATTTTAGGACGAATATAAACTCGATTAATGACATAGCAAGCGGTACTTACGGCTTCGGCCCAAAAATATTTTGGAAGTGAAAATTCATTGAGCATGGACCGACTCATCTCTTGTAATGTCCGATTTTTCCTTTCAGCTACTCCATTTTGTTGAGGTGTCCTTGGAGCCGAGAAATTATGAGCATATCCTTTGGTTTCACAAAAGTCTCTAAATTCACCATCAAATTCTCCGCCTCGATCGCTTCGAATAAACTTAATAGTGTCTTCCTTTTCATTTTCAATGAGTCTACACAACTTAACAAACTCATTAACGACATCGCTTTTATTGGTAAGAAAAAGAGCCCAAGTATATCTAGAAAAATCATCGACGATAACAAAAGTGTAATGTTTTCCACTTAGACTAGCCGTACCAATATCCCCATACAAATCAAGGTGAAGCATTTGTAGGGGTTGGTTGTGGAAATTTCGTTTTTGGGCTTAAAACTACTTTTAACTAATTTGTTTTTTTGACAAGTGTCACATAAGCCAAGATTTTCAAAATTCAATTTGGGTAGTCCTTTCACATGTTGGTTTTTGTAAATATTTTTCAAATTCTTGTATCCAACATGTCCAAGTCGCCTATGCCATAAACTAGTTAAATCATTATTGGCGACTAAACAAGAAATATTTTGACTAACCAAATCACTTGTACAAATTTTGTAAAGATTGCCTTTTCTATTTGCTTCACAAATAATTTCACCATTTTTAAGTATAAGGCATTTTTCTTTATTAAAAGAAACATCATAATTTGAATCACAAAGTTGGCTAACACTTATCAAATTAAACTTAAGCCCTTAAACTAAAAGAACATTACTAAGAGAGAATGAAGAGTTACCAATTTCTCCATTTCCAAGAATTTTTCCTTTGCAATTGCCGAACATGACCATACCCTCTTCTTGGAGCTTAATGTTGGTAAAAAGTTCTTTCCTCCCGGTCATATGGCGTGAACATCCGCTGTCCACGAGCCATTTTGAATCTTCCATTGTTGTTATAGCCCCTATTACCTACAAAAGAATTTCTTTTAGGTACCCTATAATTTTGGGGTCCATGGGGGTTAGTCTTGAGACCTTTGGGTCTCCAAACATGTCTTGAGCTATTTCTCAATTTGCAATTATTAGCATAATGTCCAACTTTGCCACAATAAAAACAAGTAGGAGTATTATAATTATTAGCACGTACAAAAGTCGGACCTTGGTTATTTTTCTTAAAAACACTTTGAAATGGCTTATAACCAAGTCCCGATTTGGAATGCTCACCTCTTTGTGCATCTAAAATTTTTGTGACTTCATCCGTGCTTATGTTGAAACGATGCACATCATTTTTCAAACATTCAATATCTTTTGTGAGCGATTCCTTTTCGGTTTCAAGAGAATGAATTCTAGTAAGAGTAAGAGCATAAGCTTTGTCTAGAGATTCATAAGAGGTAAATAATTTTTCCTTTTCAACCTTAAGCTCCTTATGCTCCTTTTTCAAATTTTTGTATTTAACAATTAAATTTTGAAACTCAATTTGCAATTCATCAAAATCACATTGCAAGTCATCAATTATGGAGGAGGTAGAAGAATTTGAGTGTACCTCATTGTTTTCATCGTCTATGGCCATGAGACCGTGTTTGGTTTCTCCTTCCTCATCGGTTGTTTCGAGTAGTTCATCTCATGTTTTGACTTCCGCATTTAGAGCCTTCTTTTTTGTGAAAGGCTTCTTTTTCTTTTGCTCCTCTTCATCGAGCTTCGGGCAATCGGCAATGAAGTGCCCGGGTTTTCCGCATTTAAAGCAAGCATTATCTCTTGGTTTTCTTGCTTTATTTTTATTCACAAATTTTGCAAATTTTCAAACAAGTGCGGCCGTCTCTCCTCATCATCATCATTATCATAGTATGCATTATTAGAAGAAGAAACAAGACCTTTAGGAATAATTTGCATACCCGATTGATTTGTGGATGGTTTGGAATTTTTCCTCTCCTTGAGATAGACTTCATAGATGAGTAGATTTCCAATAAGCTCATCAAACTTGAGTGTCTCAAGATTTTGTGCCTCCGTGATTGCCGTTACTTTTCGGACCATGAGCCGGGAAGAGCATTCAATACTTTGGTCACCTTGTCTTCTTCGGAAATGACTTTGCTGAGGGCCACAAGAGGATTGACGATATTGTCAAGCCTTTCCACCATTTTGAGATGCTTTCGCCATCATACATGTTAAAGTTTTCGAAGTCTTTAACAAGCATGGTCTTTCTTGCTTGCTTGACTTTTCTTAGTCCATTCATAGATTGTCTCCAATTTTTCCCAAACCTCATGTGCCGACCTTATGCCTCTTATGCGATTGTATTCGGTGGCGGTAAGAGAAAAATGCAAAATATTTAAGGCCTTACCGTTTAGGGAGAAAGCCTTTTTCGTTTTCATCAAACTCCTTAAAGGGCTTAGGAGCCAGTGCCATCCTCCGATTTCTTTGTTGGTTGATCAACTCCTTCAATGACCACATTCCAAATGTCGAACCCGCACCCTTGTAGGAAGCACTCCATATGGTCTTTCCAAAATGCGTAGTTGTTGGCGTCGAATAGTGGTGGCTTATTGGTGAAGGCCGGTGGTGAGATGAGCATCATTTGTAGCCATGGATCTTTTCACCTTTACTCCCCTTTGTGGAGGCTTGTTTGGCTCGTACCACTTGTTAGTCCAAGTTGCTACAATAATCTAGAGGAGGGTGAATAGATTATTCGGTTTTCGATTTTGCCCTCTTTTTTCGAAAAGCTCAAACAAAGATGAAATGCTAAATGCGGAAAGTAAATAGCACGTCGATTTATAGTAGTTCAACCCACCTAGGGCCTAATCTACTACCACCCCAAAGATATCCTGGATGGATTTCAAAAAAGAAAAAAAAAGATTTTATTAATTTACCAAAAATTAATACAACACCTGAGGTTACCACAACCATCTTTCACCACCTTGAGGATTACCACACACCTCTTACAAAGACCTTGAGGATTACCACAACCTCTTACAACACCTTTGAAGATTACCACAACCTTCAAACACCTATCACCTAGATCACCCAAGTGTATTCTTACCACAAGAATACTCACAAGGATGTCTTGTGTTGAATGATGACCAAAATCAAGATTACAACTCAATAAAGATTGAAACAATATGAGTACAAGTGTAATCAAGAATTGAAAGCCTAGACCTCAAATTTGTGCAAGTGAAAGTGCTTAAGGCTAATACAACAAGATATAGAAGTGTTTGCTTTGTATGCTCTTTTTGCTTGTATTAAGTGTTGTATCTTGTTGTTTGAATAAAACCTTTATTTATAGGAGAGGATTTGGCTTTCATTTCCAGATATTGGCTCCTCCTTGGGGAGTGATTTGCTGCAAAAGAAACCATTTAAAATGATCAATATAGTACTGTTAGAAATCAATCCCACAAAATAGGAAAAGTCATGCAAAACGCGGATAGTTTCTTCGATAAACGGGGGTTCGACCGTCACGCAGAGATAAGATTAAAATTGAATTATGCGAATTTTTACACAGGGGGACCAGTCGCCCTTAGTCAGGACAGTTGGACCTGAAGAAAATTCGAAACAGAAAGTCTGAACAAAAACCAACTCCCAGTGCAAAAAACCAACTCCTCGCCGCCCTCACCGGTCGACCACCTGTCGGGTCGGTCGCCCTCCCTTTTTTCTTACGCCTCATTTTCTGTTTCTCGGCCAACTCAGTACGGGTTGCCCTATAGGCGACCAGTCGAGCTGAAACAAATGTGTTGTCCAATTTTTTTCAAAAATAAACTCCAAAAAAATATTCAGAAAAATAGTAAAAACATTTTAAGTCGATCGGAAGTATTTAGACAACATTTAGGGACATTGTTTTGGTTTAAAAACTCATTTGATCAAAATCGAACATAATCATCAAAATCATGATAAAAACATTTATCTAACAAACATTTTCAAAAGAACATTTATAATCCGCTAAAGTTTGTTTCATCCAAAGAAGTTGAATACAACAAAATGCCGCATAAATATATTCGGCTTCGGCCGTTGAAAGTGAAACACAATTTTGCTTCTTTGAAAACCAAGAAACTAGGCAATCGCCTAAAAATTGACATGATCCGGAAGTACTTTTCTGATCATCAATATTTTCCGCATAATCCGAATCACTATAGCCTTTAAGAGAAAAATTTTCATTCTTTGGATAGAATAAACCATATTGAATAGTGCCTTTAAAATATCTAAAAATTCTTTTAACGACACTCATATGAGATTCTTTGGGATTGATTTGAGAACGAGCACATAGGCATACGTCATGAAGAATGTCCGATCTACTAGCGGTTAAATAAAGTAAACTACCAATCATACCTCGATATTTGGATTCATCAACCGACTTGCCTTTTTCATCTTTGTCAATCTTGACGTTTGTTGCCATTGGGGTAGAGACGGTTATTCCTTCTTCAATGCCAAATTTCTTCAAAAGCTCCTTTGTATATTTTGATTGAGAAATATAAATTCCTTCTTGGCATTGCTTAATTTGAAGTCCAAGGAAGAAGTTGAGCTCCCCCATCATACTCATTTCAAATTCACCTTGCATTAACTTAGAAAATTTCTTGCACAAGGATTCATTAGTAGCACCAAATATAATATCATCAACATAAATTTGCACTAATAAGCAATCTTGCCTTTTTTCAAAAACAAAGAGAGTAGTATCAACTTTACCTCTTGTAAAACTATTTTGCAAAAGAAAAGAGCTAAGTCTATCATACCATGCACGGGGTGCTTGTTTCAAACCATACAAGGCCTTTTTAAGTCTATATACATCATTAGGCCTAGAAACATTTTCAAACCCCGGAGGTTGTTTTACATAGACTTCTTCTTGAATAATACCATTTAAAAATGCGGATTTTACATCCATTTGGTAAAGTTTGAAATTTTTAAAGCAAGAATAGGCAAGTAAAATACGAATAGCTTCTAAACGTGCTACGAGTGCAAATGTTTCATCATAATCAATACCTTCTTCTTGACAATAACCTTGAGCTACTAACCTTGCCTTGTTTTGAACAATGTTGCCTTGATCATCAAGTTTGTTCCGGAATACCCATTTTGTACCAATAATTGTTTGAGATGGAGGACAAGGTACCAATTCCCATACATCATTTCTTTCAAATTGATTCAACTCCTCTTGCATTTCCAAAAACCAATCCTCATCCTCAATAGCCTCCTTAGCATTTTTAGGCTCTTTTTGAGAAATAAGAGCTTTCTCGGCAAATTTTCCTCGAGTCATTACTTTATCAAGGGGATCACCAATAATAAGATCTTTTGGGTGATCTCCCTTAAATTTCAATGCTACGGGAAGATTCGAAGTATCACCTTTATCTTCTTGAAGAACATTTGAGCTTGAAGGTTGATCATTTTGAGTATCATCTTGAACAATGGGTTCAACAATATCCTCTTCATCACTTTCATCATTGGGTATCCTTTCAACACCCGAAGCTTCATTGAATTTGACATGGATAGATTCTTCAACAACCCCACTAATCTTATTGTAAACCCGATATGCTTTGCTCTTGGTTGAATACCCCATAAATATTCCTTCATCGGCCTTAGGATCAAGTTTGTCTAATTGATCCTTAGTATTCAAAATAAAACATTTACATCCAAATATTTTGAAATAACTAATATTTGGAGTTCTTCCTTTCCAAAGCTCACATGGAGTTTTATTCATTTTAGGACGAATATAAACTCGATTAATGACATAGCAAGCGGTACTTACGGCTTCGGTCCAAAAATATTTTGGAAGTGAAAATTCATTTTGCATGGACCGACTCATTTCTTGAAGTGTCCGATTCTTCCTTTCGGCTACTCCATTTTGTTGAGGTGTCCTTGGAGCCGAAAAATTATGACTATATCCCTTGGTTTCACAAAAGACTTTAAATTCGCCACAAATTCTCCACCTCGATCACTTGAATAGACTTAATAGTATCTTCCTTTTCATTTTCAATAAGTCTACACAACTTAACAAACTCATTAACGGCATCGCTTTTATTTGTAAGAAATAAAGCCCAAGTATATCTAGAAAAATCATCAACTATAACAAAAGTATAATGTTTTCCACTTAGACTTGCCAGACCAATATCCCCATACAAATCCTCAAGATGAAGCATTTGTAGGGGTTTGGTAGTGGAAATTTCATTTTTTGGCTTAAAACTACTCTTAACTAATTTGTTCTTTTGACAAGTGTCAAATAAGCCAAGATTTTCAAAATTCAATTTGGGTAGTCCTTTTACATGTTGGTTTTTGTAAATAGTTTGTAAATTTTTGTATCCAACATGTCCAAGTCGCCTATGCCATAAACTAGTTAAATCATTATTGGCGACAAGACAAGAAACATTTTGACTAATCGAATCACTTGTACAAATTTTGTAAAGATTGCCTTTTCTAATTGCTTCACAAATAATTTTATCATTTTTGGAAGTAAGGCATTTCTCTTTATTAAAAACAACATTATAATTTGAATCACAAAGTTGGCTAACACTTATCAAATTGAACTTAAGCCCTTCTACTAAAAGAACATTACTAAGAGAGAAAGAAGAGTTACCAATTTCTTCATTTCCAAGAATTCTTCCTTTGCCATTGTCGAACATGACAATACCCTCTTCTTGGAGCTTGATGTTGGTAAAAAGTTCTCTCTTTCCGGTCATATGGCGTGAACATCCGTTGTCCACGAGCCATTTTGAATCTTCCATTGTTGTTATAGCCCCTATAACCTACAAATGAATTATTTTTAGATACCCTATAATTTTGGGGTCCATGGGGTTAGCCTTGAGACCTTTAGTCTCCAATAATAGCTAAAATTATTCTTCAATTTACAATTGCTAGCATAGTGTCCATTCTTACCACAATAAAAACAAGTAATAATACGAGGACTACTAGCACGTACAAAGGTCGGACATTGGTCTTTTTTCTTAAAAGCATTTTGAAAAGGTTTGTAACCAAGTCCTAATTTAGAATGCTCACCTCTTTGTGCATCTAAAATTTTTGTGACTTTATCCGTACTTAAATTGAATCGATGCACATCCTTTTTCAAATTTTCAATATCATTTGTGAGCGTTTGTTTTTCGGTTTCAAGAGTACGGACCATAGTAAGAGTAATAGCATGAGCCTTATCAAGAGAATCATAAGAAGTAAATAATTTATCTTTTTCTAGTTTAAGCTCTTTATGATCCTTTTTCAAATTCTTATATTTAACAATCAAATTTTGAAACTAATTTTGCAATTCATCAAAATCACATTGTAATTCATCAACTAGTGAATTAGGGTTAATTGAGCTGAGTTGACACTCAGAAGACTCAAAGAAAAGAGATGGAACATGAAAAGATGGAAAAAGAGCGGAGCTCTTGAAACAGCTAAGTGAATCAGCCGTATCGGAAAGTCAGCTGCAACAAGTTGGGCGACAATTTGAATCACGATGTGAATAGAGAGAAGAAGAGTTGAATCAACTAAGAAGCAAGCTGAGTCTCTTATGAGCAAAGTGACAAAAATACAGTTGTTTCTCCTAAGCGGGAATGTTTTTAAGAATGACGTCAGCATAATTATGATGTGTACAAATAAAAGTGCGCATACCAAGCTTATGATTGGATATAAATGTTGCTTTGCATTAAAGGCGAGAAATTAAATGCTAATCGGGCGTGCAAAATCGAGCCATAGATCTTGATCAAATTTCAAAACCATCCGCACGCCCTTTCATAACCCATATATATACCATTTCGTCCGACTTTCTCGGAAACGAGCTAGCCAAAGAGTTTAGCTCGATACCATTTGTTAGTCCAAGTGGCTACGATAATCTAGAGGGTGAATAGATTATGCTAATCGCAAATCGCCTCTTTTTCAATCAACAAGTAAATGACAAGAATGTAAATGCGGAAATTAAACAACACTCATTGATTTATAGAGGTTCAACCCACCTAGGGCCTAATCCTCTACCACCCCAAGATCTCCGGGATGGATTTCAAAAAGAAAAAGATTTTATTAATTACCACAATTAATACAACACCTTGAGGATCACCACAATCCTCTTTACAACACCTTCAAGGAGATTACCACAATCTTCCTTCACCACCTTTGAAGAGTACCACACTCTTCAAACACCTATCACCTAGATCACCCAAGTGCATTCTTACCACAAGAATACTCACAAGGATGTCTTGTGTTGAATGATGGACAAAATTCAAGATTACAACTCTATGAAACCAATACAAAGATTGAGTGCAAGTGTAATCAAGAATCAAAAGCCTAGACCTCAAAGATGTGCAAGTGAAAGTACTTAGGCTATTACAACAAGAATGTAAAAATGAAAGCTTGAACAATTTGCGATTTCTTGTTGTGTATTTTGCTTGTATGTATTGTATCTTGTGTCTTCAATTCATCCTCTACTTATAGGAGAGTCTTCACCAACATAGTCTCCCAACATAGGCTCCTTCTTCTTCACTTTTGTCTACAAAAGAGGATCACAAGATGTTGAAATATTGTCCAAAAATGAAAAATAAATCTTGGCCGATAAGGATTGCAACGTTGGAATTTTTTTGTAAAAATAACATAGGGCGACCGATTGCCGTGTAATAAGATTTGAAGGTTTTGAAAAAATAGTGCGATCCAGTCTTCAATCGAAGAAGTCGGTCGACTCGGCCGACAGAGGGGTGCGGCCAGACTGAGGCCCCTCTTTGGATGTCCCCTCTTCAATTTTCTTGACCCAGTGAGTTCTGTTTCAATTTTGAGTTCTTCGGTACTGTCGACATTTTGGGCGACCGGTTGACCTCCAATTTTAGATGTTGTCCAATTTTTATCAAAAATAAACTTCAAGAAATACTCCAAAAAATTAGTAAAAATATTTTAAATCACTTGGGAGTATTTGGACAACATTTATAAACATTGTTTTGGTGCAAAAACCAATTTAAACAAAACCATCAAAAATGTTGTCCATTTTTATCGAAAAATAAATTCTTAGAAATACTCCAAAAATTAGCTAAAAACATTTTAAATCATTTAGGAGTATTTGGACAACATTTATTAACAATGTTTTGGTATAAAAACTCATTTAAACAAAATCATCAAATTCTTGATAAAAACAATTATCTAACAAACTCCCCATTTTGATGATTACAAACCAAAACAATTTTAGGAAGTCGATTTTAAAACAAAACCAATTTTCCGGTCTAAAACATCAAACCATTACAAGCAATATTTATCATAAGTACAAACACACAAGGATAGGAGCAAAGATTTTTCAAAATCATTTTTGTACATGCTCCCCCTATCAACATGCATAACACAATTAAGTAGAAGCAAACAACTATAAGCTAAAAGCTTGAATTTTATGAGCTTAAAAGCTCCCCCTGTCACAAAAGCATCATTAGTCAAGTATAAAAGTCCATAATACATCACATGGACTAAGTATAATCCATAGCTTTTGGCTTTTAAGAGCTTTAGCTTATATCTTTTCTTGCGAGCTTATTTACGCTTCTTTGAGCTTATGAGCATTTTTCTTGTTTCTCCGCCTTTGGAATCATAAAAAATAATGTTAGAACGATAAAACATCATACAATTATATCAAAGTGCTTCGAGCATATTGAGCATTTAAACTTAAATTCCGAATAAAAGGGAAAACGTTGCTCATTTGATTTGTAAAAGCTCATTTGATTGATAAAACATGATCTCTATAAACTTATAAGACTTTTCAAATCAAGAGAATCATGTAGGTGATGAATTTTTCATTAAAACATTTTGTCGAACACTTGGCGTGCGTCGAATAAAACAAGAGAAATATAACGCCTTTGTGATTCGTTTAAGCCAAAAAACTAATCATCACCAATTTCAATACAACAATATATTCATCATCAATCATCATAAACAACATATTAATACAAGAATTTCAACAAGATATCAAGATACAATCACATTCTCAAGGGTTCAACCCAATTGAGATTAAAAGGAGAAATTCTTACCATTTAATCGGTAAAGATGAACAATGATGATGATAATCAAGCCTCGTGAAGTCCAAAATATAAAATGTATGCAATAAAACAAATTTGAAGTGAAATTTGTGTGAAAAGTGCGTAGGGGACGAAAAATGAACACAAAAGACCAAAAATGATGAAAATGAGAACAAAAACGTTTTTATCCAAAATTTTGTTGTGGTCGACGACCGGTTGGAGGGTGGGCGACGGTCGACATCATGGGCACCTTTCCCCAAACAGCCCGTGGTTCTTTCTGCTTTTCCAAAATCAATTTTCAACCACAAACCGATTTTTTTGCCCTTAAGTTTTAAAAAACGTGCAAAATGCAAACGTAAACTTCATTCAATATGCATTATGCCTAACCGAGCTCAGTATCGACGCAAAGTCTCGGAAGATAGCGGTTTTGTAAAAATGTCCGCTAATTGATCTTGAGATGGTACAAAAGATATCTCAATTTTTCGTTTTGAAATACAATCCCTTAGAAAATGATGTCGAATCTCAATATGTTTAGTACGGTTATGATGAACCGGGTTTTGAACAATATTTATAGCAGATATATTATCACAAAAGATGGGAACATTTTCAAAAGAACATTTATAATTCGCTAAAGTTTGTTTCATCCAAAGAAGTTGAGTACAACAAAATGCCGCAGAAAATATATTCGCCTTGGTCGTTGAAAGTGAAAAACAATTTTGCTTCTTTGAAAACCAAGAAACTAGGCAATCGCTAAAAATTGACATGATCCTAAGTACTTTTCCGATCATCAATATTTCCCGCATAATCCGAATTACTATAACCTTTAAGAAAAAAAATTTCATTCTTTGGATAGAATAAACCATATTGAATAGTGCCTTTCAAATATCTAAAAAATCTTTTAACGACACTCATATGAGATTCTTTTGGGATTGCTTTGAAAATGAGCACATAGGTATACGGCATGAAGAATGTCCGGTCTACTAGCGGTTAAATAAAGTAAACTACCAATCATACCTCGATATTTGGATTCATCAATCGACTTGCCTTTTTCATCTTTGTCAATCTTGACGTTTGTTGCCATTGGGGTAGAGACGGTTCTTCCTTCTTCAATGCCAAATTTCTTCAAAAGCTCCTTTGTATATTTTGATTGAGAAATATAAATTCCTTCTTGGCATTGCTTAATTTGAAGTCCAGGAAGAAGTTGAGCTCCCCATCATACTCATTTCAAATTCACCTTGCATTAACTTAGAAAATTTCTTGCACAAGGATTTATTAGTAGCACCAAAAATAATATCATCAACATAAATTTGCACTAATAAGCAATCTTGCCATTTTTCAAAAACAAAGAGAGTAGTATCAACTTTACCTCTTGTAAAACCATTTTGCAAAAGAAAAGAGCTAAGTCTATCATACCATGCACGGGGTGCTTGTTTCAAACCATACAAGGCCTTTTTAAGTCTATATACATCATTAGGCCTAGAAAAATTTTCAAACCCCGGAGGTTGTTTTACATAGACTTCTTCTTGAATAATACCATTTAAAAATGCGGATTTTACATCCATTTGGTAAAGTTTGAAATTTTTAAAGCAGGAATAGGTAAGTAAAATATGAATAGCTTCTAAACGTGCTACGGGTGCAAATGTTTCATCATAATCAATACCTTCTTCTTGACAATAACCTTGAGCTACTAACCTTGCCTTGTTTCGAACAATGTTGCCTTGATCATCAAGTTTGTTCCGGAATACCCATTTTGTACCAATAATTGTTTGAGATGGAGGACAAGGTACCAATTCCCATACATCATTTCTTTCAAATTGATTCAACTCCTCTTGCATCTCCAAAAACCAATCCTCATCCTCAATAGCCTCCTTACCATTTTTAGGCTCTTTTTGAGAAATAAGAGCTTTCTCGGCAAATTTTCCTCGAGTCATTACTTTATCAAGGGGATCACCAATAATAATATCTTTTGGGTGATCTCCCTTAAATTTCAATGCTACGGGAAGATTCGAAGTATCACCTTTATCTTCTTGAGGAACATTTGAGCTTGAAGGTTGATCATTTTGAGTATCATCTTGAACAATGGGTTCAACAATATCCTCTTCATCACTTTCATCATTGGGTATCCTTTCAACACCCGAAGCTTCATTGAATTTGACATGGATGGATTCTTCAACAACCCCACTAGTCTTATTGTAAACCCGATATGCTTTGCCCTTGGTTGAATACCCCATAAATATTCCTTCATCGACCTTAGGATCAAGTTTGTCTAATTGATCCTTAGTATTCAAAATAAAACATTCACATCCAAATATTTTGAAATAACTAATATTTGGAGTTCTTCCTTTTTCCAAAGCTCATATGGAGTTTTATTCATTTTAGGACGAATATAAACTCGATTAATGACATAGCAAGCGGTACTTACGCTTGCCCAAAAATATTTTGGAAGTGAAAATCCATTTAGCATGGACCGACTCATTCTTGAAGTGTCCGATTCTTCCTTTCGCTCCTCCATTTTGTTGAGGTGTCCTTGGAGCCAAAAAATTATGACTATATCCCTTGGTTTCACAAAGACTCTAAATTCGCCGTCAAATTCTCCACCTCGATCACTTCGAATAGACTTAATAGTATCTTCCTTTTCATTTTCAATAAGTCTACACAACTTAACAAACTCATTAACGGCATCGCTTTTATTTGTAAGAAATAGAGCCCAAGTATATCTAGAAAAATCATCAACTATAACAAAAGTGTAATGTTTTCCACTTAGACTTGCCGTACCAATATCCCCATACAAATCAAGATGAAGCATTTGTAGGGGTTTGGTAGTGGAAATTTCATTTTTGGACTTAAAACTACTCTTAACTAATTTGTTCTTTTGACAAGTGTCACATAAGCCAAGATTTTCAAAATTCAATTTGGGTAGTCCTTTTACATGTTGGTTTTTGTAAATAGTTTGTAAATTTTTGTATCCAACATGTCCAAGTCGCCTATGCCATAAACTAGTTAAATCATTATTGGCGACAAGACAAGAAACATTTTGACTAACCAAATCACTTGTACAAATTTTGTAAAGATTGCATTTTCTAATTGCTTCACAAATAATTTTATCATTTTTGGAAGTAAGGCATTTCTCTTTATTAAAAACAACATTATAATTTGAATCACAAAGTTGACTAACACTTATCAAATTGAACTTAGGCCCTTCTACTAAAAGAACATTACTAAGAGAGAAAGAAGAGTTACCAATTTCTCCATTTCCAAGAATTCTTCCTTTGCCATTGCGAACATGACCATACCCTCTTCTTGGAGCTTGATGTTGGTAAAAAGTTCTCTCTTTCCGGTCATATGGCGTGAACATCCGCTGTCCACGAGCCATTTTGAATCTTCCATTGTTGTTATAGCCCCTATAACCTACAAATGAATTATTTTTAGGTACCCTATAATTTTGGGGTCCATGGGGGTTAGCCTTGAGACCTTTAGGTCTCCAATAATAGCTAAAATTATTCTTCAATTTACAATTGCTAGCATAGTGTCCATTCTTACCACAATAAAAAGAAGTAATAATACGAGGACTACTAAGACGTACAAAGGCCGGACATTGGTCTTTTTTCTTAAAAGCATTTTGAAAAGGTTTGTAACCAAGTCCTAATTTAGAATGCTCATCTCTTTGTGCATCTAAAATTTTTGTGACTTTATCCGTACTTAAATTGAATCGATGCACATCCTTTTTCAAATTTTCAATATCATTTGTGAGCGTTTGTTTTTCGGTTTCAAGAGTACGGACCATAGTAAGAGTAATAGCATGAGCCTTATCAAGAGAATCATAAGAAGTAAATAATTTATCTTTTTCTAGTTTAAGCTCTTTATGCTCCTTTTTCAAATTCTTGTATTTAACAATCAAATTTTGAAACTCATTTTGCAATTCATCAAAATCACATTGTAATTCATCAAATAGTGAATTAGGGTTAATTGAGCTGAATTGACACTCAGAAGACTCAAAGAAAAGAGATGGAATATGAAAAGATGGAAAAAGAGCGGAGCTCTTGAAACAACTAAGTGAATCAGCCGTATCGGAAAGTCAGCTGCAACAAGTTGGCTGACAGCTGAATCACGATGTGAATAGAGAGAAGAAGAGTTGAATCAACTAAGAAGCAAGCTGAGTCGCTTATGAGCAAAGTGACAAAAATGCGATTGTTTCTCCTAAGCGAAATGTTTTTAAGAATGACATCAAAGATAATTATGGCGTGTAATACGGTCAAAAGTCAGATACCAAGCTTATGATTGGATATAAATGTTGTTGCATTAAATGCTAATCGGCGTGCAAAATCTGAGCCATAGATCTTGATCAAATTTCAAAAACCATCCGCACGTCCTTTCATAACCCATATATATACCATTTCATCCGACTTTCTCTCGGAAACAAGCTAGCCAAAGAGTTTGGCTCTGATACCACTTGTTAGTCCAAGTGGCTACGATAATCTAGAGGGGGTGAATAGATTATGCTAATCGCAAATCGCCCTCTTTTTCGAATCAACAAGTAAATGACAAGAATGTAAATGCAGAAATTAAACAACACTCATTGATTTATAGAGGTTCAACCCACCTAGGGCCTAATCCTCTACCACCCCAAGATCTCCTGGGATGGATTTCAAAAAGGAAAAAAGATTTTATTAATTACCACAATTAATACAACACCTTGAGGATCACCACAATCCTCTTACAACACCTTCAAGGAGATTACCACAATCTTCCTTCACCACCTTTGAAGAGTACCACACTCTTCAAACACCTATCACCTAGATCACCCAAGTGTATTCTTACCACAATAATATGTTTGATAAATGGTTTTATCATGATTTTGATGATTTTGTTTTTATACCAAAACAATGGTTTTAAAGGTTTTCCAAATACTCCTAAATGACTTAAAATAGTTTTAATATTTTCCGGAGTATTTCCTCAAGTTTATTTTCGATAATATTGGACAAACACTTTTAATGATTTTATGCCAATGGTTTCTTTCATTGAAACTATGTTTCTAAATGTTGTCCTAATACTCCCGATTGGTCTAAAATGTTTTTACGAATTTTTCGGAGTATTTATTAGAATTTATATCAGACAAACACTTTTTGTATTAATGTGTTATTTCATCAAAACTATATTTCTAATGTTGTCCTAAATACTCCCGATCGGTTTAAAATGTTTTTACGAATTTTTTGGAGTATTTCTTGAGGTTTATGTTCGACAAAAATCGGACAACACTTCATGTGGGAGGTCGACCCATCGACCAAAAGAAGCGGCAAGTGCACAGGAATGAATTTGAGAAACAAAACTCACGGAACTCCCAAAATGGGTCGGGGGAGACCGTCACCATGGTGGGCGACCGGTCGCACCCTAGGGCGACCGGTCGACCGCCCATTGGACCAGTCACCCTGTGTAATATTTATTGCGTTCTTTTCAAATCTTATTTACGCGTGACGTCGCCCTTAAGTTTGACAAAAAATTCTAACCGTTGTGCGTGACAACTTTTCCTTAAATTGTGGAATTGATTTCTACTTGGTATAATCTTGATTTTAATTATAATTTTTTGTAGAAATCAGATTCCAAGAGGAGCCTATCAAGTATCAATCATCTCCTATAAATAGAGTAAGATTTGAAGCACAACTACAAGAGAGAAAACTACAATACAACAAGATACACTAAAGAATACACTTGCTCT
This sequence comes from Rehmannia glutinosa, assembly GCA_016081115.2. Classification (NCBI taxonomy): domain Eukaryota; kingdom Viridiplantae; phylum Streptophyta; class Magnoliopsida; order Lamiales; family Orobanchaceae; genus Rehmannia; species Rehmannia glutinosa. The sequence continues at coordinate 157,531 of JABTTQ020001016.1, read as the reverse complement.
TACATTGTCTTATTTCTTGTTGTAATTTGCCTAGCTATTCACTTTCACATCCTTGAGGTCTAGGCTATTCTTGATTACAATTGCACTCAATTGTATAATTCATTATCGAGTTGTAATCTTGAATTTTTGGGTTATCATTCAACACAAGATATCCTTGTGAGTGTTCTTGTGGTAAGAACACACTTGGGTGATCTAGGTGTTAGGTGTGAGAAGATTGTGGTAATCTTCTTGTTGAGGTGTTGAAGAATTTGGTATTCTTCAAGGTTGAAGATTGTGGTAATCTTCACAAGGTGCCGTTGGAGATTGTGGTAATCTTCAAGTGAGATTGTGGTAATCTCAAATGTGGTGTTGAAGAAGAGTGTGGTGCTCTTCAAGGTGTTGTTGTAAGTTGAATTTGTATTAATTTTGGTAATTAATAAAATTCTTTTTCTTTTTGAAATCCATCCCGGATATACTGGGGTGGTAGTAGATTAAGCCCTAGGTGGGTTGAATTACTATAAATCGACGCGTGTTATTTATATTCCGCACTTTTATTATTGTGTTTGAGCATTTGGTTCGAAAAAGAGGGCGAAATCGAAAAGATGGAGATAATCTATTCACCCCCCTCTAGATTATCGTAGCCGCTTGGACTTACAGAATACTCACAAGGATGTCTTGTGTTGAATGATGGACAAAATTCAAGATTACGACTCTATGAAACCAATACAGAGATTGAGTGCAAGTGTAATCAAGAATCAAAAAGCCTAGACCTCATAGATGTGCAAGTGAAAGTACTTAGGCTATTACAACAAGAATGTAAAAATGAAAGCTTGAACAATTTGCATATTTTTTGTTGTGTATTTTGCTTGTATGTATTGTATCTTGTGTCTTCAATTCATCCTCTATTTATAGGAGAGTCTTCACCAACATAGGCTCCCAATATAGGCTCATTCTTCTTCACTTTTGTCTACAAAAAGAGGATCACAAGATGTAGAAATATTGTCCAAAAATGAAAAGTAAATCTTGCTGATAAGGATTGCAACGGTTGGAATTTTTGCTTTGTCAAAAATAACATAGGCGGCCGTTGCCTGTAATAAGATTTCGAACGCGTTTTGAAAAAATAGTGCGATCCAGTGCGGGTCGAAGGGGGTCGATCGGTCGACAGGGTGCGGCCAGGTCGGCCCCTGCGGCCGACTGGTCCCCTCTTCAATTTTCTTGACCTAGTGAGTTCTGCTTTCAATTTTGAGTTCTTCAGTACCGTCAACGTTTTGGGCGACCGGTCGACCTCCAATTTTAGATGTCGTCCGATTTTTATCAAAAATAAACTTCAAGAAATACTCCAAAAAATTAGTAAAAATATTTTAAATCACTTGGGAGTATTTGGACAACATTTATAAACATTGTTTTGGTGCAAAAACCAATTTAAACAAAACCATAAAAAATGTTGTCCAATTTTATCGAAAAATAAATTCTTAGAAATACTCCAAAAATTAGCTAAAAACATTTTAAATCATTTAGGAGTATTTGGACAACATTTATTAACAATGTTTTGGTATAAAAACTCATTTAAACAAAATCATCAAAATCTTGATAAAAATAATTATCTAACAAACTCCCCCTTTTGATGATTACAAACCAAAACAATTTTAGGAAGTCGATTTTAAAACAAAACCAATTTTCCGATCTAAAACATCAAACCATTACAAGCAATATTTATCATAAGTACAAACACACAAGGATAGGAGCAAAGATTTTTCAAAATCATTTTTGTACATGCTCCCCCTATCAACATGCATAACACAATTAAGTAGAAGCAAACAACTATAAGCTAAAAGCTTGAATTTTATGAGCTTAAAAGCTCCCCCTGTCACAAAAGTATCATTAGTCAAGTATAAAAGTCCATAATACAATGTTTTGGTATAAAAACTCATTTAACAATGTTTTGGTATAAAAACTCATTTAAACAAAATCATCAAAATCTTGATAAAAACATTTATCTAACAGAAGTCAAGTTTTTTAACATCAACCGCATATTGAATAAAATACCACTTAAAGAGAAAGATAAGACACCTTACGAATTGTGGAAAAATCGTAAGTTCTCTTATAAATACCTTAAAGTGTGGGGGTGTTTGGCTAAGGTAGCAATACCGAACCAAAACAAGTTATAATTGGACCAAAGACAGCTTGATTGTGTCTTTGTGGGATATGCATACCAAAGTAGTGCATATAGGTTTATGATACATAAGCGAAAATCCGAAATAATCAAGGTACCATAATCGAATCAAGGAATGCTATATTCTTTGAGGATGTCTACCCTTGTAGAGAAGTTAGAAGTGAGTACTAATAAAAGAACTCACGAAATTGTAAGTGGTTCAACACCAATTAGTGAAGAACCGAGACGCATAAGAAGAGGTCTAAGACGGCTAAGTCTTTTGGGCCAGATTACATAACTATTATGTTAGATGGTGAGTCGAACTCGATTAAAGAGGCTCTCTGCGATCCGGATGCTCCGCTCCGGCAAGAAGCTATCAATGGTGAAATCGAGTCCATTCTGCAGAACCATACTTGGGGGTTGGTTGATCTCCTGCTGGTCATAAACCTTTAGGATGTAAATGGATCCTAAAGAAGAAGTATAAAGCGAGATGGAACTATTGATAAGTATAAAGACGGCTTGTAGCCAAATGCTTTAAACAAAAGAAGGATATGACTTCTTTGATACCTATTCTCGATGAATGAGGATTGCGTCTTATTCGGTGCTTCTCGCGATTGCGCTTTGCACAATCTAGAGATTCATCGAGATGGATGTCAAGACGGCGTTTACGAATGGAGAGATAGATCTTTGAAATCTACATGGAACAACTGAAGGGTTTGCCGCACCGATCAAGAAAAGAAGGTGTGCAAGTTAATAAGATCCTTGTGCGGATCAAACAAGCTCCAAAACAATGACATCTTAAGTTTGACAATACGATGTTGTCAAATGGATTTAAAATCAACGAGTGTGATAAATGCATATATGTCAAAGGGATATCGAAGCATTTGTCATAGTTTGTCTATACGTGACTATTTGTTAATCATGGGCGTGAGTCATGATACTATCATGGAGACTAAAAGAATGTTAAAGAGGAACTTTGACATGAAGGATATGGGATTTCTTGATGTAATCCTTGGGATAAAAATCAACAGAACTCCCGATGGAATTATCTTGTCACAATCCCACTATGTGGAGAAAGTGCTCAAGAAATTCAATGCTTTTGGATTCACGTCAAAGACGCCCATTGATTTAAGTATAAATCGGTTGCTAATAAGCGAACCAGGTGGCTCGGATGGAATACTCACGTATAATAGGCGGATCGATGTACATCACAAATTGTACACGTCCGGACTTGGCCTACCTGTAAATATGTTGAGTAGGTTCACGAGCAATCGAGCCATGAGCATTGGAAAGCGTTAACGAGGGTGTTAAAATACTTGAAGTATACCTTGGATTATGGGCTATACTACTCAAGATATCCAAATTTCGAAGGATATAGTGATGCTAGTTGGATTTCGAATACGAAAGATTCTTATTCAACTAGTGGATACATATTCACCATTGGAGGTGGTGCGGTATCGTGGAATTCCACGAAGCAAACATGTATAGCTCGGTCCACCATGGAATGCGAGTTTATAGCTTTGGATAAAGCCGGTGAAGAAGCGAGTGGCTTTGAAACTTTCCGGGAAGATATTCCATGTTGGAGGAAGCTTGTGCGCTTTCGTGATGATTCACCGTGATAGCCAAGCGGCTATAGGAAAACCACAGAGCAATATGCATAACAAAGAAAGTCTAGACATATTCGTCGGAGACACAATACCGTTAGACAATTGATCTCAAATGGTGTGATGTCAATTGACTACGTAAAATCAAAAGACAATTTGGTAGATCCTTTGACAAAAGGATCAATCGAGATCAATTGGGTAAATTGCTAGAGGAATGGGCTTGAAGTCCACAAAGTAAAAATAACTATCATAGTGGTAACCCAACCATGATGACTGGAGATCCCAAGAACTTGGTTTAATGGGAAAACTAAACTATGAAGGTTATGTTGTAACACTTGGAGACAATGTTATAACACATCCCTAGAAAGCAAAACCAAGTGTTGAAACACCTGCTAAGTTGTGGTGAGGCTAAGTCATTTGACTTTTAATGATTCCTACACCTCGTTGAGGTTGAGTATGGCAGGATACTCGGATAGGAGATCACCTATATAAGTGAGAAGTGCGGTCCGCTTCAAAGTAACACTTATGAATCCAAAGTGGTGTCCATGGCCGAAACGGACACAAAACGTGAGAACAGAAGGTGCTGAGACCTTATTGTGTTAATATTGTTGACTCGGTATACACCGTGGAGGAATAGTTCAAGGCATTACGTCTACTAAGCCGCCAGTGTACCCGATGGTATTGACTACGGAAGGTTCAAAGCCATAAGCTACCTTTCCGAATGCAATATTGTCTCTTGAGGACTGGTTTGCGTGTTTGCATTCATGCATGCATTAATTTCCACTCATGTGGGGGATCGTTGGAAATTTGGGTTTGAGAAAATGGGCGTCGTCCCGACTTTGACCAAATTTTCGGTGGCTAAGAATTTAATTTTGGAGGAATTAAGTATATATTATTAATCTACGTTTCGAGTAGATGTTCGTAGTATTTTTTATTTCTCAAAACCGAATTTTGGTGAGTGAGAAATTAATACACGAAGGTAGCCACATAAATGGGCATTATGTAAAGATTTTGTAAAGGGAAATGAAAGGCTTTTGCCTTATCCCACATGGAATACAAATCATTGTTTATCCTAGTTTATATACTAGAATGTGTTATATGTTGTATAAACTATAACACAAGTGGATGATCATAAGTGGGCCACACGCGCGCGCGCCCGCCCAGCCCGGCCTTGGCCTGGGCCTGGGCTTGGGCATGGGCATGGGCATGGGGTTGGGCCGGGGCGGCCCGGCCCTATTGGGCCCGGGTCCGAGCCCATGAATCGGATATTGTAGGTGTCCGTTATTCGTGTGATGGAGAGTTAGTAACTTCTACAATAGTGATCATTCGAAAAGAGCCCACTACTGCATTTATGGAGTAGTGGGGTGTAACATCTGGGATGTTACAATTGGATTAATGCCAACTACTTTGTTATCTCCTGCAGGTGTTGGTTGGCTATATATACCATTTTGTGCATTGCAGTTTGAGCTACAGAATTCTTACTCCATAAAAAAACATACACTCATATATTAACATTCTCGCACTAAGTCCAAGAACTTGATCTTGTGTGACATTTCTAGTTCGCGGTGCTTCGTGTTAGTGGTGCTACTACACAAAAGACGTAAGCCGTTTCATCTTTGGAAGCAATACGTCAAACCGTGAGCATTAGCCGGGACGTAATTGCTTTGCAAAAAGAGATTCATCTCGACTCGACTTCTGGAAGTTCTATTAACCAGTTGTAATAGTTAGTTCATTTTCTGTAATTTTCTGTTTCTGTAATTTGCCATTTTGAAAGCATTCCCTATTCTGTAAAATTGTAATCAACAAAATCAATAACCCTTCTTTTCTTTTAATCCCTCTTCAATTCAGCCTGCGTTTTAAAAACCCAATTGTCTGATATATGAATTAATTTAAGGAACTATTCCACATTCCTTGATTTTCTCGCATTATATTTGACTTAATTTTTTTTTTAAATATGGGCACGTAGAGCTGCTTCAAATTTACATAGCATTTATTTCCGTTGTGTTGAGTTTTGAGATTATATATTCGTAAAATAAGTCTCGAGAAACACGACAGCCAACCACCCTAGGTCCCCAGCCCTTAGCCATCCAAACGAGATTTTATTTATTTTCTTTTTATATATAGAAAAGATAGAGATATATAATAAATATTTTTTTGACAGCAATATATGATAAAGATTCGTGATCTACCAGATCTGGATTCATATTGTCTATCGTAAAATAATTTGCAGTCAGCTGATCAATTTGACTATATAATAAAAACATGTTTATCTCAATTTGGTTAACTATTTTTATTTACAAGTAGGGCTGCCTTGCTTTAATTTATATGTTCATATGGTTGAATCTGAAATTAATCTGAGTAATATTTAACAATTGATTGTAGGGTATTTTTATAATGGACATATTGTGACAATACTTGAGTTGTTGTAAGATTCAAATATTTGAATTTCGTTCTGTGTATTAAGCTATTAATATATCAGTTATTTATATAAACGTAGCGTATTCATCTATTGTATTCGAATATATTTTTTTCTCTGAAATGATAGAAATTATATTGAAACTTCATAAACAAATATACATTGTCAACTGGGTCTCACAATGCATATATAACATTGAAAATGCTTCTAAAATAATTTCTTTGCGAATAAGTTGATATGGAGATTTCTCACAATATATAACATTGAAAATGCATCAAAAATCAGTTGACATGGATTTCACTCATCTTGATCAGTTGATCAAAGCTAAGTAATAGGATTTGTTTGAAATATGATGTGGGTAATTTTAATTTTTAATTATACTTTAATTATTTAATTCAAGCCATTTATTATTTTTTAGTTTTTCATTGCTAATTAATGGGTGTAATAAATCCAAATTCATGGCGAACGAGACCAAACTCAGGTCCAAGTCTCAACAATAATTAGCCATTTCGATTCACTTACACAATACCGATTTTCTTTTATGCAATTTACTCTACGCTATAGTTCATTTGGATTTGTTTTTAAATCATTGCATATTTGAGCAGCAGATGAGCTTTCTCGCGACTGCCGGGGACAATTCTTACAATTATTCGTGCTGCAAGTTGGATCCCATCCGAGGAATTTATTGCTTTGGAATTGCTACATAGACTATTAAACAATTTAGACAAGTGTAAAACAAAACTAAAAAAAGTAAAAAATAGAAAATAAAAAAAAAAATAAAAAGGAGGGAAGAAGAAGAGAACTACTATTGCTTAATTACTTATAAATTGCAATTGGTAATGGCCATCGTCCACATTGTCAACTAGAATATCACAGTCGTTGCAATTTAATTACTTTATGTCACGTTTTGGTGAGATAATTAGCATCTCTATTCTTTTTCAAAAATCAGGACCATCTTCCCTCAAAAAAAAAAATCAGGACCATCACCTTTTTTTGAATAATCACATTAATAAAATATCAAAATGAAAGAACAGTATAATCACTCACAAAGTCCAGCAGTTGAGGCCTCAGTATTCAGTAAAACCCAAACAAATCACATCTCTATCACGATTATGGGTGTAAATGAGTCAAACCTAATCGAACATAATATTGTTCAAATATGTTTGAATTTTAATCGAGCTTAAAAAATATAATTGTATTTGAGTTTGCTTTGATTATTAATTGAATCTTGTTCGAACGAACTTCACTCGAGCTGAACACGAATCGAGCTCGAGTAGTTTGATATTCTTACACATATTTTTTTAACTAATCGAGTCGAGCTCGATCCGAAATTTATATCTCATCGAACGGAAAAATGTGTTCAAATTTGGTTCGAATTCATTATGATAACAAACAAACTCAAACGAGCTTGTAACGATCGATCTCAAATCGAATATCCCTAATTGCAATTCAATTGTATCCTGTAAATGAATGAATTTTTTTTTTTTTTAACCAGTAAATGAATGAATTATATTATATAGATACATCATTTCAAACCCACACACACACACACAATATTATATATATAGAACTCTGGTCTACCTATCCATACAGTTTATCAACTTATACAGTTTACAATGTCTTCCCCAATATCAGAACTCCCCATCCGACAAATCCCCGGCGATTACGGGCTCCCATTTATCGGGCCCATAAAAGACCGATTCAACTACTACTACACCCAAGGCGAGCTCCAATTCTTCAAAGCCCGAATCGAAAAATACCAATCCACCGTTTTCCGTTGCAACATGCCACCGGGCCCATTCATGGCGCGTGACCCACGCGTCATCTGCCTTCTCGACGCCGTTAGTTTTCAAACGCTCCTCGACAACTCCAAAGTCGAAAAGAAAGACGTCCTTGACGGCACGTTTATGCCGTCCACGTCATTCACAGGCGGGTATCGGGCCTGCGCTTATCTGGACCCGTCCGAACCAAACCACGCAACTCTCAAGGGCTTTTATCTATCCTTACTCTCCAAAAAACACGATTTATTTATCCCGTTATTCCTCCAGACGTTATCCGGGCTTTTTTCGGGCCTGGAAGATGAGATCTCCGCTAAAGGCATTTCGAACTTCAACGACTTGAATGATACGGCGTCGTTCGAGTTCGTTTTCCGTTTGTTGTGCGATAAGAGCCCGTTGGAAACAGATATCGGACCGAAGGGCCCGAAATTGGTGGATTTGTGGATTTTTTGCCAGCTTGCTCCATTAATCACTTTGGGCTCAAAATTTATTCCTAATTTCTTGGAGGATTTGCTGTTACATACAATCCCATTACCTTTTTTTGTCGTGAAATCGAACTATAATAAGCTTTACGACGCATTTTACAAGTCTGCGGGTTCGATTTTGGACGAAGCTGAAAAATTGGGGCTAAAAAGAGACGAGGCTTGCCATAATCTCGTGTTTTTAGCTGGGTTTAACGCTTATGGTGGAATGAAAGCGTTATTTCCGTCTCTGATCAAGTGGGTCGGCACCGCAGGGGAAGATCTGCACCGTCGCCTCGCTGATGAAATCAGGGCCGTCGTTAAGAGAAGTGGGGTCACCTTCACGGCGCTAAATGAAATGAGTTTGACCAAGTCTGTTGTTTATGAGGCTTTGAGAATTGAGCCCCCGGTACCTTATCAATACGCTAAAGCAAAACACGATTTTAAGATCCAAAACCACGATTCTTCATTCTTGATCAAGAAAGGCGAAATGTTGTTCGGGTATCAGCCCATTGTAACCAAGGACCCCAAGATTTTCGAGAATCCCGATGAATTTGTCCCGGATAGATTCGTCGGGGAAAATGAGAAATTGATCGAGTACGTGTATTGGTCTAATGGGAGACAAACGGAGGATCCGACGGTTGGGAATAAGCAGTGCCCCGCCAAGGACTTGGTCGTGATTTTGTGCAGGTTGATGTTGGTCGAATTTTTTCTTAAATATGATACTTTTGAGGTGGAAATAGGGAAACTTTTATTGGGTTCATCGGTGGTTTTCAAATCGTTAACAAAGGCTACTACTAATCACTCGTGAGTTATTGTTATTTGGGGATGTCAATGATGAATTTTGTGTATCATTTATTACCATATATGTTTGTATGTAATGTACTTCATGTGAAGCAATTATTTTCGTATATGCTCTCACATTATGGATCTTTAAAAGAGTGAGTTCATTTAAAGGTTCGAACTTTGGGGACTTTTGTAATTATAAGATAGAAAATAGAAATCTTGTGATCGGGATATTTGTGTTTCCAGTGAAAATGTGTCTAAGTTTCATCAAAGATCAGAGAGTGTTCAATTATAATATCTTATAAGTTTGTACGTTTTGCTAGATGTTATTGAAACTTATAATATATTCAGATTTTTTATTTATCTTAAAATAAGGTTTGAACTGTTCATATAAAGAAGATAATAGGCTGTATAAGATGTTAATAATGGTAATTTATAGTTAATATGATCAAAATTAAATGAGCTTATTAAGATTTTAAAAACAAGTTATGAGTTTCTTAATTTCTTTAAAGGTGTTTATTAGATTCTAGCATCAATTTTTGGAAGTTAATAAGTTATGTGTTTCAGATGAAAGCCACCAAAACCTCCTGCAATTCTGCTATTTTAATGCCGAAATCCTACAAGACAAATTGTTTGAAGTGGGCCAAAAACAATTTCGGCGAAATCCTTTTGATGCTTAAATAAGACTAGACTTTATCCCAAGTAACATAATGCAATAGTATTGTATAATAATAGGAATATAAATATTAAGTAAAAAATATACCTTGCTCAAAAAGTTGTATTTGTAGACGAAGATAAGGAAATAGGTAGAGTTCGATAATTATTTGATTACCTTGTTGATCACTCCAGATTTACGTAAGACAAATCTCAAAGATCTTACGTGCATATCTCATAAGATCCGTCTATCCGCTAAGGATCTTCTCGATCATTAATCAACCCCAAGCTACTAGAAAGCTCGGTCGACAATTACAATTGCAGTGCCTGGTCAATTGTCATGACTGAACCATTCTTTAAACGTTGATATAATATCGGAGTCGGACAATATATATTGATTCTATTATTCCGAGCAAGTTACACAAATCGATCATTGATCTAGGGTTACTGATAATGGACTGGGACTATTGAATCAAGTCAGTTCGGCTCATTAAACATGAATGCCTTACCTAATGCCCCACCAATATTTTAAATCAGATCAGTTCGACCTAAGCATGATGACATATATTGGGTCTCATTAGTAAGCATATGTTCTAAAAAAAATATCAAATAACTGAAAACATAAAACATATAATAAATTATATTAATTAAAGGACTTAAGTTCACCGAAATACCAAATATATACATATATAAAACAATAGCTAAGCGCAAGCTCTGAAAATTTTCCTAGGTCGTGTGGCTCCCGATGCATCTAAATTAATAGATCATGCGTGCGTGCAATGTCAACTACATCTATATGTAGTTTCGTTGTATAACCTTTCTGGCTATAATGATATATATATATATATATATATATAGCTAGTCTCCTGTCAGACCGTCTAACGGATCTAAATTCGTTAGACGGATCTAAATATCCTACCCATCTCACAGACCGACCCGGATCCGCGAGAAGAAAAAAAAAACGGTATGCTGCTCACACTCACCACACTCTTACTCAGCCTTCACCTCTTCCACACACTGCACACCGTAATAACACACACACACACTGTAATTACACAACACACTTTCTTTGCGGTGCTGAGGAGCAGATGAAATTCCCCCAAGACCAGAGGCTATGGAAATGGGAAGAAATTTCAGATATAGGTTGGAAAAAATAAATAAAATGCACTAAATAAATAGGAAAATATATAACAAAAGCAAAGCTCAAACTCACACTAAAACACACTCAAGGAAATTACTAATACTTTTTCGAGAAACTACTAATACTTTTACGAGGGACATCTAATACATTTCGGGAGAAAAATTTAATTATATTTAGGGAAACTACTAAAATACTCTTCAGAGAACTACTAATACTTTTTCGAGAAACTACTAATACTTTTTTGAGAGATTGCTAATACATTTTGGGAGTATATTCAGGCAAAAATACTAAAAATACTCTTCAGGAAACTACTAATACATTTCAGAAGAACTGCTAATACTTTTTAGAAGGACGACTAATACTTTTCAGAAGGACTGGTAATACATTTCGGAGAAAAATTTAATTATATTCAGAAAAACTACTAAAATACTCTCCAGAGAACTACTAATACTTTTTCGAGGAACTACTAATACATTTTTGAGGGATTTGCTAATACATTTCGGGAGAATATTCGGACAAAAATACTAAAAATACTCTTGAGAAACTACTAATACATTTAAGAAGAATCGCTAATACTTTTTAGAAGGATTTGACTAATACATTTCGGAAGAATCGCTAATACATGTGCTCACTTTGAAAACTACTAAAACACCACTTTGCTAATATTACGGAAATGCCACCGGATCTGCGAGTCAGATCCGTCTAACAGGTCAGACCCGTTAGACGGTCTGACAGGAGTTTTTGTGATATATATATATATATATATATATATATATATATAGGGGGAGGATCAAGTGAGACCATGTCTCTAGGTGAGACATAATGGACTAATCTCAACCATCCCTCACTATTAATCAATGGGTATGATTTAATGGATAAAATATATATTGAAATATTAATTTAATCAATATAAGGGTAGTAGGGTAAAATAACATAACAAGTTAGTTACAAAAATAGAATCAAATCTCTTTCTCTCTCATACATCTCCCAATTTCCCAATCTCACGTCTCTCTCTCTCTCTCTCTCTCTCTCTCTCTCTCTCTCTCTCTCTCTCATTCCTCCATTGACGCAAATAAAGAAAACTGTGAAGAACTCGAAAATTACAGTTCATGAAAATTATAGAGAAAAAACAAGAAAAATCTGTTCAATATTACAAAGAAATAATGAACAGTGAGTTCGAAAACTAAATATGCAATAAAACTCAACTAAATATGCATTATCTGAAAACTATCTATGCAGCGTAAAAAAACTAATATGTAGTACAATATATATCCAACTATGCAATACGTCATAAACTATTCAACAAAATCAGCTAACTATGTATTATCTCGAAAATATATATGCATTGTGGAATAACTAAATATGCAGTACATTATTTAACATCCCATTTTTATAATTTCCAAAAGCAACATTCCATTTTTCATAACTAAATATACATTATATTGAACCTATTTATGCAGTGTAGTATAACTAAATATGTAGTACGTTATATTCAATTATGTCTTGTTTTCGTAAAATAGTGCTAACAAAATAACTAAATATGCATTATTTGATGTCTAATTATGCAGTAGAAGAACCTTAACTATGTTGTAAAATAAAATTATTTGGAAAAAAAACAGGTTCCTTAAATTCCGCCACAAAATCCGGCAAGTTCAATTTCAGCCCATAAAATCCGCTAGGACCACTAATTTGAATTACAAAATTACAATCTTACCCTTAAAATCAGCGAAAATTAGGAAATAATTAAAAAACTGAATTAATCACATCCCTTCATTTTTTAAGATCAATGGGTAAGATGAGTCCACATTGTCTCACCTAGGGAGGGTGGTCTCATTTGAACCAAATCCTATATATATATATATATATATATATATATTTTGAAAAACTATTGAATGGAATGTTCCACACGTACTTTCAAAAGCCTTTTTATTCTTTCATTTATGAGAAATATACGAACGGAACAATGAAAAAACTAACCTTAATAATGATGTACCAGTTTTCTGTTCGGCTAAATGAAATGGAGTTACCCAGGTACTCTGGGCTAAGGCAAAGATTAGTGAATTATTTAAGATAAAAACTTATATTAAACTGTCTCACGGATTAAAATTTGTGAGACGGAGCCCCATATCAAAACCCATCTAAATAAGGCAATGGTAATCCCGTCATCTAAGAACCATTTACCAAAAAAAGCAGCGAGAAGAATATAGAGAGGACCGCCTAGCTGTTAGTTTTGCTTTCACTAGTTAGTATTTGGATTTTACTTTCACCATAGTGGATTTAACTTTCGCCATAATCGGAGGTTTATTTTGTTGGGAAAAATCGGATCCCACATTCATCTCCTAGAGACAAGCAGAAATAACCGAGAAATAAAATAAAAATAACAACAATCCACAACACAACAATTTACGTGGAAACTGCAAAACCGGAGAAAAATCACGGGCCCACCAAGAAAGAAATTCCACTATTTGAAATATTTTTATAATCACACAAACATTCTCTCTCCCAACCCCAGTACCCCACACTCTTACAAACCTTTGATTAACTCACACCTCTCTCCCAACTCTCCATACTAGAGAATACAAGAAATAATTTAACTAGAGTCAAACCACAAAGGTTAAAGTGTATTTGACTGGTGCAATCAAAACCACACCACATGGGTTCCTTAAATAACCTTAAACCTCTCATCCCTTTTGTTCCACAACCAATGTGGGATACAAAAGTCCTTCTTTTATTTTTGACACCAAAACTCAACAAACTCCACCTTGACAAAATAAAAGAAGCCCCATTGTCTTCACCGACAATCACGATTCTCAAACCAGAGAACTATCATTCTCAAACCAGAGAACCCTACTCCACCATATGAGTATACCACTTAGAATAAACCATTCTAAGAATTTCCTCGACACATGTCGAAAATCCCGCTGAAATTTATGGTGCAACTCCCAGCTTTTGGCCCTCCTGGAAGTCCTTCAGCCATCGACATAACACACACCTTGTATCCATGCCAAACCGATACCCGTGTGTAAATTCCACCACACACCCTGCATCCATGTCAAACCAATGCCCGTGTGAAATTCCACCACACCTGCGTCTTTTTCATGACAAGTCAATGCCCGTGTGCAAATTCATGGACCCGCTAACATAACCACATCCTCTTTCATGGCAACTTGACATGCCAAAGAACATACATTTTCTCAACGAGAAAATCCTCACCGCCACAATGTTAGCCGGATTAGGAGCTATTTGTCGACTCTACCTCCACTTTGTGATTAACCTTCAAAGCCTTGTGTAACCTGTATTGAACTATCACATCATTGACTTATACTTGCCATAAGCCAAACTCGACCCTTCCATCAAATTTCTCCACCTACTTGAACCACCCTAGCCTGATGAACAACCGCCTCCAAAGAGACCCCCGGACACCGCTCAAGAAATCTTTTCTGATGTGGAAGGTCAGACATCGCTGCGACCACAGAGCATACTCAGAATTTCAAGAGACCCAACCCGGCTCGATATCACTTGTTGGGAAAAATTGGATCCCACATTCATCCCCTGAGACAAGAGAAATAACCGCAGAAATAAAATAAAAATAACAACAATCCACAACACAAGAATTTACGTGGAAACTCCAAAACCGGAGAAAAACCACGGGCCACCAAGAAAGAAATTCCACTATGTGAAACATTTTTACAATCACACAAACATTCTCTCTCCCGACCCCAGTACCCCACACTCTTACAAACCTTTGATTAACTCACACCTCTCTCCCAACTCTCCAAACTAGAGAATACAAGAAAGGAATTTAACTAGAGTCAAACCACAAAGGTTAAAGTGTATTTGACTGGTGCAATTAAAACCACACCACATGGGTTCCTTAAATAACCTTAAACCTCTCATCCCTTTTGTTCCACAACCAATGTGGGATAAAAAAGTCCTTCTTTTATTTTTGACACCAAAACTCAACAAACTCCACCTTGACAAAATAAAAGAAGCCCCATTGTCTTCACCGACAATCACGATTCTCAAACCAGAGAACTATCATTCTCAAACCAGAGAACCCTACTCCACCATATGAGTACACCACTTAGAATAAACAATTCTAAGAATTTCCTCGGCACATGTCAAAAATCCCGCTGAAATTTATGGTGCAACTCCCAGCTTTTGGCCCTCCTGGAAGTCCTTCAACCATCGATATAACACACACCTTGTATCCATGCCAAACCGATACTCGTGTGTAAATTCCACCACACACCCTGCATCCATGTCAAACCAATGCCCGTGTGAAATTCCACCACACCCTGCATCTTTTCATGACAAGTCAATGCCCGTGTGCAAATTCATGGACCCACTAACATAACCACATCCTCTTTCATGGCAACTTGACATGCCAAAAGAACATACATTTTCTCAACAGAGAAAATCCTCACTGCCACAATGTTAGCCCGGATTAGGAGCTATTTGTCAGATTACTCTACCTCCACTTTGACAGTTAACCTTCAAAGCCTTGTGTAACCTGGATTGAACTATCACATCATTGACTTATACTTGCCATAAGCCAAACTCGACCCTTCCATCAAATTTCTCCACCTACTTGAACCACCCTAGCCTGATGAACAACCGCCTCCAAAGAGACCCCCGGACACCGCTCAAGAAATCTTTTCTGATGTGGAAGGTCAGACATCGCTGCGACCACAGAGCATACTCAGAATTTCAAGAGACCCAACCCGGGCTCTGATATCACTTGTTGGGAAAAATTGGATCCCACATTCATCCCCTAGAGACAAGCAGAAATAACCGAGAAATAAAATAAAAATAACAACAATCCACAACACAAGAATTTACGTGGAAACTCCAAAACCGGAGAAAAACCACGGGCCCACCAAGAAAGAAATTCCACTATGTGAAACATTTTTACAATCACACAAACATTCTCTCTCCCGACCCCAGTACCCCACACTCTTACAAACCTTTGATTAACTCACACCTCTCTCCCAACTCTCCAAACTAGAGAATACAAGAAAGGAATTTAACTAGAGTCAAACCACAAAGGTTAAAGTGTATTTGACTGGTGCAATTAAAACCACACCACATGGGTTCCTTAAATAACCTTAAACCTCTCATCCCTTTTGTTCCACAACCAATGTGGGATAAAAAAGTCCTTCTTTTATTTTTGACACCAAAACTCAACAAACTCCACCTTGACAAAATAAAAAGAAGCCCCATTGTCTTCACCGACAATCACGATTCTCAAACCGAGAACTATCATTCTCAAACCGAGAACCCTACTCCACCATATGAGTACACCACTTAGAATAAACAATTCTAAGAATTTCCTCGGCACATGTCAAAAATCCCGCTGAAATTTATGGTGCAACTCCCAGCTTTTGGCCCTCCTGGAAGTCCTTCAACCATCGATATAACACACACCTTGTATCCATGCCAAACCGATACTCGTGTGTAAATTCCACCACACACCCCGCATCCATGTCAAACCAATGCCCGTGTGAAATTCCACCACACCGCATCTTTTCATGACAAGTCAATGCCCGTGTGCAAATTCATGGACCCACTAACATAACCACATCCTCTTTCATGGCAACTTGACATGCCAAAAGAACATACATTTTCTCAACAGAGAAAATCCTCACTGCCACAATGTTAGCCCGGATTAGGAGCTATTTGTCAGATTACTCTACCTCCACTTTGACAGTTAACCTTCAAAGCCTTGTGTAACCTGGATTGAACTATCACATCATTGACTTATACTTGCCATAAGCCAAACTCGACCCTTCCATCAAATTTCTCCACCTACTTGAACCACCCTAGCCTGATGAACAACCGCCTCCAAAGAGACCCCCGGACACCGCTCAAGAAATCTTTTTTGATGTGGAAGGTCGACATCGGCTGCGACCACGAGCATACTCGAGAATTTCAAGAGACCCAACCCGGCTCGATATCACTTGTTGGGAAAAATTGGATCCCACATTCATCCCCTAGAGACAAGCAGAAATAACCGAGAAATAAAATAAAAATAACAACAATCCACAACACAAGAATTTACGTGGAAACTCCAAAACCGGAGAAAAACCACGGGCCCACCAAGAAAGAAATTCCACTATGTGAAACATTTTTACAATCACACAAACATTCTCTCTCCCGACCCCAGTACCCCACACTCTTACAAACCTTTGATTAACTCACACCTCTCTCCCAACTCTCCAAACTAGAGAATACAAGAAAGGAATTTAACTAGAGTCAAACCACAAAGGTTAAAGTGTATTTGACTGGTGCAATTAAAACCACACCACATGGGTTCCTTAAATAACCTTAAACCTCTCATCCCTTTTGTTCCACAACCAATGTGGGATAAAAAAGTCCTTCTTTTATTTTTGACACCAAAACTCAACAAACTCCACCTTGACAAAATAAAAGAAGCCCCATTGTCTTCACCGACAATCACGATTCTCAAACCAGAGAACTATCATTCTCAAACCAGAGAACCCTACTCCACCATATGAGTACACCACTTAGAATAAACAATTCTAAGAATTTCCTCGGCACATGTCAAAAATCCCGCTGAAATTTATGGTGCAACTCCCAGCTTTTGGCCCTCCTGGAAGTCCTTCAACCATCGATATAACACACACCTTGTATCCATGCCAAACCGATACTCGTGTGTAAATTCCACCACACACCCCCGCATCCATGTCAAACCAATGCCCGTGTGAAATTCCACCACACCCTGCATCTTTTCATGACAAGTCAATGCCCGTGTGCAAATTCATGGACCCACTAACATAACCACATCCTCTTTCATGGCAACTTGACATGCCAAAAGAACATACATTTTCTCAACAGAGAAAATCCTCACTGCCACAATGTTAGCCCGGATTAGGAGCTATTTGTCAGATTACTCTACCTCCACTTTGATTAACCTTCAAAGCCTCTTGTGTAACCTGGATTGAACTATCACATCATTGACTTATACTTGCCATAAGCCAAACTCGACCCTTCCATCAAATTTCTCCACCTACTTGAACCACCCTAGCCTGATGAACAACCGCCTCCAAAGAGACCCCCGGACACCGCTCAAGAAATCTTTTTTGATGTGGAAGGTCAGACATCGCTGCGACCACAGAGCATACTCAGAATTTCAAGAGACCCAACCCGGGCTCTGATATCACTTGTTGGGAAAAATTGGATCCCACATTCATCCCCTAGAGACAAGCAGAAATAACCGAGAAATAAAATAAAAATAACAACAATCCACAACACAAGAATTTACGTGGAAACTCCAAAACCAGAGAAAACCCACGGGCCCACCAAGAAAGAAATTCCACTTTGTGAAACATTTTTACAATCACACAAACATTCTCTCTCCCGACCTCGCACTTCACTCTTTACAAACCTTTGATTAACTCACACCTCTCTCCCAACTCTCCATAATAGAGAATACAAGAAAGAAATTTAACTAGAGTCAAACCACAAAGGTCAAAGTGTATTTGTCTGGTGCAATTAAAACCACACCACATGGGTTCCTTAAATAACCTTAAACCTCTCATCCCTTTTGTTCCACAACCAATGTGGATACAAAAATCCTTCTTTTATTTTTGACACCAAAACTCAACAAACTCCACCTTGACAAAATAAAAGAAGCCCCATTGTCTTCACCGACAATCACGATTCTCAAACCAGAGAACTATCATTCTCAAACCAGAGAACCCTACTCCACCATATGAGTACACCACTTAGAATAAACTATTCTAAGAATTTCCTCGGCACATGTCAAAAATCCCGCTGAAATTTATGGTGCAACTCCCAGCTTTGGCCCTCCCGGAAGTCCTTCAACCATCGATATAACACACACCTTGTATCCATGCCAAACCGATACTCGTGTGTAAATTCCACCACACACCCCACGCATCCATGTCAAACCAATGCCCGTGTGAAATTCCACCACACCTGCATCTTTTCATGACAAGTCAATGCCCGTGCAAATTCATGGACCCACTAACATAACCACATCCTCTTTCATGGCAACTTGACATGCCAAAAGAACATACATTTTCTCAACGAGAGAAAATCCTCACCGCCACAATGTTAGCCCGGATTAGGAGCTATTTGTCAGATTACTCTACCTCCACTTTGACAGTTAACCTTCAAAGCCTTGTGTAACCTGGATTGAACTATCACATCATTGACTTATACTTGCCATAAGCCAAACTCGACCCTTCCATCAAATTTCTCCACCTACTTGAACCACCCTAGCTTTGATGAACAACCGCCTCCAAAGAGACCCCGGACACCGCTCAAGAAATCTTTTACGATGTGGAAGGTCGGTTTTCGTGCTGACCACGAGCATACTCGAATTTCAAGAGACCAACCCGGCTCGATATCACTTGTTGGGAAAAATTGGATCCCACATTCATCCCCTAGAGACAAGCGAAAATAACCGAAATAAAATAAAAATAACAACAATCCACAACACAAGAATTTACGTGGAAACTCCAAAACCTGGAGAAAAACCACGGGCCCACCAAGAAAGAAATTCCACTATGTGAAACATTTTTACAATCACACAAACATTCTCTCTCCCGACCCCAAGTGCCCCACACTCTTACAAACCTTTGATTAACTCACACCTCTCTCCCAACTCTCCAAACTAGAGAATACAAGAAAGGAATTTAACTAGAGTCAAACCACAAAGAAAGTTAAAGTGTATTTGACTAGTGCAATTAAAACCACACCACATGGGTTCCTTAAATAACCTTAAACCTCTCATCCTTTTTGTTCCACAACCAATGTGGGATAAAAAAAGTCCTTCTTTTATTTTTGACACCAAAACTCAACAAACTCCACTTGACAAAATAAAAGAAGCCCCATTGTCTTCACCGACAATCACGATTCTCAAACCAGAGAACTATCATTCTCAAACCGGAGAACCCTACTCCACCATATGAGTACACCACTTAGAATAAACAATTCTAAGAATTTCCTCGACATGTCAAAAATCCCATTTGAAATTTATGGTGCAACTCCCGACCTTTGCCCTCCCGGAAGTCCTTCAACCATCGATATAACACACACCTTGTATCCATGCCAAACGATACCCGTGTAAATTCCACCACACACCCCGCATCCATGTCAAACCAATGCCCGTGTGAAATTCCACCACACTCGCATCTTTTCATGACAAGTCAATGCCCGTGTGTAAATTCATGGACCCGCTAACATAACCACATCCTCTTTCATGGCAACTTGGCATGCCAAAAGAACATACATTTTCTCAGAGAAAAATCCTCACTTTACAATGTTAGCCCGGATTAGGAGCTATTTGTCGATTATTACTCTACCTCCACTTTGACAGATTAACCTTCAAAGCCTTGTGTAACCTGGATTGAACTATCACATCATTGACTTATACTTGCCATAAGCCAAACTCGACCCTTCCATCAAATTTCTCCACCTACTTGAACCACCCTAGCCTAATGAACAACCACCTCCAAAGAGACCCCCGGACACCGCTCAAGAAATCTTTTCTGATGTGGAAGGTCAGACATCGATGCGACCACACAACATACTCAGAATTTCAAGAGACCCAACCCGGGCTCTGATATCACTTGTTGGGAAAAATTGGATCCCACATTCATCCCCTAGAGACAAGCAGAAATAACCGAGAAATAAAATAAAAATAATAACAATCCACAACACAAGAATTTACGTGGAAACTCCAAAACCGGAGAAAAACCACGGGCCCACCAAGAAAGAAATTCCACTATGTGAAATATTTTTACAATCACACAAACATTCTCTCTCCCGACCCCAGTACCCCACACTCTTACAGACCTTTGATTAACTCACACCTCTCTCCCAACTCTCTATACTAGAGAATACAAGAAAGGAATTTAACTAGAGTCAAACCACAAAGGTTAAACTGTATTTGACTGGTGCAATTAAAACCACACCACATGGGTTCCTTAAATAACCTTAAACCTCTCATCCCTTTTGTTCCACAACCAATGTGGGATACAAAAGTCCTTCTTTTATTTTTGACACCAAAACTCAACAAACTCCACCTTGACAAAATAAAAGAAGCCACGTTGTCTTCACCGAAAATCACTATTCTCAAACCAGAGAACCATCATTCTCAAACCAGAGAACCCTACTCCACCATATGAGTATACCACTTAGAATAAACCATTCTAAGACTTTCCTCGGCACATGTCGAAAATCCCGCTGAAATTTATGGTGCAACTCCCAGCTTTTGGCCCTCCTGGAAGTCCTTCAGCCATCGATATAACACACACCTTGTATCCATGCCAAACCGATACCCGTGTGTAAATTCCACCACACACCCTGCATCCATGTCAAACCAATGCCCGTGTGAAATTCCACCACACCCTGCATCTTTTCATGACAAGTCAATGCCCGTGTGCAAATTCATGGACCCACTAACATAACCACATCCTCTTTTCATGACAACTCGATGCGACCACAGAGCATACTCAGAATTTCAAGAGACCCAACCCGGCTCGATATCACTTGTTGGGAAAAATTGGATCCCACATTCATCCCTGAGACAAGCGAAATAACCGAGAAATAAAATAAAAATAACAACAATCCACAACACAAGAATTTACGTGGAAACTCCAAAACCGGAGAAAAACCACGGGCCCACCAAGAAAGAAATTCCACTATGTGAAATATTTTTACAATCACACAAACATTCTCTCTCCCGACCCCAGTACCCCACACTCTTACAGACCTTTGATTAACTCACACCTCTCTCCCAACTCTCCATACTAGAGAATACAAGAAAGGAATTTAACTAGAGTCAAACCGCAAAAGTTAAAGTGTATTTGACTGGTACAATTAAAACCACACCACATGAGTTCCTTAAATAACCTTAAGCCTCTCATCCCTTTTATTCCACAACCAATATGGAATACAAAAATCCTTCTTTTATTTTTGACACCAAAACTCAATATATTTGCTGCAATTGGATTTCTTACAAGTATCATTTTACTCAATTCGCCTCTCGATCGGTTTATGTTATAATGGTAATCAAATATTGAAATTTGCTTTTCAAATGTTTCTTTTAATGTATTTCATCAGTCCACGATTAAGGAATCACCATTTATCAACTCCCAACTCGGTGACTCGAAACCCACTTTGTCTAAATTTCAAGCAATACAATTAATTAGAAGAAATCATTCACACGAGGGTTTCATTGTACACATAAACTGAATAATTAGCTCAAATATCCACCGATTCCACCCATCCGACCGATGGCGATAGTTTTCTGGTGATCAGTCCTTCAACCATCGATATAACACACACCTTGTATCCATGCCAAACCGATACTCGTGTGTAAATTCCACCACACACCCTGCATCCATGTCAAATCAATGCCCGTGTGAAATTCCACCACACCACCATCTTTTCATGACAAGTCAATGCCCGTGTGCAAATTCCTGGACCACTAACATAACCACATCCTCTTTCATGGCAACTTGACATGCCAAAAGAACATACATTTTCTCAACAGAGAAAATCCTCACTGCCACAATGTTAGCCCGGATTAGGAGCTATTTGTCAGATTACTCTACCTCCACTTTGACAGTTAACCTTCAAAGCCTTGTGTAACCTGGATTGAACTATCACATCATTGACTTATACTTGTCATAAGCCAAACTCGACCCTTCCATCAAATTTCTCCACCTACTTGAACCACCCTAGCCTGATGAACAACCGCCTCCAAAGAGACCCCCGGACACCGCTCAAGAAATCTTTTCTGATGTGGAAGGTCAGACATCGATGCGACCACAGAGCATACTCAGAATTTCAAGAGACCCAACCCGGGCTCTGATATCACTTGTTGGGAAAAATTGGATCCCACATTCATCCCTAGAGACAAGCGAAATAACAGAAATAAAATAAAAATAACAACAATCCACAACACAAGAATTTACGTGGAAACTCCAAAACCGAAGAAAAACCACGGGCCTACCAAGAAAGAAATTCCACTATGTGAAACATTTTACATTCACACAAACATTCTCTCTCCCGACCCCAATACCCCACACTCTTGTAAACCTTTGACTAACTCACACCTCTCTCCCAACTCTCCATACTAGAGAATACAAGAAAGGAATTTAACTAGAGTCAAACCGCAAAAGTTAAAGTGTATTTGACTGGTACAATTAAAACCACACCACATGAGTTCCTTAAATAACCTTAAGCCTCCCATCCCTTTTATTCCACAACCAATATGGAATACAAAAATCCTTCTTTTATTTTTGACACCAAAACTCAATATATTTGCTGCAATTGGATTTCTTACAAGTATCATTTTACTCAATTCGCCTCTCGATCGGTTTATGTTATAATGGTAATCAAATATTGAAATTTGCTTTTCAAATGTTTCTTTTAATGTATTTCATCAGTCCACGATTAAGGAATCACCATTTATCAACTCCCAACTCGGCTGACTCAGAAACCCACTTTGTCTAGCCCCAAGCAATACAATTAATTAGAAGAAATCATTCACACGAGGGTTTCATTGTACACATAAACTGAATAATTAGCTCAAATATCCACCGATTCCACCCATCCGACCGATGGCGATAGTTTTCTGGTGATCAGGAGATCGGCAAATTGGAGGAGAAAACAATTACCGGACTGGAATAGAGTATCTCAAATTGGGGGTAGTATACATATATTGCACTATATTTATTTATATTTCCTGGAAAAAATACATTGACTGCCCAACGATGATTAAGAAAAAGGAAAAAAATAAGAGAAAATGTGGATACATAAATAGAAAAGGTTTTTACAGATCTTTCGATTTCATTGATTTATTTTATAATTTTATCAAGTAAAAAGTATTACATGGTACACTGAAAAGTATTACATCGCTACAAAAAAATAATGAAATTTGAACGGAAAAAATCCGTTGGAATTTGGCCAATTACCGTTGGAATTATCGATTCCAACGGAAATTCCAACATAAAATGCATCGTTGGTAAAATAGCCGTTGGAATGACGAAATTCCAATGGAAAAATATTCCAATGGAATTTCCAACGTCATTTATCCATTGGAATATATAACCGTTGGAAAGAACTCCAATATTTTTTCCAACACTAATTCCAACAGAGTTATACCATTGGAATATATTTAATCGTTGGAAAAAACTCCAACGGTTATTCCAACGGAATTATACTATTGGAATTTAGACAAATGGTATATATATGTTGGAATATTCAATTAATTTATCTCATTATCCAATATCTTTAACTTCCCAGTAGGTCACCCATCATCAATTTGTCCCAAGTCAATCACATTTAACCAAGTAGTTTTAATATGATTGACTCCAGAAGAGAATATATATTTTATTGATATGGATTATACTATCAAATCTTTTAACCCCTATTGAAATTTTTCAATGGTATTGGAATTTCCAATGGAATTTTCCAACAGAAAATCCAATGATTAATTCAAACATTTGGTTTACTATTGGAATTATTGTTGGAATTTTCCAATGTTATGTTTTAGTGATGGAATTTTTGTTGGAATTTTTAGGCCTTGTATGGTTATGTTTCCATGGACCATTTCTAGTTTCTAGTGTTGGAAATTGAATTTTGATAATTTATTGGTTTTCGTGTGAAAATTAGAAATATGTTTGGATGAGTGAATGAAAATGAGTTTTATGTAGGTTTGGAAATGAGATTGTGTTTGGTTGAGTAGTTTTGAGTATTATTTTATGTAGTATTTCCAATGGTTTATTAATATTGTTGGAATCACTGTTGGAATTTTTCAATGGTTAGTTGTGGTGTTGGAATTTCTGTTGGAATTTTAAATTCCAACATTTTATACCAACAGGTTTGTTTACCATTGGAAATTTCATTGGAATTTTCCAACGGTATAATGTAGCATTGGAATTTCCATTGGAATTTTAGAAATTCCAATAATTTTCTATTTCGTTGAAATTACTTTGTTGGAATTTGATTGTTTTCTTGTAGTGCATCTTTAAGCAAAAGTATTACATGTTGAAATGCGAAATATTACACATTAAACTTAAAAGTGCAGGTGAAAAAGTATTACATTTTGAATTGAATAGTATCATACGTTGAACTAAAAAGTATTATATTTTGAACTGAATAGTATCACATGTTGAACTAAAAAGTATTATATCTTGAACTGAATAGTATCACATTTTGAACTAAAAAGTATTATATTTAGAACTGAATAGTATCACATGTTGAACTAAAAAGTATTACAATTTTAAGTAAAAAATATATGTTATCAAAGTAAATATTATTTATTTGCAAAGTTATATATAACATTGTTTAAGAGTGTTGCGTTTTAATACAAAAAGTATCACTTTTGTTCTAAAAAGTATATATATTTTCAAAGTAACAAAATAAAATTTTCTAAAAAAAAAAATTAATACAAAAAGGTATACTTGTTTATGTGGGGTAATTGCCAATCTCCATCACCATATTAGCAAGTTTATCACCTTTGTAGTCAAAAGTATTATATTTTCTAATTAAAGTATTAAATTTTTGCTCAAAAGTATATTTTTTCCTCAAAAAGTATTACCGTGCTGATTTTGGCAGATGGATCCCCACAACCCGTGATCCAGCCCAAAAGACCGGTGATATTTACATAAAAATTTGACTTACAGACGAGTGTAATTATGATTAAAATGTATTATTTTTTTCTCGAAAAGTATCACTTTTACTCTAAAAAGTATATATTTTCAAAGTAATTTTTGGGGTGGTGACATAGTATCAATATATAGCGGCGATGTCAGTTTAGACTCGAAAAATATCACTTTTTACTTAGAAAAGTACATGTTTTTAAAGTAATACAATTGATATTATTTACCTATGAAGTTATACACATAATTGTTTTAAGTATCACTTTTTATTAAGAAAAGTATCACTTTTACTCTAAAATGTATATATTTTCAAATTAACAAAACTGATATTAGTAGTTTCTAAAAAGTATAAATTTTTCTTCAAAAAAGTATTATTAATTTCACTAAAAAGTATTAATTTTTTGCCAAGAAAATATTTAGTTTTCCCTCAAATTCCACAATCCAACTCCTTAAGTCTTCAACATCTTCTCTTGTTTCCCAACCCATCTCTCTCTTTATTTTATTCGTTCTAACAATCACTCTATGTAATTTCTCATTGTCTTTCTCTCTCACACACACAAAAATGTTGGAAATTGGTTTGAGAAGTAATGGTTGATACCTAACTTTGACCAATTTTTTAGTGACTAATTATTTAATTTTGGAGAAATTAAATATTAAAATAAAATTCTACGTTTCGAGTAGATGAGTGTGGTATATTTAACTTCTCAAAACCATTTAGTGGTGAGTGAGAAATAAAATCCACAAGATAGTCACTTTGAAATGGGATAATGGATGATGGGAAGGTGAAAAGACACCATCCCCACATGGGAATAGAATATTAATTTTATTCAATATATAAGTAAGTGGGTGTATAAGAGTGTGCAAGATGAAATAACTATACACATGTGAGGTGTGGTGGGCGAGGCCACACGCCACTGCAGCCAGCGCCCTTCTGCCGACCCCGGGCGGGCGGTCGGGCCGTGTCCCGATATCTTGTAGTTTTGCCTGAAAAACATTTATTTTTTATTTTTGGAGAATAAAAACAAATAAAGTTGCAACTTAAAAGTGAAATCACTTTTATAATGGAACAAGACCCACTCATTTACTACTTGGAAGTTCTGACATAGTGGTCATTGAAGGAGTGCCTACTACCTGGAGGTTCTGACCCGTTATCCTGTAGTTCTTGCCGCAAAGAAAGATACCCCAAGACCTGGTTGGAAGTCCTATAAATAGGAGCATTGTTGTTGTTCAGATTACACACTTTCATACTCATTTCTTTCTTGTACTTGCATAGTGTACTCGATTTTGCACATTTCGATTCGAAAGGTGCCTTGTAATTCGATCTTTGCTTTTACAAGGACGGCTGTTGTATCTTTGGGGATAACACGTCATTAAAGTCAAAGACTTATACGGGGCGTGTTTATCTTGCGGATAGAGTGTTAACTCGCCTCAGCTTTTCTGCAAATTTTCATTCTCTGTAATAGATAGGTTTCGTTATAATACAGTTTGCAGAAATAAAACACCATAAATATTCAACAACGCAAGATAAACATTTTTTTTGTTTCTGTAAACGATGGCGTCTACTTCAGGGTGAATGTTCCTCTTCCTCTGCTGGCCGAGAAGCTTTAAAAAATTTTCTCGTGCTTGATTTCAAAAGATGGCAATCGAAGATCTTTGTTTTTATCGACTCGTTGAGCACGCTAAGTTCCTGAAGGAGGATCCACGGTGGTGGAAGAAAATGAAACCAACAATGAAAAACGTCTTTGCGCTTTGATGCTTGGGGCAAGGGTGACTTCCTGGGCCGCAACTACGTCTTAAATGGACTGTCTGGCTCGCTATACAATGTGTATAGTGAAGTGAAATCTTCCAAAGAGCTCTGGGATTCTTTGGAAAAGAAGTCTAACCGAGGACGTTGGTTCCAAGAAGTTCGTAGTTGGCGGGTTTCTAGATTTCAAAATGGTGGATTCTAGAATTGTCATAGAACAAGCTCAAGAATTGCGATTAATTATGCACGATATTCGTGCGGAAGAGTGCAATTGGATGAAGCTTTCAAGTGGCGTGCATGATTGAAAAGTTGCCACCGGATGGAAAGACTTCAAAAATTATTTGAAGCACAAGCGAAAAGAAATAAATCTTGAAGATCTAATTATGCGTTTACGAATTGAGGAAGGTAATCGCAAATTAGATTCAAGGTTTGAAAAGGGTCTTTGTTGATGCAAAGGCGAATTTGCTAGAACATGGCGTTCTAGTAATGCAAAGAAGAAAAGGAAACGTGACAATAACAACAACAACTACAAGGAAAGAAGCCTCAAAACAAAAAGCCGTTTACAGAAATTGTCACAATTGTGGAAAGCCCAACCACATGGCTAAGGACTGTCGGCTTCCTAAAAACCAAAATATAGACAAACTGCTAATGCTAATGTGGTTGAGCACGATGGTATGATCCAAGAACCGACTGATATGGATCTATCTGCAGTTGTTTTTGAGGCAAATCTTGTGGATAATCCAAGGGAGTGGTATATTGACACGGGGGCCACTCGGCATGTCTATTCTGACAAGGATGCGTTCTCTACCTACACCCCTTGCACAGGTAGAAAACTTAATATGGGTAATTCTTCCTCTTCTGATGTTGCAGGCTTTGGCAACGTGGTTCTGAAGCTCACTTCTGGAAAAAAGCTGCTTCTGAAGGATGTTCTTCATGTCCCAGAAATCCGGAAGAATCTTGTGTCAGGATCTCTTCTTGTAAACCATGGTTTTAGACTTATGTTTGAGTCTGAAAAGTTTATTTTAAATAAGTTTGGACAATTCCTAGGAAAAGGTTATCGTATAACAATTTGTTCAAAATGAATGTAATGGCGATTCGTAGTGTAATCGATTCAAGCAAATAAAAAATGAGCCTACTTACTTTTATATGCTTGAGTATTCGATTTGTGGCATGTTAGATTAGGGCATGTTAATCTAAATGCTATAAAAAGATTAATGAACTTGGAATTACTTCCAACTTCAAAAATTGATTCTCAAAAGAGATGTGAAATCAGATTGAAGCTAAAATGGCTAAGTTACCTTTTCATTCTGTGGAAAGAAATACAGTACCTCTAGAATTGATACATACTGATATATGTGATATGAAATTTGTGCAAACTAGAGGTGGTAAAAAATACTTCATCACTTTTATTGATGATTGCACAAGATTTTGCTACTTATATTTATTAAGAAGCAAAGATGAAGCGTTGGAAGCTTTCAAAAATTATAAAAATGAGGTTGAAAATCAACTTGGGAGGTTAAGGAGTCAACTGAGCATCTCAACGGGCCATTTTCATCTTTTTTTGGTCTGGTGGGGGGAGCCGGATTAAAATAATTCGGAGTGATAGAGGTGGAGAATATGTTGCACCTTTTGAAGAATTATGTAACCAGTGGGGAATAATTCATCAAACTACTGCACCATATTCACCACAATCTAATGGCATTCTTTGAACGTAAAAATCGAACTTTAAAAGAAATGATGAATGCCATGTTGATTAGTTCGACTACCTCGAACATGTGGGGGAAGTCTGTTTTGACAAAGAAACCACATTTTAAATAAAATCCCACTTAAAGGGAAAAATAAGACACCTTATGAATTGTGGAAAAATCATAAGCCATCTTATAAATACCTTAAAGTGTGGGGGTGTTTGGCTAAGGTAGCAATACCTTAACCTAAACAAGTCAAAATTGGCCCTAAGACGGTTGATTGTATTTTTATAGGATATGCATATAACAAAGGTGCATATCGGTTCTTGGTACACAAGTCGGAAAATCCGAAATTTACGAAGGTACCATAATTGAATCAAGAAATGCAATATTTCTTGAAAATGTATATCCTTGTAAAGAAAGAGTTGGAATAAGTTCTAACAAAAGAACTTATGAGAAAGTAAGTAGTTCTTCACAAGAGAATGAAGAACCAAGACGAAGTAAAAGGACTAAAACTGCTACATCATTTGGTCCGATTTTGTCACTTACATTATTAGACGGTGAGCCAATCTTGTTAAAGAGGCTCTGTCTAGTCCGGATGCTCCGCTCTGGAAAGAAGCCATCAATAGTGAAATAGAATCCATTTTACAAAATCATACCTGGGAGTTGGTTGATCTCCCTGCAGGTAGTAAACCTTTAGGGTGTAAATGGATATTAAAAAAGAAATATAAGGCAGGTGGAACTATTGATAAATATAAAGCCAGGTTAGTGGCTAAAGGCTTCAAACAAAAAGAATGAAGTGATTTCTTCGACACATATTCACCTGTATCAAGAATTGCATCCATTCAAGTGCTTATTGCGATTGCTGCTTTGCACAATCTCGAGATTCACCAAATGGATGTAAAAACTGCATTTTTAAATGGTGAATTGGAAGAAGAAATATATATATATATATAGAACAACCTGAAGGATGTGTAGCACCTGGTCAAGAGAAAAAGGTGTGCAAATTGATAAGATCGCTGTATGGACTTAAACAAGCTCCAAAACAGTGGCATCTTAAATTTGACACAACGATGTTGTCAAATGGCTTTAAAATCAACGAATGTGACAAGTGTGTTTATGTTAAAGGCATGTCAAATGCATTTGTCATAGTTTGTCTATACGTAGACGATATGTTAATAATGGGTAGTAGTCATGACATAATCATGGACACTAAGAAAATGTTAAAAAGAAATTTTGACATGAAAGACATGGGAATTGCTGATATGATTCTCGGAATCAAAATTGGCAAAACATCTGAAGAAATTAGCTTGACACAATCCCACTATGTGGAGAAAGTGCTCAAGAAGTTCCATGCTTTTGATGGTCCACCATGCAAAACGCCCGTTGATTTGAGCATAAATGCGGTAGTAAATAAAGTCAACCAAAAGTGGCTCGGTTGGAATACTCGAAGGTGATAGGAAGTTTGATGTACATTACAAAATCGTACACGTCCGATCTTGCCTATCCTCAGAAACAAGTTGAGTAGGTATACAAGCAATCCAAGCCAAGAGCATTGGAAAGCACTAACTAGGGTACTAAGATATCTAAAATACACCCTGAGTTATGGAATACACTACTCAAATACCCTCCAAAGACTTGAAGGGTATAGTGATGCTAGTTGGATTTCAGATTCAAAGGACTCCTACTCCACTAGTGGATATATATTTACTATTGGAGGAGGAGCGATATCATGGAAATCCACTAAGCGGACTTGTATAGCTAGATCCACCGTGGAATGCGAGTTTATAGCTTTTGATAAAGTCAAAGAAGGCCGAGTGTCTTCGTAATTTCTTAGAAGATATTCCATGTCTTTGGAAAAAGCCGATTACCTCTGTGATGATTCACTGTGATAGTCAAGCTACTATATGGAGAGCACAAAGTAATATGTATAACGGTAAGTCTAGACACATCCGTCGTAGACATAATACCTGTAAGACAATTAATCTCTAATGGTGTTATATCAATTGACTATGTAAAGTCAAAGGATAACATAGCGAATCCGCTCACGAAAGGGGGCTTAATAGAGATCAATTGAGTAAATTGCTAGAGGGAATGGGATTAAAATCCACAATTTAAAGAATGATTAAAGTGGTAACCCAACTTGGTATTTGGAGATCCCAAGAACTTGGTTCAATGGGAAAACTAAGCTTTAAAAGTTCATTAAGCACTTGTAAATCGTTAACCCATCCCTAGAAGGCAAAACAAGTGCAATAAACTTGTTGGTTGTGGTAAGGTTAAGTCATAAGGACTTTTAATGATAAATTGACTCGGTCAAAGAGATCACCTATATAAGTGAGAAGTCGGGGCCGCTTCAATGTAACACTTATGAATCCAAAGATGTTGTCCATGGCCAAAAAGGACACAACTGGAGAACGGAATGTGACAGAAGTCATATTGTGTAAATGTCATTGACTAGGTGTACACGAAGGAGGAATAGTTCAAGGCGTGCGTCCCACTAGGCCGCCGGTATATCCGATGATATTTACAAAGGAAGGTTCAAAGTCGCAAACTATATGTCCTGATACAATATGGTTTCAATTAAACTGAGTACAAGAGTCTGCATTTTCATGTGCATTTGATTTCCACTCATGTGGGGGATTGTTGGAAATTGGTTTGAGAAGTAATGGTTGATACCTAATGTTGACCAATTTTTTAGTGACTAATTCTTTAATTTTGGAGGAATTAAATATTAAAATAAAATTCTACGTTTCGAGTAGATGAGTGTGGTATATTTAACTTCTCAAAACCATTTAGTGGTGAGTGAGAAATAAAATTCACAAGATAGTCACTTTGAAATAGGATAATGGATGATAGGAAGGTGAAAAGACACCATCCCACATTGGAATAAAATATTAATTTTATTCAATATATAAGTAAGTGGGTGTATAAGAGTGTGCAAGATAAAATAACTATACACATGTGAGGTGTGGTGGGCAAGGCAACACGCTGCGCCGCCCCCCGGCCCGGGCGGGGCGGGCCGTGGGCGAGGCCGAGCCCGTGTCCCGATCGGATCGGGCTTAGTTTTGCCTGAGAAAACATTTGTTTTTATTTTTTGGAGAATAAAAACAAATAAAGTTGCAACTTAAAGTAAATATGACTTTTATAATGGAACATCACCACTCGGCCCACTACTTTGGAATTCTGACAGATAGTGGTCATTGAAGGAGTGCCACTACCCGGAGGTTACTGACCCGTTATCTGGAGTTCTTGCCTGCGATAAAGAGACCCCAAGACCTGTTGGAAGTCCTATAAATAGGAGCATTGTTGTTGTTCAGATTACACACTTTCATACTCATTTCTTTCTTGTACTTGCATAGTGTACTCGGTTTTGCACATTTCAGTTCGAAAGGTGCCTTGTAATTTGTAGTGCTGCTATTATAAGGACGAAGCTGTTGTATCTTTGGGGATAACACGCATGTGTTTATCTTGCGGATAGAGTGTTAACTCGCCTCAGCTTTTCTGCAAATTTTCATTCTATGTAATAGATAGGTTTCGTTGTAATACAGTTTACAGAAATAAAACACCAGAAATATTCAACAAAAAATATATAACTAAGCAAAACCAAGAAATTCATCTTAACTCCAATCTAATTTTCCCAATGAGCAGCAACAAAGTGACTCATATTCATTATGCAGTTGCTGATAAATTGACTTACAAGATATCAAGTCATACAATATTCTCCTCACCCAAAACTTGAGTGCAATCATTAATGATTTTGGTCTTACTTCTCTAATGGCAACGACTCCAATCCCCTCGAGAAGTACCCAACGTCGGATGTTAAAATGGGAAATATAGTCAAAAAGTCAGATGTTTAGAGTTTTGGTGTTCTCCTCCTAGAATTGCTCACAAGTTAAGAACCAATTCAGTCAGGTGACACGATGAGGTATTAGATCTACCAAGATGGGTACAGTTCATCTACCTTTATTGGACAACTTAACATATCAACACACCGAATTATTAACGTCATTTGTTCATTATGACTTGTATCTGAAGTGCAATCAAGTATCACTGAAAAATATTTTGACTCTTTTATTTTTTTAATGATAACACCTCTTACTTTAGAGCCTAATATTGAAATCAACTCATTTTGAATCTTATGACTAAGGTAATGATAATGAATTTCCCTGTTTTGAATATGTCTAAAATGTTCTTGCATTACCACATCAAACCCAGCAATTAGTTCAAGTAAACCCAAAAAATTACCATTATTATCTTGGTAAATCTTTTCATTATCTCCACGAAAAGCCAAATTACGTTTAGCAAGATATTTCACAACAGAAATAATTCTTATTAAAACTAATTTCCAATGTTCTTTCTCTTTCTTAATTTGCAATTGTAACTCTTTATCAATTGTTTCATTCTTTTTCAATCTAATTTGCAAATCAATCCAAGTTATCATATTATTGATATGCTCAATACTGTTCTCATGTTTTTTAAGCCTCTCATTTAAACGTTTCCAATCATCAAGACCTTCATTTGCTAGTAAACTAATATTTTGCACCGATTTAAATAATTTGCAACAAAAACAATATACTTTGTTTGCATCTTTTGAGTACACTAACCATTTTCTATCTTGATTCTCTCCATTGGGTAATTTTCTTGTATAAAGAGAATATGAAAAATATCTAGAAAGCCCATCTATCGGAAATTTGATATTATTCTCTCTTATAGGTCCCTTTTCTACCAAAATATCTCTTGTTTTATTATCGATATTATCCCAAGTTTTTGGATCAAATATATTCAAAGTATGACATGTTTGTTCTAATTCATTTTTATTCTCAATTATATTAGCAACTTCTTCACTCAAATCATCATTATCCTCTTCTCTCAGTTCGTCTTGCTCATTTATTACATGTTCATTTAGTTCTTCTTGATTATTTGGTTGCTGTAATTCATTAATAGGATCTTTGACCGAAGAAATATTTTTAAAAAACTTATCAAGAGCCCCTCTTTGAGTTTTAATCACCTCATCTATTCTTTTTCTTTTATTTATTTTTTGACTTCCAGATGGATAATTTCTTGGTAACATATTTGCACAATTGCACTATAGACTATAAATTCAAATCCAAAAACAAGAACACACCACTTGTTAATGAAACTAAGAATCAAACAAATACAAACACTTAAAAGGGTCAAAGAACAATAAAACCTGATTTATGCTTGGAATAAACTTGTGTTTGAAGTCTTTCAAACCTGCAAGTGAAACAACAAAAAAATGTTCAAGTCAACAACTGTAATATACTAATATATATATAAATATTCTAATTTCTAGATTAGAAATAAAACACAAGACTGTAAACAAAAAAAAAAGTCCAAGAGAATACCAAAAGATTGGAGTAGTATCACTTGCAATTATCAGCCCTAACCGATAATCAGATTGCTTAAAGATGAAGAAATAATGTGTTTTTTTTTTTAATTTGTGGCAGAAGCTTCAGATTTCAAAACCCTTGCTCTTCTGTCTCTCATTCTTAGTCGGTTTGCAATCAAAATAGAATGAAGTTTAATTAGGTTTTGTAAAATAAGTAAATACTAATATAGATATATGTGTTATGGTGTTTGTGGGCTTAATTTGTATTAAAGGCCCAATTTATCTTCAATTCTTCATTCCTTAAAGTTTGCAGGCTTCAATTTATAAATATATATATATATATATAATATACATATATATAAGCTTGTGTATATATATATATATTAGAGGCCCCCAACATGGCCATTGAAAACTTTGACATATTAGAGGGCCGGGCCTGAGTGGGAGGGGAAAAAGTGCTAGGTTTTTTTGGGGGGGTTTAGAGAGAAGGGGGAGAGAAAAAGGTTAGAGAGAGAATGGGGAGTCTTTTTAGGCGGATGGGATCTTCTATTCCAAAACCGTGTTTCATCTCCTATTCCAACCGTATGGATGATTGACACGTGTATTACACTTGATAAGTGTCATTTTGTACATATTTTATATTATTAATTCAATAGTTTTTGAATTGTTTTGTTAGAAAAATCATAGTTTCTCAAGTATTTCTGTAGCATTTCATAGTGTGATGTGTTTAACATTATAGGTGGAGCAATTTGGAGCAATGTGAAGCCAATATTACTTGAAAAAAGGCAAGAAAATCACTCAACATGACTTGGGGTGTCAAGTAACACGGCCATGTTCAAAAAAGAAGGAAATAAATTGGATAAAAATTGGAAAAAGGGTCCAAAACGGCCAAGCCGTGTCACCAAACACGGCCATGTTGAAGGGGATCAAAAGAGGAGGAAAAATCGCACAAAACAGGCCCGAACACGGCCTGGCCGTGTCGTACAACACGGCCGTGTCGTACAACACGGCCTGGCCGTGTTGTCCAACACGGCCGTGTCAGGCCTGTTTCCAGCAAATTTTGTGCAGCACGGCCTGGCCGTCTTTGCCGCCCACGGCGTGTCCGGACCCCTTTTTGCAACTTTTCTTTGCGGAATTTGGGGAAAACTCACCAACCAACCCATTTTGGCCACTTTTGTACAATTTTAACACCCTATTTTTCTTTGAAACATGTCTCCATGTCCCCTCCCTCATCATTTGAATACAAGAATTCACCAACCAACAAAGAAAATGGAGGCAATTGTTTAACAAAAGAGAGCACTATCAATGTATTGATTGCCTATAAAAGCCAAGGGTTGAAGTTGGGAGAGGAATTAATTAGATACTCAGAAAATATTCATTGTATTCATTTCATTAAGTAAAATTGGGGTCAAGGGGTCTTGGAGGAGTAAGCTTGAGGCAACATTGGGGAAGAAGGCTTGGAGCAACATCATCAAGTCAATTGAGATTTTGATAAAGATAAGTACACCATGTCTACAATGTTTACATCTTCTTGTGTAATTTATTCTTTGGTCAAAATCATGTGTAGCTAAACTCCTAGTGTTTGAATGTAATGAACTCTAGAATGGATTTGTGATTAAGGTGTGTATGTTTTTAATAAAATCTTCATATTTTGTGTGATTCACTTATATTATGCTTCGTTCATTCGAATTGATATATGCGCAATATTGATTTGAAGTTTATTTTTCATCCGGAAATCGAGAGATTCATGGTGAAATAGAACCTATATAAGTGAAAAGAGTTGCATGCAATCCTAGATATAGGGCGACATAAATCTTCCGATTAGGGTCAAACCTAATATGGGAATTCATAAATCGTTATAATACAATCTTGGGGTTTTAACTAGAAAGAGATTTCAGTTAATCAACTTGAGATTAGGAGTTTTTCGCCTTGAGAAAGGGATTAACTTAAATCGGGAATTTCTACGGTCCACATAGCATGAGATTTTATTAAAAGAGGTTGGTTTTTGCTAAGGGCTTGTGGTTGAATCTTTTAACTTGTCAAATCACAAAAACATTCTAGAGGATTTACATTCAAACACACTTCTATCTCTTGATTTCTTATTCTACAAATTTTACTTCATTTTTACACTTCGATAATTTAGATTCTTTATCAAACAAAAACTCAAAATTGTTAGATTAAATAACAAAAAGACGGTAATTATTAGTACTTACAATCCTCGTGGGAATGACACTCGGTACTCAATAATCTATACTATAAAACGATAGGTGCACTTGCCTACGGTTTTAAAGGTAGCTTTTGAGCCATCAACACTTACCATTTTAGAACCCTACAATTTCTGTTTGATTTATGCTTGAAAATTAACATGGTAAGTGTAATACACATGTCAATCATCCATACGGTTATATCTATGAAACATGGTTTTGGAATAGGAGATGCCATCCGCTTTTTAGGCCTATGTAGTTTACGTATGTATATATTTGTGCACATCAGAAAGAATTTTACACGAGTATGAATTTGGACTCGTCTTATTGTTATTTCTAGACTGTAGCAAAACTATGAATATCTTCGAAGTCGAATGTTATTGGAGTATATTTTGGGTTATTCTATAGTTGCTTTTATTTTCATGTTAAAATCGTGTTTTACTTCACACACGCTTAAACGGTTACTCCTTAGACTCTATAAATAGCTGCATCCCTTGTACCTTCATTCTGAGAAAATATACTGTTACATTCGAATGTTATAGAAATGAAATTTATCTTCTACTGTTTCTATAAATCCAACATGGTATCCAGAGCTTAATTCGATCCTTGGGAATCCATGGCTGCTCAATTCCCGCCTTGGGATGAGGCTCTTACTGGTGACATGAAGAATATGGAGCTCGCAAATCAGATTACTGTTCGTGAAGAGGAACCACTTCAATTACACGGCTCGGATCACCCTGGGCTCATTCTAGTTTCTACACCACTAACAGGTAACAACTATCTCAGCTGGAATCAATGCGCATAGCATTAGGTGCGAAAAATAAATTAGATCTTATTAATGGAAAGGTTGTTATTCCGAAAGAGAAATCGGAGAAATATGAACAATGGAAGAAGGTCGACTATATGGTAACCAGCTAGATTCTTAATTGCTTATCAAAGGAAATCGTAGATGCTTTTCTGTATGCTAACTCAGCTTGTGAGCTTTGGCAAGATATTGCAGAACGATTCGGGGAGAGCAACGGTCCTCTTTTGTATCAGTTACAAAAGGAGATTATTACACTTAGACAAGGTGCTGATAGTGTTGTGATCTATTTTACTAAGCTGAAGCGGCTTTGGGATGAGTATAGTAGCTTAGTCAGTTTGCCACCTTGTACCTGTGGTGTGAGTAAGTTACTTGCAGATATTGATGTTAATACCAAGCTCATGCAGTTTCTTATGGGATTGAACGACATTTTTGACAATATTAGAAGCCAATTGTTACTCCTGGATCCTCTACCCACTGTGAATAAAGCCTATTCAATGATCCTCAGAGTTGAAAAACAGAGATCTATTCAGATACCCTTTCCAGATTTAGATGGTAGTGCAGCCATGAATACTCGGGTGATTGGGACAGAAAGAGGTGGACAACCACGCACCTTCACTGCAGGAACTAATTCAGGAACAAGATGAGGTAGAGGTTTCTATAGGAGGACAAAGGAGGAGAAAACTAAGCTCATTTGTGAGCATTGTCAAATGCCAGGCCATGAGATGAGAGATTGCTTTAAATTGCATGTGATACCTGATTGGTATGTTAAGTTGAATGAACAAAGAGTGCGGGCACAAGCTTATATGGTTGATACTCCTAATTGTGTGGAAAATAAAGGAACCACAGATAGTCATGTGAAGAAGGATGTGAGCTTAACATATATCTCCAATTTAATTCAGCAGGAGCTTGCCAAATTCATGCCTAAACATACTGTTCCATCTCCTAGTACACATTATGCAGATCCAGGATCTTCACATGCTCACTTTGTTGAATATGCTGGTAAGGATTTCTCTACTTCCTTTGCACTGTCTGTTTTTGATGTTGCTAGGCAGGGCACTTGGATATTGGATACCGGAGCTAGCAA
The DNA here is from genome assembly GCA_016081115.2 of Rehmannia glutinosa. NCBI lineage: Eukaryota > Viridiplantae > Streptophyta > Magnoliopsida > Lamiales > Orobanchaceae > Rehmannia > Rehmannia glutinosa. The sequence continues at coordinate 119,025 of JABTTQ020001016.1, read as the reverse complement.
GCACATGTGCACTGATGAATCTCTTATGACACATATTATTCCACTTCCTCATCCTGCCACAGTGTTTTTACCCGATGGCTCTTGCAAATCTGTCACATCATGGTCAAGTCCCACTAACAGCATCCCTTACCCTTACTGATGTTTTGTTGGTTCCTTCTTTTAAATATAACATTCTATCCATTGCACAGCTCACACAGTCTTCTAACTTGAAGTGTATTTTTTATCCTTCTCATTGTATTCTTCAGACCCGGACGATCGATGCGATGCAGCGGCAAAGAATATGAACTACAGTTAGCAGGCTCTATGTGTTGAATTCTCATACAACTAGTCCCACTCTTGTTCATTCTGTACAAACTACCCCTGCTATCTCTTGTAATTCTTTTGATTTGTGGCATGCTAAATCGGGGCATGCCTCCCCACTCTTGTCTTAGAACATCCGGATTTTCTCAAACCATTTTGCAATAATAAATCAAAGTTGGCTTCTCATAATTGTGATGTGTGCCACAAAGCCAAACAACATAGATTACCTTATTCGTTGAGTGATTCTTCTCGCTTCTTGTATATTTGAATTAGTTCATATGGATGTTTGGGGCCCCTTACCATATTCCTTCTTTATACAATACTCCATATGTCCTTACAATTGTTGATGATTATAGTAGGGCAACTTGGGTGTACCTTTTGACTCATAAATCTCGGGTTCCTCACATGCTTAAAGTTTTCTTTACCATGATTACCACTCGCTTCACACTCACATTAAGACAAAGGAGGAGTGATAATGGCACCGAATTCATCAATAAAGATTGCCTTACCTTATTTCAGTCCTTGGGCATACTCCATCAAACTAGTTGTGTTTACTCTCCCCAACAAAATGGTGTTGTGGAGAGGAAACACAGACACCTCCTGGATGTAGAACGGGCCTTGATGTACCATTCTCATCTTCCAAAAAAATTTTGGCCATTTTCTATTCTTGCTGCAGCTTTCATAATTAATAGACTGCCTCAGAAGCCAATTGGTTGGCAAACTCCCTATGAGCTTCTCTATAGCACTAAGCCTGACTACTCTAGACTCAAACCCTTTGGTTGTTTAGCTTATGCTACAAACTTATCCCCCCACAAATCTAAATTCACTCCTCGAGCCTCAAAATGCGTATTTCTTGGGTATGAAAATGGGAAGAAGGGTTACAAACTATATGACCTCGATTCTCATAAACTCTTGGTTTCTAGAGATGTAATTTTTTGTGAGTCTGAATATCTTTTCTCCTCTGCTGCCTCTGATACAGGTTCCACTCCTTTGCCTCTCATCTCTCTCACCGACTCTTCCACTTCCCATGCTCCTTCTTTACCTACTTCCAGTTGCACTCCTCTTCCTTTGCGTATGAGCTCTAGAGCTACCCATCCTCCTGCATGGTTGTCTGATTTTGTCACATATAGTGCCTGCCCTGCTGTTAGGGGTGGGCATCGGGTCGGGTAGTCGGGTTTTCGGGTAGTCGGGTCGGGTATCCGAAGTTGTCGGGTGGTAAATATAGCTACCCGCTACCGAACCGATATTATCGGGTATCAAAATCGGGTACCCGATATAACCGGGTACCCGACCACTCGGGTTTCGGATAATATTTTTTTATTATTTAATTCTTACTGGCTGTTTATTATAACTTTTGAGGAGAAAAAAAAGGAAAAAATAGAGTATGGGACGTCATTCCCCATAATCCCCACCACCACCAGTCCCACTACACCCAACTTTGTCCCCAACTTTTCTCCATAAAAAATATAAAAAAACTAAACATTGTCCCCAACTTTCTCACAAATTCACGCCCAAATTTGCACAATACTGCAATACACACACTCCAAAGTCCAACCCACTTCACAATACACATACACACTACTAGTACTCACCCACATGCACACCACGCACTGTACACACATAAATAGAAAACCAAAAATTCCTAGAGGGAGGAAGAAATTTGGAGATTAAGGAGCAAGGGCTTTACCTTCTGCCGAGCCGAGTTCACTGTTGTCGCACCGGAAAGTGGAGACTGAATGGTGATTTTGTGAAGAGTGAAGAGACACGAGAGAAGACATAGAGTCTGCGGGAGAGATTAATCCCTATTCTATTTTTTTTTTTTTTTGAAACTAACGGGTGCCGATCGGATATTCGGGTACTAACTACAAAACCCGAACCCCGACCCGACTTATTAAGTTCGGTTATCGTTACCCAAAAAACCGATTTTTAAAAAATATCCGACCCAATCGGTTTTTACCCGATCGGGTCGGGACCCGACTACCCGACCCCGAATGCCCACCCCTACCTGCTGTTCCACTTGCTGCCACTACACAGGTTCCACTTGCAGGTGATTCTACCCTTTCTTTCCCTTCTCCTCTTACTATTCCTTCTTGTTTCACTGCACATTATCTTTCTTTTCTAGCAAATGTATCCAATATCCAGGAACCTCGGAATTATAATCAAGCTTGTCAACATCCTGAATGGATTGTTGCAATGGAAAGGGAAATCCTTGCCCTGGAAGAAAATCATACATGGGACTTAACTGAATTACCTCATGGTAAAGAACCTATTGGGTGTAAATGGGTTTTCAAAGTCAAGTTGAAACAAGATGGTTCCACTGATCGTTACAAGGCTCGTTTGGTGGCCAAAGGATATCATCAAGTTTATGGGATCGATTATTTAGATAGTTTCTCTCCCGTAGCCAAAATGGTCACGGTTCAGATGTTTATTTTTCTTGCCACTCAGAAACAGTGGGAATTGCACCAATTGGACATCAATAACGCTTTCCTTCATGGTTTTCTTGATGAGGATATCTATATGACACCTCCGGAGAGGTATACTAAGGCTCTTCCCGGCCAAGTCTGTCACCTTAGGCGGAGTTTGTATGGTCTTAAGCAAGCGTCCCGGCAATGGAACACTGAATTATGTGCTAAACTTTTGGAGTTTGGTTTTGTTCAGTCGTCTAGTGATCACTGTCTCTTTGTCAAGGTTTCCTCCTCTTCTTATCTGGCACTCCTCGTTTATGTTGACGATGTGCTTGTTACTGGCTCCATTCCTGCTGAAATTCAGTCCTTAAAGTCCTATCTTCATGACTTATTTACCATTAAAGATTTGGGATTTGCTCGGTATTTCCTTGTCCGAAATTGCACGCCACTCGGTGGTACTTCTCTTACCCAACGCAAGTATATTTTGGATATTTTGACGGATGCTAATCTTCTTGACTGTAAGCCCGCGTCTACACCGCTTCCCCCTGGATTGAAATTGCAAGGCAAGGTTGGCAGCCCTTTGCCTACACCTGATCGGTTTCGTCGTCTTGTTGGTCGTTTGCTTTATCTCTCACTTACGCGCCCTGATATCACCTTTGTTGTCCAACAGCTGAGTCAGTTTGTTAATGCTCCTTACAATACTCATTGGGACGCTGCGTTACATTTGCTTCGTTACTTGAAAGGTTGTCCATCCGTTGGCCTATATTTTCCTGTTCAGTCTTCCTTCCCTGTCACCGCTTATTGTGATGCGGATTGGGGAACATGTCCGGATACTCAACGATCTATTACGGGCTTTTGTATTTTTTTTGGTGGTAGTCTGATTTCTTGGAAAAGCAAGAAACAAATCACGGTCTCCCGGTCCTCGGCTGAGGTAGAGTATCGGGCTCTTGGGACGACGGTTTGCGAGTTACTGTGGATCTCCTACTTGGCCAGGGATATGCATCTTCCTTTTCCCACTCCAGTTCCTTTATGGTGTGATAACCAGGCCGCTCTGCAAATTGTGGCTAACCCCGTATTTCATGAACGCACGAAGCACCTCGACATCGATTGTCACCTTGTTCGTGACCAGTTCAAATTAGGCTTTGTTCTACCTTCTAAGATTTCTACTCGTCTTCAGCTTGCTGACTTGCTCACCAATGCGTTGGGTCCTTCACAATTCCATGTTCTCCTTTCCAAGCTGGGCTTGCTCGATCTTCTTCGCCTTCCCGCGAGGGGGGTATTGGAGTATATTTTGGGTTATTCTATAGTTGCTTTTATTTTCATGTTAAAATCGTGTTTTACTTCACAAACGCTTAAACGGTTACTCCTTAGACTCTATAAATAGTTGCATCCCTTGTACCTTCATTCTGAGAAAATATATTGTTACATTCGAATGTTATAGAAATGAAATTTATCTTCTACTGTTTCTATAAATCCAACAAATGTCATCATGACAAGGAATCTATAGATTAATTTGGTTTAATTGCAAAATTGGCCACATAACTATGGAAGATTGACGATTTTGGTCTTGTAGATATCTTAGTAGCAATTATGGTCCCACAAAATTTGATTTAGTACAAATTTGGTCCCATATATTCTATTTTGTGCAATTTTGGTCTCAAATGAGTATTTTAATATTTATTTTATTCCCGAAATATCATTGGACAAAGTCAAAATACCCATATAATATAACTATGAACAGTCAAAAATGTTTTCGAAAGGTAAAATTGTCAATGACCAAAATGATCATATTCAGAAATTATAAGGCTAAATTGTCAAGAAACTAAAAGTTACAGGACTAAAATTGAAAGTAACATGATAAGTTTATTTTTTTTATTGAGTACAATCACAAAATTCTGATAGAGGGAGACTGGTGGGATTTGATAACAGATCAATAGTCTGATTTACAAATGCTCAAACCAACTTAATTAGCTAGAATCAATTTCGATGCGATAAGTTTACTTATCAGCACTATCAACAAAAACATTATAGTGTAAGATAAAATGTATCTTCAACTCAAATTGAAATGGGATTATGGAAATTTAGTTTCAGAAATTCAATCATAATGACCCCCATTTATAATCACTGTGGACAATGACCCAACAATCATTTCTAATGGTTAATTTAGCAGCAACATGCCCATATCACGTGACCCACCACTATGATATCTGTGGGAAATTCTAGAAATTATTCCATGTACCACGTTTACAAAAACTATTACATTCGACACATATACAAACGTGTCAATAAAGATAATTTAAATATTTTTCTTATTGTGACTTTTATCACATACGACATTTTATCTTTGGTTTTAGTGTTCTGAGTGATTCAAATCATGTAGGCTAATACCATCAATTTTTTGTTGCCAGCAGTTATAAAATTCCTACCAACACATGACAAATAATATAATGACCAATCTTTTTCTGTAAGAATGGTAAAGTCAAGTCATTATTGGATCAGGGCTGGCCCAATTCTTCAGAGGAGGCCCTATATTTCAAACTGTGTGATTGAAAATACATCCACAAGTTTGTAAATGTTTGTGGTATAATGTGACAGGCAATATTGTTTACATCTGTGTTTATGCTTTGCATGTTGGGATAACAATAGGGCGGGGTATCTAAAGATCCAGACCCGTTATGCCTTAAAATGGGTGGGGCGACCCGCCATGGGCCCAAATTAAATAAACTTAAATATAAAAAAAATAAAAAGGGAAAAAATATTTATTTTTAATATATTTATAAAATTATATACTATAACAAATATATTAAAAATATTATATTATAATATATACTATGTGCAAAATATATTAAAAAAATAGGCGGGGCAGGAGGGGTACCCCGGGCTGGAAGCAATGGCGTAGCCAGGGGCCAATCGGGATCCTCCCCCATCATTTTTAAAAAAAAAAGGTAATAGGTAAATTTTTTCTAGAAATCTTTTTTATTTAATATTTATATGGTTTTTTTTTTGTAGTTTTTTATCTGGCCAAACCCAATTTTGTGTATTGGCCCACCCCCAATTATTTTCTAACTACGCTACTCGGCGTAAGTGAAACACAGACCCGCCCTGCCATAGGTCATAAGTAGTAACAAAATTGTCATCCCTATTTGTATGAAGAATTTTCTAATTTTCATGGGAAATTAATTAGTTCTCCTCGATTAATTCAATACCAGGTATATAATTCCAAAATTGATTTGATGTTTTATTTTTTCTGTGTTCAGATAGTTTATTCAGACAAGATCTACTGAAAAGAGAAGTCAAACGATTAAAAAGCAATTGAGAAAACATGAGGTTTAGCCTAATTAATATGAAACTCCAATCATCTTTTAAAATTAAAATTATCCCTTAAATGCTAAAAACACCCCTTTAATTAAAGTTTGTATTTAATTTCTTAACAAAGAAGTAACACAATTTGTAAAAGAGAAACAAATGAATTTTGAAAGTTATAATGTTTATGTAATTAACCCAAAGTAATATTGCCACCAAATATGAATATGAATTGTGTGAACCATAGTCACCCGGCCCATTCATATATAGCTACCCCGGAAAGGTTATCTCAAATTGGGATCAACTTTATACTCTAGTGATTGAGACATGTGTTGTTATGATGAATGACCCGGATTCGATCCTATACGAGTGCGTGTGTCCCCACCCTAAGTTCCCCCTTTGTACTAAAAAAAAATTGTGGGTGAAGCAGATAGCTAAACAATTATCAAAAATTATTTCATGCAGCTTAATAAATAAGTAGCTACTAAGAAAAAATAATGTAAGTACTCCTGCAGTAACTTTTAATATTGACGATCCCTCATTGAGGTTTCACCACTAACAGCATAAATTTCTACCAATTAAGCACAACGTTGATTTCATATGAGTACGTGTGACTCTTCCCTAATATCCCCCAATGTATTAGAAAAAATATTGACGAAAAAATTATTGATTGTCTTAAATTTCTAGCGTGCATATTTGAGAACAATAGTAGTAATTATAATAATAATAATAATAATAATAATAGTTCACTAATTATAAATTGTGCCTCCATAATCCCAGCATCGACGTGTTAATCTTAATTAACAAATTAACGTCAGTAATCCTAGAATGCCTAGTAGAGAGGAGACGTGTATGATAATTTGCAAACATGCTTACTCTTCCATATTTTTTATTTAGTATTTAATTTGAGAAAGAAACCATAAATATTATATAGTATTATATATCTTATTTTAATTCCCGGTAAAAATCTATGTTGTCATGGTTCTAGCTAGCTAACTTTATTTAGATACATATGTTTTACAATTCTATAATTTAATAGCCAACAATTAATATCTTCTATAAAAATAATAATTAAGTAAAGTACAAGGTATCGTGGCAAGAAACCCTCAGGGTAGATCAGATTAGGGTTGATAATTTTAAGCCGTCGTTAGGTATAGAATAAGGACTTTAAGAATAATTGACACATATTACTGGTTCTCCTCCACTATATAAGTTTAATTAATAATAAATAAGCCTTTAATCCTCTACGTGTCGTTTAGTATGATATCCCAACGCTACTTAATTAGAAACTTCGGTCCATATACCATATTGTTTAGCTCGATTTATAATTAAAAATAATAATTACACGCAAATGATTTTTTGTAATTTTATCTTGGTTGCTTAAAAGTACTCTTTATAATAAAACACAACCAATGGAGAATTTTGAATTTAAACTCTTAATTTGCACCCATTTATTCTTTGGCATGCCCGTGATTTTGTATCATCGCGTGTTCCAAATTAATATTATTCCAATACGTTAAATGTATTGGTGACATCATTAATTTACAAGTATATCTAAGATACTTGAAATATGAGATGAAATTATTTTTTTAAAAAATAATAGCCAATCGAGATGTTTTATTTGTTTATTCTTCTTTTTCTTTTTTAATAAGTTGAGAGTAGTGGTTGAAGGGGAGAGAATAAATTTCAATGAAACTGAAAGATACACGGTTCGAACCCTGATCAAGACTCTTACAAAGGGAAATGATAAAGACATGAGCTACGAGCTCGTGGTTTTGTCTATTCATCCAAAGGTCTACTCCATATAAGAAAAAATTGAATTAAAGTTTAAAATGTCAATAAATCTACAGCGCATATTGGTCCAATTAAGGTATATGAGTGAATGAATAATTGTTTAGTTAGTTATGCAGATAGGTATATATGCTCCATATATAATAATAATGTTTGTTTGATGGTTAATTTAAAATGCTTCTGCAAAAAGTTCATTCTAGAGAATCCAGAGTTGAAGATTATGAAAATGCGAAAATAATTTTTGCAAGTTACGACCTTTGTATTTGTTCTTTTTTTCTTTTTTTTTTCGACCGACAATCATTCGGCAAAAAATAAAAGAATATGATCGCACTGGCCGAAAATCTTGGCTATGCCCATGCTCAAGGAAACTAATTTTTATTTAAAAAAAATAATCTGAAGATTATCTGGTATTCACTGTTCAAGCACAGTGTTTATGGACCTCTAACTAGCTATCATTTTCCTGTATTAGGGCCACGGTGACACACTGTCTCTATTATGGAGGATTTGAATTTTTTTCAGTTCCTTTTTTTATATTTTATTATTTAAATTCATGATACGTATGCACGAAAAATATTTTTTGATACGTATTTGATTAGGAATATATAGTATAAACAAATAAATATAATATTAAAAAAAAGAAAATTTAATACCATGGGATAGATAACAAGACAAAGTGTAATAAAAACTGTTGATCCATAGCTGACAAACTTGTCATAATTATAAGTGTAAATAACCATCAAAATCAAGCCCATATGAAAAACAATGACAATTTGACAGTTGGAGGTTGAGACGCCATAATTGAGTAAGTTTTAGGGACAAGTTTTGATTAAAAAATAGTACCAATCCTGTATACGTGGTCCAAATCCTATTTTTTAGACCTTCTAAAAGTCAATATCTTGCTCAGAATGGTATTTTACAATTACTATTCCCTACCTACCAGCAGCAATTTAAGACAAATTAATTCAAGGATAAATATATACACACTTACTAGGCCAAGCTAATTAGGATTGGATTGTCATATTCTCATATCTTTTTTTAAGTAAATAAATATCTGTTTATTATGACATATATATAAACCAATAAGTGAAATTTTGGCGAGTCTACAACATATAAATGATCTCTACAGAGGCTCGCTTCTATACATCATTGGCAGTCAATAGGCCCTCATAATATAAGTTTGGGTATATGTATTATATGTTACATATATGCATTATACCTATCTAAAGTCTACCATTAATTAAAAACAGTAAATAAAACTAGATGAATTATTTGCTTAAACAAGAAATACTAAGGCCTAGTTTGTTTATGTTTCCAACAACCTATTTCCAATTTCCAACTATTCATAAAACTGGAATCATGTTTGTTTATAAAATTTTCAATGAAAATCAACATTTTCACATTCCATTTTTCACATAAAACTACATCTCAAACCTATAATTTCAATTCCTAACTCTATACACTATCATACATCACTCATCAGTCACTATTCTCATTTTTTCATCCAATTATACATATGGGGCCCACAATTACCAACTCTATCCACTTAAAATATTATTATTTTTTAATTATTTGTACCTAATGGGACCTACCGCCCTACAATCTTACAAATATAATATTATATATCCAATTAAAATATTTAACCACTACCAATTTTTTAAATTATTATATATATAAAATAATACTTCAAAACTAGTCAACTAAACACAATCTCATTTCCAAACCTACATAAAACTCATTTCCATTCACTCATCCAAACATATTTTCAATTTTTACACGAAAACCAATAAATTCTCAAAATTTAATTTCCAACACTAGAAACTAGAAATGGTTAATGGAAACATAACCATGCAAGGCCAAATATGCTTTTATATAGCATGCACTACTATAGTGGTTATGATAATTGGATCTATTGTCTCTCACCGATGATAAGTATAGTATTGATAAATTCGATTTGAAAATTTTTAATTAGGGCCTGAAATTTTTTACTTTTAATGTAGTTTAATACTAGATTGTAAAACTTAAATCATATTTAACAACTTGTCCCTAAGTGTTAATATATGAAAATAATTCACGAGATTTCTATTCATACGTTGGTTACGATTCGTTGACAATGTCGCAACCATTTCCTTCAAAAGCATTGTGCCAAATCATGTGCATATGTTGTGCTGACGTATGTAAGAATCACCGAGACGTGGCTATTAACGATTGGCTCCCATTTCCCACGTGGCCTGCTAAAGCTAGCAACCCTGCTGGTCAGGTCAACGGAGAAGATTACGTTACGTGGCACTGTGCAACACTTTCATTGATAGGGCTTTTTAATTTCGTAGGGGTGGCCCACCATCCCTTTTTAGACCGTTGACGTTTTGGCGCGTAAACAAATGTGAAATGATACAGTTAGTTATTTTGCTGCACGGTTAAACGGCGGGACGGTGTTTTCTGTTTCCAATTCCGGTTATGAATTTGCCTAACTACGAAAAGTCACATTTTATTTGGCTTCTAAATGGGACTATTTTATTTATTTGCAATTTGGGCTTAATTAGTGCTAATGAAAAATAATGCACGACATTGACAAAGTACATAAAAATACATATTATTTTCTCACATGGGATTCAATCTAATTATGTTGCCCAAAATAGTTCGGTACATATTTGTCAATCACATGGAAAAAGTCATATAACTATTACGTCTGATATATATATATATACTTGATATAGCATCTAGCATCAAGTATCTTATTTTTTAGGAAATTTGTACGAATTAACTGGTGCGACATGGGTATCATGATGTAAAATTTGGATTGAACTAGACTTTATGTTCCACATTCATATTTCACTTTTTATAGATGAATGTCACACGTACAAGATGATGTTATAATTATAAATGTGTCATCCAATACAGTTGACTATGAAATGGAATATAAGTTTTGAATAGGAGATCTGGTCTCGTAATGAGGACCAAAGATAGATTTTGGTTTAAGTTCTATTAGCATGGGTGTGATCAATTTAATTATTTATTATTGATTATTGTAATATCTTGATGTTACAATTATATAATAATTGATCAATTTTATAAATTAAAATATTATAGTTGCTATGTATTTGATCGTTCCTTAAATGTAATAGTTACTATTCTTATGTTGTACTTCCTCCATCCCAAAAAGATAGACTACCATTTCTTTTTCGTCTGTCCCGAATTATAGGCTTGTTTTCTTATTAAGAGTATTAATTATATAACAATAGACTAAATTGTACTTATTTAATTTACTTATATAATAATGGAGGCTTGAGATTAATGATCATGATATACCACCATTTAATGCAAGGGCAAGATAGAAAGAATATGAAAAAAATATAATATCAATTACATTTATTATATTTTTTTAATTCTGTTTGAACTGTTCTACTTGCCTATTTTCATGGGACGGAGGGAGCAATTAACTCAACATTGGTATGCTCTTATTTAATGTAAAATTAACTACTTTAACGGGTAGGTTTAAAGTGAATGATCATTGATTACTTTCTAGTTAGATTTAAAGCATATAAAAGGATTTCTAGTATAGTTTCCGAATCAGATCCCCCCTCCATTTTTGTTTCCATTTCCTTTTTCTGAACTTGTATTAGTTAATTATCTTATTATCTCTTCTGTTGCCTCCCTTGTAGAGGCAACAATATATTTTGTCTAATTAATTAAATTATCCAAATGAGAGCATAATTAGACCTGGAATTAGTAAAAATATATCATAGGTCAAGTCGTCAGCCAATCCCAATTAAAGTAACATGCCGAAATGCTAGTCTAGTTTCCGGCAGGCATCAACAAGATCGAAAAGTATGTTTGTTTATATTTATTAATTAATGGTTGATCATCATGATCTCTCCACGTCTTCCTTTAGAATCAGAATTTCTACTTAATTATTGAGAATGAAGATCGTCATTTTGATTTGATTCCTCTAAAATTTACACTATAAATTTATTAATTTAACTATCCTTTTAGATGTATTAATGAGTAATTTAGTTATATACGTGAATAATTAGTTAGTCTTTGGATAATCGTAATTAAGAAGATTGCAATGCTTTATTATACAAAAAGATACCAAATAATTGGGAAAAAAAAGATTGAATATACAGCCTAAAGAAAAGGAAATATTCATTTTTGGGCAAAAGGAATATATACTGGTAAATTAGTGTTTACGTAGATTTTTAGGTACTTTTCATAGAATTTTTTTTAGAATCAAAATAAATTTCATTTATTCATCAAAATAAATTTACAATTGAATATAACGAATGAAAAAATAGGTGCAAGCTCTAATCATAAACCTATACAAATCTATTTTTTTTTTTGAAAAAACTATATTTGACGGAGATACTGGACAAAATATGTACTCAAGATGTTCTAGCTCGCTTCTATCACGTATCGTCGGGTAATGACTCATATGATCTTGAGGACATATGAGACAAAACTATTAATTAAAAAAAGCCATCTGTCCGGACAAATAAAAGTCACATATTAAGAATAAATTTATTTAAAAATAAAGAATGAAAATTACTTCGCTCATCCTCGGAGGATGGGGGAAGAAAAGGATGAAAAACATGGAGAATAAAAATGACTAGGATTTTGAGAGAAGAGAAATAGAGTTTAGTTTACATATAAATTAATGCATGTGTTTCTTGCAAATGTTTGGGGAAGAATTTTGTTTGACTGTTGATTGTAAATTCATGATTACAATACCTTAAAAAATAATTTATAAGAATTTGTATAATCTAAAACTTATTATAATTAATATAAAAATCATATAAACAAACAAAATATATTTATTATAAATAAATTCAAAAAAATTCTAAAAGTTGTTACCAAGACAGAAATAAATTCATGCTATTTTAATATAGTACAATCGGATCAGGACACTCTTTTTTCTCGAAGTACAAAAACGTAGAAAACTAGAATGGTAGTTGAAATAAGATAAAAGATGGAAGTTAGCAAAAAACTCTGGTTATATTTGAAAATCACAAATATCCTTAAAGTGTTATTAACATTTTCTTGAGAGTGTTATTAACATTTTCTCGAGCTTTCTATTTACCTAATAAATACCCCTCCTACTTTGTAAGGGTACAAATTGTAAAATAGAAATAAATGTCAAGAGGCAGAAATTTATAATTTTAAAAAATAATTGGATTTTTTGTAATTAACCTTAAAATAAGCTTCCATACCTTTAGGAAGACTGCATCAGCATGAGGAATGGACTCAAACATGTCTCCACCAACATAGCTCAAATTCTTATCTCCTTCCAAGCCAGCAACAACATGTGGAAGTTCAAGCACAACACATTTCATGTCAGGAAATGCATCAACCAGATCCTCAAGCCCCATCTCTTTGCGCTTGTGCTTGAGGTAGTTTTTGAAATCCTTCCACAATGGCGGCAATTTTTCGATAATTGCAGCCACTTGAAAAGATTCATTCAAAAGCATCCCTTCAGACACTAAGTCGTGAAGGATGATTTGAATCTCCTGAACTTGGCTGATCACCGTCTTGGTGTCAACCATCTTGTACTCCAGGAATTTGCCGACAATAAATTTCTTTGTGCCGATCTTCCGCCTTGTATTTCTTCTCCAAGGATTGCCACAAATCCTTGGACGCGTCTTGAGCATGCTATAGGCATTGTAGAGAGTGTCGTCTAGCCCGTTCAAGACGTGTTGCGATATAGAAAATCGATGTTATGCCAAGCATCCACAAATGATTCTCCTAGGTTGTTGTCAACTTCGTCTTCTTCAACGGCAGAGGGGGTCGTCCCTTTAGGAAATGAGCCAACCCCAAAGTAGTGAGGTAGAACAGCATCTTCTGTTGCCAACGTTTGAAGTCGGCACCAGAAAACTTGGGCGGCTTTTCACCGTGAGCGGGAGCAGTAGCCATGGGTGTGAACGAGATCGAACTGGATGCCATCGTCTTCAACAGAAACGTAGAACGTTAGAGAAGACTTTTCGTCTTGCGATTGTTGGGTAAATTTTCGTGAAAAGGTTTCTATTTTTCAGAAAATGGCTGGATAGTGTATAGGCTTAAGTCGAGGCCAGAATTAGATTATGTCTCCACAAGACGAAAACGTCCCGTATACTAGTGCTTACGGTTCCGGCGCTCGCCTCTAAGATACAAGATAAACGATTTTTAATAGCGGCCTAAGAAAAGACAAAGAAACCGAACAACAAATGAACAAGACAAGTGTTTGATTACTTTCAAGCTTTCAAGGAGGAAAATGGGCAAGATGCAATGCTCGATTTTATGTTTTCTGATTAATTTCGTATCTTATTTCATGAGTAGGGGCTACATTAATAGCCCGTACGGAAAATCGCGTCTGTAGGCTCGAAAAAGCACATTCTCGGCAGGTAGCACGACCCGACCGCACGGCCGTGCTTCCGCCCGTCTTGCGCGGGCGAAATATTTTCCCGCGACCCGCGGCCCGCGACCCCGAACCCGGGCCGGCGGGCGGCGGCGGCGCGTGTGTGTGCTGACCAAACCCACAAGCATGTAGGTCCTCTCCCCTTTAAAAACTTGGGTGCCCAAGGGCCCAAACCCATTTGTCCAACTTAGAATAAATAAAGTGTGCAACTTTACCTCCTTTTTCCTATGTGGGATGGAACATCTCTCCTCCCCCACATTTTCCATTTTCCATACCATTTATTTGTATTAAGTGACTAACTTCTAGCATTAATTTCTCATTCACCCGGAATCGGTTTTGAGAAATTCCAAATGCTATTCTCATCTACTCTTTTAGTAGAATTTTTACAAATAGTTTAATTCCATTTTTCACAAATGGAAACCACTTAATTGATTGGTCAAAATCGGGTCAACACCAACACCCCATTTATCAAAGACCAATTCCAACACATTCTTCATGAAAGAAATGTTTAAGCATTTTCACTGTCGACCAACAAATCTTTATGCATAACATTTACAAAGAAAAATAATTATGTTAATTTAAGCATTTTCCGGCGTGTCCCCAACTGAATATACGAAAAAACAACTTCACGAGATTTCCTTTCATACGTTGGTTACGATTCGTTGACATTGTCGCAACCATTTTCCAAAGTTTTATGCCAAATCATGTGCTAATGTTGTGCTGACGTATGATAATAATCAGTATCCAAGGCGTGGCACTCTATGATTGGCTCTGATTTCCCACGTGGCCTGCTAAAGCTAGCAACCCTGCTGGTCAGGTCAACGGAGAAGATTACGTTACGTGGCACTGTGCAACACTTTCGTTGATAGAGCTTTTAGCCCACCATTCTAATTAGACCGTTGACGTTTTGGCGCGTAAACAAATGTGAAATGATACAGTTAGTTATTTTGCTGCACGGTTTAATCAGCGGGACGGTGTTGCTGTTTCCAATTCCGGTTATGTATTGCCTAAACTACGAAAAGTCACATTTTATTTGGCTTCTAAATGGGACTATTTTATTTTTTATTTGCAATTTAGGCTTAATTAGTGCTGATAATTAGTTCATACTTGTTAAAGAAAAATATTGCACGACATTGACAAAGTTCATAAAAATTCAAATTATTTAAATTTCTCACATGGGATTGTATCTAATTATGTTGCCCAAAATAGTTAGGTACATAATTGTCAATCACATGGAAAAAGGTCATATAAATATTAAGTTTGATGTATACATACTTGATAAAACATCTATCATCAAGAATCTTATTTTTTAGGAAATTTGTACGAATTAGTTGGTGCGACATGGGTATCATGATGGTAAAATTGGGATTGAGATTTCCTATTTCACATTCATATTTCACTTCCTATAAATGAATATCACATGTATATGATGAAGCTATAATTATACACGTGTTATCCAAAGTTATTTTGAAGACGATATCTGGTCTCATAAAATTGAGGACCAAAGATAGATTTTGGTTTAAGTTCTATTAGCATAAGTGTCAATTTAATTAATTATTTATGAATTGTTGTATTAGGAAGAACATCGGGCATAAGACTTTGTCACTTTATTTTTTGTGTGAATTTGTAGATCTAACTAATTTAAAAAAATTAATTGACACTATAAATTTCGCACCACTAACCCTACATAGTGGGATAATGTCCAATTGATGATGATGATTTATTAATTACTGTATTAAATATAATATCCCATAAAAATAAAACTTTAACATGTAGGTTTATAGTGACTGATCTTTGATTACTTTCTAGTTAAATTTAAAGCATTGTAAAGTATTCTAGTATAGTTTCCGAATCAGATCCCTCCTCCATTTTTGCTTTCATTTCCTTTTCTGAACTTGTACCAATTAATTATCTTATTATCTCTTCTGTTGCCTCCCTTGTAGAAGCAACAATATACTTTGTCTAATTAATTAAATTATCCAAATGAGAACATAATTAGACCTGGAATTAACAAAAATATATAATAGGTCAAGTGGTCAGCTAATCCCAATTAAAGTAACATGCCGAAATGCTAGTCTAGTTTCCGGCCGGCATCAACAAGATCGAAAAGTATGTATGTTTATATTAATTAATTAATGGTTGATCATCATGATCTCTTCTCCACGTCTTCCTCTAGAATCTGAATTTCTACTTAATTATTGAGAATTAAGATCGTCATTTTGATTTGATTCCTCTAAAATTTACACTATAAATTTATTAATTTAACTATCCTTTTTAGATGTATTAATGAGTAATTTAGTTATATACGTGAATAATTAGTTAGTCTTTGGATAATCGTAATTAAGAAGATTGCAATGCTCTATTATACAAAAAGATACCAAATAATTGGGAAAAAAAAGATTGAACATACAGCCTAAAGTAAAGGAAATATTCATTTTTGGGCAAAAGGAATATATACTGGTAAATTAGTGTTTACGTAGAATTGTTTTTAGGGACTTTTCATGGAAATTTGTTTAGAATCAAAATGAATTTTATTTATTCATCAGGATAAACTTACAACTAATTACAACAACGAGTGAAAATCAGTTGCAATCCCTGATAATAAACCTATATAGATCTAAAATAAAAATTTTAAACCTAACTATATCTAACTGATTTTTAGAATCAGAACTTTGCGACGACGATGCTGGACAAAACATGTACCAAAGATGATCTAACTTGCTTCTGTCACGTATCGTCGGGTAATGACTCATCTAATCTTGGGGACACATGGGACAAAATTATCAAATGAAAAAAACCACCTGTCAGGATAAATAAAAACAACCTATTAAGAACAAATTTATTTAAAATTAAAGAATAAAAATTACTTCGCTCATCCTCGGAGGATGGGAGAAGAAAAAAATGAAAAAAATGGAGAACAAAAACAACTATGACTTTAAGAGAAGAGAAATATAATTAGTTTACATAGAAACTAATGCATGTTTTCTTGAAAATGTTTGGGGAAGAATTTTACATCATCTAAAACTTATTATAATTAATATAAAATCATATAAACAAATTCAATATATTTATTATAATAACTTCAATAAAAATTATTTTCGTATCTATTAAATCTAAACACAATATTCATTCCAACTTTGCAGTCGACTATATAGCTAGCACACCTTTTATCCTACGTGAGCCTCACGTATCATCCCACCACGTGTCCTTATCTCACATCCTTAGTTTACCTACCAGCCACCCTTGCCTCCCCCCTATCCTTTATATATTCTCCCTCTAATTCCCATTCCCTCGAATTAAATCTCAATCTCATTTTTTTTTTCTTTTCAAAAACCCTCTCAAAATCACACATAAAATTACAGTAACATCTGCAATGACGACCGGAAAAATCAACGGCGCTCCGACTTCACCGGAGAAAAACAATCTCCGGCGCCGTCGGAAACTCGGAGCCATCCTTTCCTCCACCGATCCATCCACTCAAGATAACGAGTACGATGATTTTTCTAGCCATCGCTATTCCTCTCGCCGTAACAGTGACGCCTCCCCCAGAACAACAAGCCCAGCCACCGGCGGCCACAACGCCACCGTGTTTTATTCCAATCCAAGCACGGCTTATTCTTCTCCATATAACAATTCCATGTCGCCGTGGAGGCAGCCTTCACCTTACACAAAATCCCCATGGATCCATCAACCTGTTTCATCGTCAGTATTTCCGGCGAGCGAGGAAGACGATGAACAGGAGACGAATATGCACACGAGGTACGGTCTCATCGGATCGCTTTTCCGAGAAGAAGGCCACATTTATTCACTCGCCGCTGCAGGGGATCTGCTGTATACCGGCTCGGATAGTAAGAATTTGAGAGTTTGGAAGAATTTGAAGGAGTTTTCTGGATTTAAATCGAGTAGCGGATTGGTGAAAGCGATTGTCGTGTTTGGGGATAAGATTTTCACGGGTCATCAAGATGGGAGAATCCGGATCTGGAAATTTTTGGGCGGGAAAAGGAAAAATTACAAGCGGGTGGGAAATTTGCCCACGACGCGAGATCTGTTAATGAAATCGATTAACCCGAGAAGTTACGTTGAGGTGCGGAGACATCGGAATGTTCCGTGGGTGAAACATTTCGACGCCGTTTCGTGCTTGAGCATCGACGAGGACCAGGGTTTGTTGTACTCTGGTTCGTGGGATAAATCGATGAAAGTGTGGAGAATTTCGGATTCGAAATGCCTGGAATCGATCCAGGCGCACGACGACGCCGTGAATTCGGTGGTCGTCGGCTTTGACGGTTTAGTTTTCACCGGCTCGGCTGATGGCACGGTGAAAGCGTGGCGTCGTGAGCTGGTGGGGAAGTCCACGGAACACGTGCTGGTGGAGACGCTTTTGAAACAGGACCACGCGCTTACGTCGCTGGCGGTGAGCCACGCGGCAGGCGCGCTTTACGCGGGGTCCTCCGACGGGCTGGTCAGCTTCTGGGAGCGTGAGAAGCACTTCATGTCGTACGGCGGCGTTTTGAGGGGCCACAAGCTGGCGGTGCTGTGTTTGGCGGTTGGCGGGAATTTGGTGCTGAGTGGATCGGCGGATAACAGTATATGCGTGTGGCGGAGGGATTTTGGTGGGGACCACTCGTGCGTGGCTGTGCTGTCGGGGCATAGTGGGCCGGTAAAGTGCCTGGCGGTGGAGAAGGACGCCGCCGGCGGCGGTGGCGGGGAGGAGAGTGGTGATGATAAGCGGTGGATTGTGTACAGTGGGAGCTTGGACAAGAGCGTTAAAGTTTGGAGGGTTTCTGAGCGTGCCCTGAGATTGGAGGAATTGCAGGAAGAGTAAAGAACTTCGCGGCGCGTCCATATTACGCGCCTCCGTCTGAGGTGGCAGAAGTCTTTTATGATTCACATAAAAATGTGGTCGGTGTGATATATGAAACTGAAAGTGACAAACCGACCAATGGGAAAATTTGGGGTCCAGATTGTGATTTGTGCATGAATCTTAACTTACAAGGGAAACAGAAAAAATGTATGTTACTCTTATTAGCATATGGAAAACTGAAAAATGAAATTGTATAGATCAAACTGGTTGTATTTGTGACATATCTTCATTAATTTTTAGTAGTATGAGTATTTTTGTATTTTTTTCTTCTTGTTTTTTTTTTTTCCAAACGTTAGCATTTTATTGATAAAAAAACAAAGTACACATACAAATAAATCAATCATAGCCAACTGGCTACTTTCCAAAATGGCTACAGATACAGCCATTTGGGGAACTGGTCTTGCCAATTCAACTCATAATCCAAATTCAAAACTAAACAAGCTAATTTACGGCATATGGTGCTGCTTTGTGTATTTTGAGCCTTGAATTCAACATAACCATAACGGTAGCAGAGCAAATAAATGTCTTCAGTTATACTTGCAACCTCCAAATCAAATGGGATTTTCCTTTGAAGTTTGCAAGCTATTGTCTCATCATCTATTTGTATCTGTAATGTCTGAATCTTATAGCTTGAAGCGTAACACAAAGCTTGTCTAATTCCCAGCAATGTTGCCTTAACTGGATCACTCACGTAATCCCTAAAGGTGCTCCAAGCTCGGACGGGGTGCCGTTTCTCATTATAAATCCAGCCTCCAAAAGCAGTTTTCTGTCCCATAATACGTACAGCACTGACCACCAAGGTATGGGATCCTACTGGTCCATTTTGGTTCAATTGTTGACTCCCCTGAAGGTCTGGGATGTTTTGTCCAGGCATCTCATTTTTCTTCCTCCCTGCAATCATCTGATATTCTTGCCAATCTTGAATAGCACGGTTCACAATATCTATCTCCGGCCATCTTATGTTTTGGAACACCCATAGATTTCTTGTTTTCCATAGCCACCACAAGAGATAAACTGTGAGTTGCATCCTGTCCTCTGAGAAACTACAATTTTCCATATTGCAAATCCCTCTCCACCACTCTGAAAATCGGAAATGCGAATTGTTGGTGCCTTGCCATTGTATTGGTGCCAACTTCCATACCATCTGTGCCCTCTCACATTGGAAAAAGAGATGCTCAATTGTTTCTTTCTCTTCTCCACAAATTCTACATCGCACATCCAGTTTTACTCCTCTCCCAATTAATGCATCAGTAGTAGGCAAGCAATTTTTGATAAGCTTCCACAAAAAATGTTTCAACTTATCTTTGATGTCTAACTTCCAGCTTTTTTCCCACAGCTTTTTCCTTTCTTCAGCTCCGGTACTTGTCTCAGGGTAGTCCTGTTTTCTGCATTTGGTCTGAAGAAGTTGTTGGTAAGCTGATTTAGTTGTAAAGACACCTTTATTATTCCAGTGCCAAATCCACCTGTCCAATTGTCTTTCCTGATTGAGAGGGATCTGCAGAATATTATTAGCATCCTCAATGCAAAAATTATTAAAGATAAGGTCTTTATTCCACTCTTTTCCATCATCTGTTAAGAGATCAGCAACCCATACAATTGTGGAGTTAAGATTATCAACAATTTTCTTCTTGTTACTAGGTGTGTTTTGGAGGTTTGAAATGTTTGGCTTTAAGGGAAAAGGTAAATCACATGGTGATTTTCCTTTTAATTTCCAGAAACAACGGTGAATGTTTTTGGCTCATTTATTTACATTAGGTGTATACTGTTGATATAAATTATAAACTTAAATATATATACATATATATTATGTGCATATTTTATAATTATAATAAAAAAAATATTTTACGTAGTAAGCTTGTGAGAGATTATTTTTGCAAGTTGATGAGAGAATGCATTATAATTCATGATTTAAAAAAGAGGTGCGGAGTTGAGGATCAGATCTCATGTTCCACTTGAAACTGGGACTTATACCTTGGTGCCTTTAATGAAACACTAAATATGGTAAAGATTAGGAATTTTTTTCTTTAAATTATATTAGCGCCTATGAAGCATTACTGATACGGATGCGGGACAAGGATACAATACGACACGGGTACGAGAATACGACATCTTAAACGACATATTTTGAAATTTTAAGGATACAGATATGAGATATATATATATATACACATATAAAATATATATTTTTATACAATTGAAAATATAAACTACTAAGTATAATTAAAAAAAACAACGTTTCAAGTACAAAAACCAAAATTTCATAAGTATTCAAATTTGAAATGTGATAACTCACGGTCACACACAAAAAAAATGCTGAAAAAAATGAGGAATAGAATAAATTCTATCTATTTCTATGTGTAGAAATATACATGGAGTATCCATGAAGTATCGGATAAAGTATCATATCGGATACGTATTCGGTACGAGTACGATATCCTCATAGAAGTGTCCGTACTTCCTAGTATTAGGACTAAATGAAACGCTACTCAAGTTAATTCTTATAAATGTATTGTAAGGCACCAAGGTGTAAGATCCAGTTTCATTTAGTAATTATGCTAAAGATTAGGAATTTTTTTTCTTTAACTTATATTAGCACTAAACATATCTTGGGGTTAGTTAATTAATTTGCACCAAATGATATTGTTACCCTTATCTTTTTTGTTTTTGAAAAATCCCTAAAGTCGCCCTCAAAAAATTGTTGTTGATGGACCAAGGCCTATGCTTGAAGTTCAAGATTAAAATGGGCCGTCTGTCTAAGGTAGTTCACTCCTATCTAGCGAAAGGCCAATAAAAATATTATCTTAAATGTTTACGAGCCCAATGATTTGTTAAGATCCAATATCAATGTTAGTTGTAGTAAACAAGAATCTCATGAAAATAGTTGCAATTTCAAACCTGGTATATTTTATTTATTATTTAATTTTTTTTTAAACTTGATGATTTGTCACATTTTTAATTTGTCATTATTAATAATTTGGGGTATATTTAGATATTCTCTTATTGCATATATACATATATATACTTTCTTTAATTCATCTTCAAAATTTATCGATAACTAATGCATTATATATTATTATATATATAATAAAAAATATTTAAATTTCATTAGACAAATTGAACTACTCGTTTGAACTAATGCGGCCATGTGATCAAACAAGTAGCCAGTGGAGGACACAGGAATTTACAGTTTGGAGGGGGGGAACCAACTAGAATACAACACATTTATGAATAATTCTTTGGGGGGCAGCAACCCCCACTTGCCCCTCTTGTGTCCGCCTATGCAAGTAGCAACACAAGTTGACACCTAGAAGTTGAGAACCACCTTCTTTTAGAGTTTGCAAACACTCTATGTTTGCTACCATGGGCTCACAATGAATAACCATGGGAAAGATGGGCAAATAATGATGATGTGAATTATCGTTTTGTACCTGGAATTATGTACATATTCCTTACGTTAATATTGTAAATTGGAAAATTTTCTATTTCTAGTTCATAGCCTATGGTTAAACTAGAATGGACTAGAGAAAGATTGCCACGTAATTGCTTGCCTATAGTAAAGCTTTGGTTGATTAAACAAGACAGTTACGTGCTAATTAATAAAAGGGATAATTACAAAATCACCCCTGAGGTTTGGGTTAATTACAAAAAAAACTCAGACATGTTTCAAAATTAAAAAAAACCCCTTCAGATTTCTTTTTGTCTTAATTTTTTGGGGGTATCTGTAATATTCTTGTAAATGTCAGAGGGTTTTTGAAATATTTTCGAAAATAACCGGGAAAAATGTAAGACAAAATCAAACCTCAAGATTTTTTTTGTAATTTTCAAAGAACTATGAGTTTTTTTGTAATTAGCCCAAACCTTAGGGGTCTTTTTGTAATTATCACTTAATAAAATTGAACAAGAATTGACTGCCACATTGCCACAGTAACCCAGTAACATTTGTATATACATATACATATTCCTATATATATTATAACATTCCTAAATTAATAGTCCTATGCATGATCATATATTAGAGGATACAACCAAAAGGAACATATTGTGCAGAATAACTACTAATTACTGATTTATTATTAATTTAGTTAATATGAATTGACATATTGATTAATGATGTGTTTAAAATACTTTACTTTAAATAGATTTTTAAAAAATAACAATGGAGTTTCAGAGTCCAATTCCAAGTCATTAGCTGCCAATACCTAGAGCTGGCATACGGGCCGTGCCGGGTCAAATAGTGATTGGGCCATTATTTTTGAAGTCAACCCAATCCATAAAAATACAAAAAGAAAAAGCAGGCCAATCGGCCCGGCCTGATGTTTTGGGCCTAATTGGGACAGGCAAGATAAGCCCGGTTCATTTCGAATCTCTACAAATAAAGCGTAATCCAACCATTTTACCGGGTCGATCGGGCCTGCCCATTGTACCTGGCTCATTTTTTACAGCACTACCGTTACCCCTTGTTTTCCATGCTAAGCATATCACAATCTTAAAGAAATTAACCTAATAGGACAGGGCTGGACAATCTTCATCTCCATTGGAAAATGATACAAGTCATGATACACAACTGTTAAAAATCATAACATTCATTTTAAAGTGAAATACAAAGGATAGATGTATGGTGAATGATAATCAACTCCTAATGATGTCACATGGTTAATTTCCATGAACGAAATCCATTTTATAACCCCGTGAAAACACTTCAGATATCATCAGCAGCAATAAACTTCTTAAGCAGAGCAAAAGCTCTACTGGGCTTGGACTGTGGAACTAAATGGCCGGCTCCACGAACCGTCGCAAAACTCAAGCCATCATATATAACTCGATATCCAGCCACCTGCACATTATTCATCAACTCAGTTAATTCCACTCCAAGATAAGTTTAATTAATGCACTCAGCCAAAAAAGAAATGTACATATAGCCAGTGACGGATCCAGAAATTAGTATTAGGGTGGGCTAAAAAGTAAAATTTTCGGTGTATATATATATATACCAATTTTTTTTAAATGTTCATTGAAGTTGTGCCCGAGCAAGTTTCAAAGCATAAAATTCATCAATAATAAAAAATACACATATATTGTCAATAAAAATCTCATTCAATGTAGAGCATTAAACATTAAAAATTATCCCCCGTTATGTTACGAAGTGCCAGCTTCACATGTTTCATTACTGAAAATACCATTTAAGTTGTGGTAGTAAAAACATGTAGCTTTAAAACAAGATTAATTAATCTAGTCAATATAAGATAAATATTTGATTTTCCTGTTGAAGCTCATAGAATTTGGAGCTAGCAATTAGTAGATAACAAAAATAAAATCACAATACAAAGTTACTGGTTATCTAGGTATCATGGAAATTCTTATTTGGTTTTTAAAGAAAAGAAAGTAAGATTGGTATTTGGGGACGCAGAGGTGGAATTGAGGAAAATAGGGGTGAGATTGGTTGTGGTTTGATAAATATTGATGGGTTTTTTTTTTTTTTTTTAAAGTAATGAGGTTGGTAAAAATGTGGGTTGGGCTAATGATAATAAAAATAATAATAAAGCATACTAATCAATGGCCTTGTGCGAGATTTGGGACCGGGCTGAAGCCCAGTGTAGGCCTAGAGTAGATCCGCACCTACATATAGCTTTGACCATAGAAATTTAATGGGACAATTGCAAAAACACCCCTAAGGTTTGGACTAATTACAAAAAAAAAACCAAAATTCTTTGAAAATTACAAAAAAACCCTGGGTTTGATTCCGTCTTATTTTTTTCCGGTGGTTTTCGAAAAATGAAACCTGAAAGGGTTTTTTGAAATTTTGAAACAAGTTGGTCTTTTTGTGATTAACCCAAACCTCAGGGCTGTTTTGTAATCATCCCAAAATTAATTGCTGCTAAATAACTTACTTCATTGGAGTCACCGGCATACCAAGGGACCCAAGGCTTCTTTACTTTAAGGCCCATAGCAGCAATGGAGTATCGGGTACTCGTGACCGGGATAATCGAATCC
Source organism: Rehmannia glutinosa (assembly GCA_016081115.2). Taxonomy (NCBI): domain Eukaryota; kingdom Viridiplantae; phylum Streptophyta; class Magnoliopsida; order Lamiales; family Orobanchaceae; genus Rehmannia; species Rehmannia glutinosa. The sequence goes on along the minus strand of JABTTQ020001016.1, from coordinate 93,989 downwards.
ACATCTCCACTGACCATGACAAGAAGATATATTATCATTATATCATACACAAACTCCAATTTTATCAACTAATTTTTGTTTGTAATTCAAAAGAAAATGAGGCATTTGCTTCTACACTAATTAGCATATAAATTAGGGATAATTGCAAAAAACTCCCTAAGATTCGGGCTAATTACAGAAAAACCCAGATCACAAGAAAAACACATTTCAAATCCCCCAATTTATAATAATATTACAATTACCTACTTAAATTTAAGAAAGAATAAAACTTGAGGGGTTTTATTGTAATTTTGAAACATGTCTGGGTTTTTCTGTAATTAGCGCAAACCATAGGGGTGTTTTTGTAATTATTCCTATAATTAATACATGGAATTAAGATTTTACCTGTACAGAAGTATCCGAAGGCCTGATGCCATAAGCCTCCTATATATAGGAAACATTGAAGAGGGGCCGTTCCTCCAGTTCATACCGACCATTGAACTAATTAAGAAGCAAATATTATAAACAAAATGAATGAATGAAGCGAATAAAAAATACTTATCACATATGAAATTAAACAATAATATTACCTGCAAACTTCCCATGTGTAAGGAAGTTTTGTTTTGTTTGCGTGAAGGGCCTTTTGTACTGCAGGGAGGTTAAAATAACTGTGGATGTAGTCTGATTCGCAGGGATCAAAATCCATGCACCGTTTAGTCCCCAACGATGAATTGCACACGGGTGCATAGATGTCGTACGGATCCAACTTGCCGATATCAAACTGTGCATAACCGTGATAAGCTTCATCGGATATCAATGCATGACTCCATAGGAAATCATTGATGCCTCTTGTGTCGGTCTCATCATTTAAGAGGCCATTTCCAATCTGCAGAAAAAAAAAAAAAAGAAAAATTATACATTTTCAGACCATGTCAAGTATTATAGAGTTCTTAATGCAACGAAATGAATATACTTACCATGATTCCCTTTACTTGAATTTTGAAAGTCAAGTTTGATTCCATATTCTTTTGGAGAATAACATCCACAAGCTCTGGTATATAGTGCCCTGTAGAATTAAGTATGTTAGGCATCACTTGTGTACAAATTACCATATAAAATGCCAATAAAAATTAATTTGTTACCTGCATAACTTTCTCCGGCAATGTAAAAGTCCCGTGTTTTGTAATGCGGGAATCTCTCGAACCAGCCCAGTAGGAATGCATACGCATCTTCAGCTGAATCGCCACACGAAAGGGAATCGGTGTGAGTCAGTACTATTTTTAAGCCTTTTTCAAAGAGAGTAAAAACCGAGTTGAAAAGGCATATATACCGGTCCTTTTGTCACCCGATTTCTTGTAGTCTGCAGAAGAGTTTGAGTAAGAGAATCCCACGCCCGCCGGGGACTCGAGAAACAGAGTGTTTGCAACTGCATTCCAAACATAATCCCCCAAAAAAAGAAGCATCAAACATCAAATAATATTTAATAAAAAATGACGAAAAATTAATTAATAGTGAAGGATATATATATTCTGTTATTTTGCCTACTGATCAACGAATCATAAATATATATTCATACCTTTGTTCCAAGCAAATCTCCTTTGATAAAGTGACTTTCCATCTGGATTAACACCAAATGGACCGATCTCAACCATAGCCCCCAACAACGACGAACAACCAGGCCCTGCATTCATGCATGCATATGTAGTTTTCATTAACATAGTTTGATTTCGTAATTAAACATTAATATATAGTTGATTAATTACCTCCATTAAGCCAAAGAATGAGCGGCTTCGAATCCGGCTTGGTAGCGGCTTCAGCAAAATAGTAATATAAGCTTCTTCCCTTGCTAACGTCCACGGTGACGTAGCCTCCGTATTGTTTGAATCCTGGCCGTTGTTTAGGCAGTCCAGGAAGGCTATGGATAAGATCATGCTTCCTGTGGGTCCGTGCAGCGAGTGTAGTCGACTCGCCATTGCCGAGCAGGGATGATGGGTGACAGAGGAAGGAGATGATTAGGAGAAGCATGAAAAAAACATCCATGACAGGCCAGAACAATTGAATATGACTATATGAGAAATGTGGTGTGAAGAATAAGTGAGTTGAGAGACCTGCAATTTATAAACTACAATTTTTCTGCGTGCAATATATATAAACAACAAAAATGTATGCATGCATTAATTTATCTATTTTTCATTTTGGGCTGCAATTATTTGGACCATAATATGGTCACGTCTCGTTGGGCCGATGAATATGTAGCCTAGTGGCCCTAGTTGTTCTTAATCTTTGTATTCTTTGTTATCGTCCCCGAATTTGTAATCTATCTAGGCGTGTCAATTATGTCGTGTATTGTGGTTGGGGGTCGTGTTTTGACACATATATTATAGAGCTAATACGAACATGACTCATTTAATTATTCGTGTCAAGATACACGACATGAACACGATCCATTTATGACACGGGTAACCCGACCCGACACGAAATTCCTATATAATTTAAAGTTGACACGAAAAAAATAAAAAAAAATAGAGGAAAAGCTAAAATTACGAATAAAAAATACATTGAATTATTAGAGAATGCATTAAATGATTTTTTCATCATCATATAACTAACTAAAACATCGCAAAATATGAATATAATATGTCACTATAAAATTAAATGGGTTAAATAGGTGAATCGTGTAGACACGCGGGTAGACCTGACCTGACCTATTTATTTCCCATGTTAACCATGTCCGACCCGATTTTTATCCAAACCTGCTAAGAGTTATACATGTACCTGCTAAATTCATTCTAGATTCATATCGGGTTATCGTATCGTATCACAAATTGACGCCCTAAGTCTATTTGTGAATTTACATTTCATTGCATAATTTTCCAGAAATATGGTGTGAACATCAACTCTCTCTCTCTCTCTCTCTCTCTCTCTCTCTCTCTCTCTCTCTCTCTCTCTCTCTCACCAGCAATTACTGTGGTGATGTGGCCGTCAATTATTTTTTCCATTCTACATGCAAAGAGATTAATAGCCCATCAATATCTATTTCCCATTCTAGTATAACCAGCCAAAGTTACTACATAGGCTATGTATGAACCAGAGATAGCAGCGGCCTTCCAAAATTTCCCAATTCTTTGTTGCAGTATAAATGCAAGAAATTTATATAGGAAATGGTAATTTACACTGTTCACACTTTGCCCCTATTATTTCCCATTCTAATTTCTAATTCTACAATTATTTAGGTATAGCGAAAAAACTTGTGCTAGCACTTTGTCCATTTTGGGCCTGCAATTAATTATTAGGTCACCCATCTAATAATGTTGTTAAAACCGGATCGGACCGGCCGGTTCGACCGATTTAACCGAGAACCTGTCATAAGCCTGGTCCACTTTTGAAGTAAAATCAGGTGGCTAAAAAATTGTTGCCACCCGGTCAAATCCGGGGGAAAACCCGAAAATCAGTAACCCCATTAACCCGGTTCAAAAAGAAAAATCTTTTTTTTTTTAGCAAATAAATTTTTCTTTGTTTTATTTTAAAAGTTGAAGGTTTATTACATTTGCATATAATTTCTATGTATCTTCGATTTATAACTTATTCTTTTTGCATCTATACTTGTATATGTGCGCACACACACATATATATATATATATATATATATATATATATATACACACATGTGTACGAGTCAACCGATTTTTTAAGAACGGTTCAACCAGTTGAACCAGTGACCCAATGATCCAGTTATTAATCCGGTTCGATGCCTGGTCCGAGTTTAAAAATATTTGGTTTCTATCGGAAAAGAGCAAGGGATATAAGATTGGTAGAATTATATGCAATATATTGGTAAAAAAAATTTTTTGAGGGAATATTGGAAAGTTTTTTTATTGTATACATACAAGAATCTTTATAAGGAGTAATATACTGCAAAAATGAAGTGATCTTTTTGCAAAATGCCATACCTTCCATCAGGCCTCCAATAATTGTGACATTAACAAATATATCTTTTTGCAATACATTAATTTGAGATGTGATCTCCTATTCCACTTTTCCTATTCCACTCATATTCCATTGCATTGGATGAAATACACGTGTGCAAGATGATGTCACGTGATGTCACAACTGTACACGTGTCTTTCATCCAACATATGGAATAGGGAGTGAAATAGGAAAAGTGAAATAGAGGATCTCAACCCAATTAATTTGCCACTTTTTTCATTTTGAGCTACATAAGATATTCTATTGGTCCCCGAAATTGTGTGGTCCATCAGTAAATTCACCGATAATATTTGCATTTATTTAGGAAAGATTCTCATTTACTATATACCTTGGCAATCAATTCTCTTTTACATATATGGATTAATGCTTTATTGTCATGTTGAACATATCAAAAGCTATTCTAGGCTTCTAGCAAATCTTAAAATAGGACTATATCACATCAATTTTCCCAGAAAAAAACTATAATAATTTGATGCTCAGTTTTCTATGCCTGATCATCTAAAAAGCTCTATATATCACATTCAACTGCAGTTCATTTGATTTTCTTGAAAGAATCAATTTACATTTTCTACAGTGATAATTGCCCAAATTGCAAAAAACAAATTCACAAAACTATTTTTTATCACTTTCCCATAAAAAAACTTTTTCTTACACAAAAGGAGGTGTTTTTACATCTTTACCCTTACTTAACCCAACCTCATACCCCATATATATATATATATATATATGTATATTGTGAAACTAAGTTTATATACCGTGATGTTAGTATTATACTGTGATTCTACATATATATAGTGTGAAATTATATATAACCGTGAAATAATGCATACTGTGAACTAATTGAACATAATATTGTGAAGTTATATGTACCGTGAATTTATGTTACTGTAATAAGTAGGAAGTACATAGACTTTTTTAAAGACATGTCTAATATCCAAATTTACAATCATTTATTTTTTATTTTTTATTATTTTTGCATATGAATTGACATAATTTGGTAGTTCGATACGGTATGATTTGCAAGGACTTGAATATGCCAGCGGATAAGATACGAGATAGTAGTTATTCATGATAGGGATAATTATTTTTCGGATCTCATGGATATTGTGCACGATAGCCACAATTAATCTATCTGCAAGTCACAATTATACTAAAGATAAAAAAAATTGCAAACAATTCATTATAATAAATAACCAAATATTTTATAAATAAGAACGAAACCATAGTTTTTACACTAAAAAGTTCTAACTCTCTAAATGAGTTGTATTCTTAAAGAAAAATAAAAGAGAATATAATGATTTCACGGTGTGATAATAGTAATAATTACGATTTCCTGGTATATTACTTAATTTGACTTCTTGGAATAACAATTAGTATGACTACCCAACATATTAATCAGTTTGACTTCCCGGTATAATAATTATCCTAACTTCCCGGTATTAATCAGTATGACTTCCTGGTATGGTCTATTAATCAGTTTAACTTCACGATATTACAATTAATATGACTACCCGACATATTAATCAGTTTGATTTCTCGGCATAACAATTATTATGACTTCTCGGTATATTAATCAGCATGACTTCCTGGTAAGGTATATTAATCAGTTTGACTTCATGATATAACAATTAATATGACTTCATGGTATATTGATTAGTATGACTTCTCGATATAAAAATCAATATGACTCATCGGTATTTAATTAATGTGACTTCACGGTATAACAGTGGACCAAGTTAAAGTATAGTAAAGTTATGGAGTATGGTTAAATAAGTGGATAAAAGAGTTTTTTTAAAAGTGTGAATAAAAAAGAATTTTTGTTATCTTAAAAATGTATTTTAAAAATTCTCCCTTTAGTAAATGAGAAACTTCCCGAAATAAATCCAAATATTATCAGTGAATTTAGTGATGGACCACATAATTTTGGGGACCAATAGAATATCATTGTAGCTCAAAATGAAAAAAGTGGAAATTTAATGTATTGCAAAAAGATATATTTGTTTATGGTCAAAATTATTGGAGGCCTGATGGAAGGTATGGTATTTTGCAAAAAGATCACTTCATTTTTGCAGTATATTACTCCTTGTATAGATTCTTGTATATATACAACAAAAAAACATACCAACATTATTCCCTCAAAAAAAAAAAAAAAAAACTTACCAACATATTGCATATAGTTCTACCAATCTTATATCTCTTGTTACGTTGCGATAGATAATTAATTGCGGGCCCAAAATGGAAAAAGTGCAAGCACAAGTTTTTTGGCTATACCTAAATAATTGTAGGGTTAGAATGGGAAAGATGGGCAAAATCAGGGGTGGCAATGTCCGATACGACCCGAACCTAACATGATATAAGTGTGTTAGGCCCGTTAGGATCATCCCATTGATTATTCGGGTCATAATCGTGTCAGACTCAATTAACCAAATAATAAATGTGTTAGTTTCGGGTTGACCTGAAATGACCCACTTAACTCGTTTGAAGAAAAAAATTCTAATAAATTCTACTTTGGTATTTGGTGATGAATTAATTAATTGTCTTTTCATTAATATTTGCATCATAAATCTGTGTTTCTCTTGAACCTTAATTGTATTTTTTCATTTAAATGTTAACATATTGTAGGAGTGCAACTTATTAGGAGTTTGTCCTTGTTTCTTGTATGCCTAATCTGATAAACTTTATATACATCAAGCAAAATTATGATTTGCATATTTTGATTGTAATTCGTTATATTTTTAATATTCTCTATATAAATAACCTAAAATCCCCTTTTTATCATAATAAATAGATGATTTATTCAAGGTTGAAAAATGTACAGATCATTTTGAGTCGTGTTCGGGTTACCCGTGTATTAAAAAACATGCCTTGTTTGGGTTGATCCATTTGACCCGAATAATTAAACGGGTCGTGTCGGGTTGACTAAACTTGTGTAATTATATTGTCTCAACACGATTCAAACTGGCACACCTAGCAAAATGTGAACAGTGTAAAATGTAAATTATCATTTCCTATATAAATTTCTTACATTTATACTGCAATAAAGAATTGGGAAATTTTGGAAGGTTGCTGCTATCTCTGGTTCATGCATAGCCTATGTAGTAACTTTGACTGGTTATACTAGAATGGGAAATAGATATTGACGGGCTATTAATCTCTTTGCATGTAGAAGGTCTTGTAGATCTTCTGCTAGACATACACTGACTGGTGGGTGGATGATAACATGTCATGTCCCACTAATTATAAGATTAAACAATTGTCATTCATCCATGTGAATAATAGGACACATGTCATTCATCCATCCACCAAGTGTAATACACCAAGTGTAGCATGGATAATACCGCATGGTCTTGTAGATGCTACACCAGGTATACATACACTTGGTGGGTGGATGTATAACAAGTGTCCCACTAATTATAAGATTAAACAATTGTCATTCATCCATGTGAATAATAGGACACATGTCATTCATCCATCCACCAAGTGTAATACACCAAGTGTAGCATGGATAATACCGCATGGTCTTGTAGATGCTACACCAGGTATACATACACTTGGTGGGTGGATGTATAACAAGTGTCCCACTAATTATAAGATTAAACACTTGTCATTCATCCACGCCAATAATAGACATACGCCATTCATCCATCCACCAAGCCAGTGTACACAAGTGTAGCATGGAAAAAATAATTGACGGCCACATCACCAAAATATGCAATGAAATGTAAATTCACAAATAGACTACAAATTGGGGGGACCATAATAGGGGTGTCAATTTATGACACGATACGATAACCCGATACGAACCTAACACGAATTTAGCAGTTACATGTACAATCCTTAGCAGATTCAGGTCAAAATCAGGTTGGACACGATTAACATGCGAAATAAATAGGTCGGTAAGTCGACCATTTCGACACGATTGACCTATTTAACCCATTTAAATTTATAATGACATATTATTTTCATATTTTGAGATGTTTTAGTTAGTTATATGATGTTTTAGTTAGTTCGATGATGATGGACAAATTATTGTTTATAATTTTTGTTTTTTCTCTTTTTTTTTTTTTCGTGTTATATAGGTTTTTTGTGTCGTTTTCGGGTTGTCCGTGTCATAAACGGGTCGTGTTCGTGTTGTGTATCTTGACACGAATAATTAAATGGGTCGTGTTCGTGTTCGTGTCAAACATGTCATACCCGTATCAGGATACAACCCGCGAATATGAAACACACGACACAATTGACACCCCTATACCATAACAAAGAACACAAAGATTAAGAGAACTAATTATAATTGGTCCCCACCTGTGAGAACGTTAAAGGGGAGGGGAATGTAACAAACATTTCAGTTTTTTGCAGAATATATTCCTCAAATTTTTCTCTCTCTATCTCTTCTACATTATCTCCCATTTCTATCTTCTTCATCAATATTCAAACACTTACATAATTATACAAAAACTGATAAAAATTACAGAAAACCAATTGGTATATTCACTGCATAGTCGTATCCAATTGTTCTGGCCTGTCATGGACCCTGTTTTTTTTTCTGCTTCTCCTGATAATCACCTTCCTATGTCACCCATCATCCCTCAGCAATGGCGAGTCGACTAAAATCGCTGCACGGACCCACAGGAAACTTGATCTTATCCGTAGCCTTCCTGGACAGCCTAAACAACGGCCAGGATTCAAACAATACGGGGGCTACGTCACCGTGGACGTTAGTAGCGGTAGAAGCTTATATTACTATTTTGCCGAAGCCGCTACGAAGCCGGATTCGAAGCCGCTGATTCTCTGGCTTAATGGAGGTAATCAAACTTTACAGTAATGTTTACAATTGTTTGATGAATTTAAGAATTTAATGAAAACTACATATGCATGCATGAATGCAGGGCCTGGTTGCTCGTCCTTGTTGGGGGCTATGGTTGAGATCGGTCCATTTGGTGTTAATCCAGATGGAAAGTCACTTTATCCAAGGAGATTTGCTTGGAACAAAGGTATGAATATCGATGATTTGTTGATCACTAGGCAAAATGACAGAATATATATCATTCACTATTAATTAATTTTTAATTCGTCATTTTTTATTAAAAATTATTTGATGTTTGATGCTTATTTTTGGGGGGATTATGTTTGGAATGCAGTTGCAAACACTCTGTTTCTGGAGTCCCCGGCGGGCGTGGGATTTTCGTACTCAAACTCTTCCGCGGACTACAAGAAATCGGGTGACAAAAGGACCGGTACGTATATATGCATGCATATTGCTTCTTAATTCACTAGTGTTTACTCTACCTCTTTTCGGAAATTTCAAAAGCTTAATAATGCTTTGTATCAATTCACATCGCTACGTACTCAGCTGAAGACACGTACGCATTTTTGCTTAAGTGGTTTGAGAGGTTCCCACATTACAAAAAACACGACTTTTATATAGCCGGAGAAAGTTATGCTGGTAATTAACTCCATATTTTACTATTTATATGAATTTTTTACCACTATTTTGAAGTTCATATTGTTACGTACATATTTTATTTTAACCAATTTCTACTGCAGGGCACTACATTCCAGAGCTCATGGATGTTATCTTGGAGAAAAATGCGATTCGTGTCAAGGGGATCATGGTACGTAAAGTATTAGTACTAATTATTTAATTGGAGATCAATTAATATGACATTAATGTTAGCTAGTCTACCCACTCTAATAGTACTTGACATCGTCTTGCAGATCGGAAATGGCCTTATCAACCAAGCCACTGATGATAAAGGCGTGATTGATTTTTTGTGGACTCACGCCTTAATCTCCGATGAAGTGTACCAGCAGCTAAGGAAAAACGGCAGCTCCCCAGCTTTTGATCTTGGGAAAATTGATCAATACAATATTTATGCACCTTTGTGCAATTCCTCGAGATCTGGCAAGGCAAGGCGGCCACGGATGGCTTATGATCCCTGTGAGTTAGATTACATCGGGAGTTATCTAAACCTTCCCGTGGTACAAGAGGCCCTTCATGCCAATAGAACTAAACTGCCGTACACGTGGGAAATTTGCAGGTACTATTATATTATATTATATTTCATCCTCTTGTAATACTTGAAATTGTCTATAAATTTAATTGTGTTTAATTTTTATGTTATTTGCTTCTTAGCTCACTGGTTGGGTCGAACTGGGACTTTAAGCATACCCCTTCGACCATGTTTCCCATCTATCGGAGGCTTATGTCGTCGCGCCTTCGTATACTTCTATACAGTGGAGATGTGGATTCGGTTGTCCCTGTCACGAGTACCAGATACTCAATAGCTGCAATGGGCCTTAGAGTCAAGAAGCCCTGGTCCCCTTGGTACGGTGGTGACTCGGATGAAGTAAGTGTTTTTTTTAGTGGTATTTAATTTTCTATGATAAAATTAAGTAAATGTATCTGACTATCTGAGCCTCGGATTGGAATTAATCTGTAAAGGTTGCTGGTTATCGTGTGATATATGATGGGCTAAGTTTTGCGACGATCCGTGGAGCTGGCCATATGGTGCCCCAATCCAAGCCCAGTAGAGCTTTTGCTCTACTTTTCAAGTTTCTTACTTCCGATGATATCTGATCAAGTGCATGCAGTTGGTTGGTGTGGTGGGTAATGAATTGGTTATCGAATTAAATTTCAGTTTTTGGAGTCCATCTCATGTCTTAACTCTTAAGTATCTTAACAGCTGTATATGTCAATTTCAATTTGTATTTCAATCAACAATGCAAGTTATGGCAAGTTATGACAATAAATTAAGTATCAGTAATGGGTAGTTGGTTCCTCTGTTAGAATTAATAGAACTAGTATATCACCCGTGCGATGCACGGAGTGTAATATAATAAAGTATTATATAGTTTTAATATTAGGAAATTGATACATTAGAAATTATAATAAGGTGGGATATGATGGATACTCAATACTCCGACCCGCCACCCTTTCTTTGAACGGGAAAATGGGGAGCAGGTTAACACGTCTTGATCGAACAAAATAATGTAGGATTTATTAAATAATAATCATTACAATAACTTAATACATTCTTAAAAAATACCATGTTAAATATCCAAACTATAAATGAAAAAAATAGAAAAATGGGAAGAAAAAAAACAAACTGATTATATAATATAAGCAAAATGAGAAAAAAAAAATTGATTATATATTTAAAGCAAGTTTATACATCTATTAAAAACACTTATTGAGTTGTCTAAAACTTTAAAAACTATATGTCCACTTAATAGATTTTCAAAAGTAAATTAAATTAGATCAACGGAGACAAAATAAATTAGTTATTTTTTAAAATTTATACCAACAGATTACTATACTTGTTACTTTAAAAAATAAATTATAGTGTCATTTGATTTATCCATATGAACAATATTTTTTTTATTTTTTTAGATTAACTAATAAATATTGCCTATATAATAGAACAAATTAATAGATTTATTTTTTATAATCAATATTTACTTATTTTATATCCAAAAAGTATATACAACATTTATTTCAACAAAATCCATATATATGTATATCTATTTTATTTCTAAAATCGCTATATAATCCAAATTTGAATATATAAATATATATATATATATATATATATATATCTCATTTATCAACCATATTTACTAAATAAATACTATTTTTGTTAAAAAAATAAAAATAGTAACTATTAAATTCAATTCACATTATGTCTAAAATCCTACAAATTTTAAAACTACAAAAATCTATGAAAATTCAATTTACTCAAAATAATAAATTTTAATTTTTTAAATTAAGAAAGTATAAAAAGTGTATATTTTTTTACTTTAATAATTAGAATTTACCCAAATTATGCTAAGGTGCAAATTAGATTTACTGAAAATTAGGGAATTACAATTTTTAAAAGTTGGAAGGTATGATGTATTAAATATGTTAATATTTTAAGAGTTTTTCATTTAATAATAATATTTTATTTGTAATTTGAAATTCATATAATAATTTTAGTTATAAATTGATTGTATTTGAGTTTATCCAATAATTTATATTTTATTATAATAACTTATTTGATAATTTAAGGCTTTATTTCATATCATTTATTTATATACTTTTAAATTCTTGAATAATTTTATATTTATGGAATATTTTATAGATCTTATATGCTTTTTGAATTTATTTAATTTATTTCTATTTTAAGTTTTTAACTTTTATTTGGTTTGTCTTATCAAATAATATTTAGATTTATTTTATAATATTTTGATCATTAAATCATTCTTAAATTATAAATTATATGAAAATATAAAAACATAAGTTTTTAAATTAAGGGAGTGTAAATATAGTTGTCAAAATAATTTTACCTTAATATTTGAACTTACTCAAATTATGCTCACAATAAAAATCCGATTTATTGAAAATACGAAATTATTATTTTTTAAATTTGGAAAGTATAATTTTGTTGTCAAAATAATATGTATTATCCAAAATCTTAGTATTTTTTATTTCAAGTTATTGACATAATTAAATTATTATTTTTTATTACTCAATCCCTTTTTAAAAATAATTCAATATTTTCTAGATTTAAAAAGGTGAAATGGGCGGAAAACTTTCATACTACTATTTATAAGTGACTCTTTCTTTTATATATATATATATATATATATATATATATATAGAGAGAGAGAGAGAGAGAGAGAGAGAGAGAGAGATTTGAACTAACTTTGAAGAGATTATTCCATACAAAAAGTCCCACCGTCATTTTCATGGGTGCACATTAGTACATCGGATGTATGGCAAAGGTAACTTTTATATATTTATGAATATGAAACCAAGATGTCCGCCGAATACAAAAACAGTAAGACATAGTAGATTTTTTTTAATAAATTTGTTTTCTGAATATTATAGTTTACTGACAATTTTTTCTTTTTACTTTTTGCAGATTTATATATATTTTCATGATATATCCTGTTAAATCCAATTTTAAAGGACAAAATAATAGATGTATCTACTCACTACGAACCAATTTTCTTATCTGTCATTTTTTGGAAGCAAATAAAATTGAAGCTTGTATAGAAAAACTTGTATTTTTACAAATTCTAAAATAGCAGGCTTAGAACTAATTTTGGTATAAAGGATATTTTTAGGTAAATTTTTGTTGCCTCTACATATTGTTTATTATTTTCTGACATATGATTACTTGAATTTACTTGTATAAAAAAACTCTTTTTTTTAGAAATTCTAAAATAGAAGACTTACTACTAATTTTGGTATAAAGTATATTTTTACTGGATATGTATGTCATTTACTATTTATTTTTACTGGACATATCTAATATTATTTTTTAATTTGTATTTAATATATTATATTCATTTACATATTTTGCAGGTTATGAAAACACAAGAAATACGTATAATACACAACATCCTAAGCACATATACAGATAAGCCATACAACTATGGCTTATTCTAATACAAAAATTAGATAACATTTTCTTATTGTTTCGATTTAAATTAATGTATCCTAATTTCCATGTTTCAGGATGATATGCAGAAAAAACCTCCAAATATCAGAACAAACAACAATCAAATATCCATTAACAGATAAGTCACACTCTGATCCCTTAAATATATATATCTATAGATATATATAATTGTCGATGAATATCAAAGAATATAAGAATTTTAGTTTTGTAAAAAAATAATATAAGAATATACTACAGAAAAATGTAACACCGTCTTGAATTATGGAATTTCTCTTCTGTTTACTGCCCAAAGCAACGGACCCCTGCAACTTTCTCAAGATTGTTGATAGTTGGTATCCAGTTAATGCTTCTTTCTTGGTATCTTCTTTTTGCTTCTCCACAGAAAAATATTGTTCTTGATATATGTTTTGATTTTCAATTGCTTGTTGCTGTCTCTTATCTGTGATTGCTCTGTCTCATATCCGTGATTGCTCCAGTGATGATATGATATATGTTATGTTGACTTAAACTCTTTGGTATTTTATTATGATTTCTTGGTGCTATTCTGGATACTTACAATTGCATATGTCGGTCATTTGATTTGTGTAAACAATATTTATAGTGCACGTTGCGATTTTTATGGAAATTTGTATATGGTAATATGCTTGTGAGTCATATGGAAAAATAATTATATATATGTAAACTGATCTAAAATTTTAATATCAAGATATACATATATATATATATACGACACCTAAATATTCTATATTCATTGATATAAAAAATCGTATAAGAGATATCATATATTTGATTTGGGAAATCAGATTTTCTGATGGCTAATCAATGTGAAAATATCATAAATTATTTTTTTAACCAATACTTATGATCTCTCATATAGGTCAAAATCATAAATGCAATCTTTTATTTGATATTAGTAAAATTGCAAAATTGGTCATATATAAGGGTGTTGCAATATTAGTTCTCAAACATTTAAAGTTGCAATTTTAGTCCTGTGACAATTTTAATTACATGATTAGATAATTTTAGTCTTATAATTTTTAGTTATGTTAATTTCTGGCCTCTCATATTTATAGGAGGACTAATTAGATTATTTAAGGAAATAATTATTCTAATTCGTAAGTAATATTTTATGCAAAGATTTGACGTGATGATATTAACAATTGACTAATTATATAGGTATTTAATATGTTTTTATTTGTCCAAATAAACCATGTACATTAAATTCGAATTTAGCTTTTTTAAAGATTTGTAAATTATATCTTTGCGAAATAATTATATTGAAAATATATAATTGTGCATGTCTAATGATTCTAATATTGAAATTCGGTTGACAGGCAATCAAATAGTCAAACATCAACGAAAAACTGAGAAATCTACCCTAATAAATTATTTTTTCAAAGAATGTGATTAATGATTAATATATTGTCCAAAATAAATTCATAAGGATCTGTATATGAGCATATCGATATTTATTATGATATGAATTTAATTAAATTGTTTTTTTGTTTAGATTTGTATCTTTGGAAGATCATATTGTATATATAATGGTTCGAATATTACAATTAGATTTGCTGGATTAGGAAATCCATTAACAATCAATCAAAAGTCAAACTTTCATAAATTAAGTACAATTATTTTTCCCATATGACGTTATTAATTGATGATCAATTGTAAATCCAATATAAATTGGTTTGGATGTATATCAGCGCTTATATCTATATATAATATATATACTGAAATTACTAATATTGGGATGGTGATTTAGGCGCCGAAAAATCCGGGCTACTATTTATAATTGACTTAGTTATTATATATATATATATAGATTACAATAATATGTGATTTGTTTCCATTAATATAATTACTATAATACAGATTTGTTTCCATTAATATAATAACAAATTATTGATATTAATTAATAAATAGATTTGTTCCCATTAATATAATTATTGAATATTAAATAATTAATAGACTAAATACCGAAATTAATGCAAATACCAAAAATAATTTATTACTAATTGAGGAAGGGTTGTTTAGGCGGGAAAAATGTTTTTTTTACTATTTATAAGTGACTTGGTTATTATATATATATATAGATTATGGGATAATTACATAAAAAAAGGGATAATTACAAAAAGTATCCCTGAGGTTTGACCTAATTACAAAAAAATCCAGCTAACTTTAAAACTTACAAAAAAATATTCCTTATGTTTGATTTAGTGTTAAAATTAAGGGGTAATCTGCAATGATTTTACAAATATGAAGGGGGATTTTGAAATATATTTCAAACCTCAGGGGTACTTTTTGTAAGTTTTAAAGTTAGTTGGATTTTCTTTTATAATTAGGTCTGTAATTATTCCTAAAAAAACCTAAGGTTTGGGTTGGGCCATAAGTTCATGTGGTAATATTGGGCCAGTAGCTACAACAATTGGGCCTTTCTTAGTGACAGTTGGGTGAATTTTTGATTTTGGATCTATACATGGTCATATATTTGAAGAAATCCTCTCAAACAATTCGACTTGCTAATCAAATTAAAATCGCAAAGGGGCTTGGTTTGGTGGTGCTTCTTCGTTTTCATTTTTTTCCCCAATGAGGCCAAACTTAAATCTTTGGTTAAAAATAATTGTCCATGCATCGTTGAGGAATCTCTGTTGTACTAGTTGGAGATCAAATCTGTACCCATTTTTTCAGGGCCAATTTAGGAAATATAGCAATCAACATGATAAGAGAAAATTAAGATAATATCCCGCGAAAGATAAAATTAGGGATATTTACAAAAATTACTCTTGATTGACCTAATCACAAAAAAGAAAAAAAAAACTCATCTAACTTTCAAAATTACAAAATCACAAAATATCCCGAGGTTTTATTTTGTTTAACATTTACTTGTAATAAGCAAAAAAATATTTCAAAAACCCCCCTTCATATTTATAAAAATATTACATTACCCCTTAATTTTAACACTGAATCAAATCTCACGGGTATGTTTTGTAATTTTGAAAGTCAGTTGAGTTTTTTGTAATTAAGTCAAATCTCAAGGGTACTTTTTGTAATTATCTCTTAAAAATAAGGTAATGATTCAACACAAATTTGAAGTTAATGCTGTAATTTTCAATATAGACCACCAATCTTATACCTACAAGAATATGATTCGACAAAATAATCTTGCCGCGAATGCTGCGATCTTGTACACATAAAACAATATCGTCACTAATGTAGCAAATCAATATATTGCTGAAAAAGGGAAATTGCTGATCACATTTCCGTAATGTAGCAAATCAATATATTGATTAATATAATCATCAAAACGTTACAAATTTCTACAATAAAATCTTCCCATTAATTCACATGATTTTATTTATTTATTTATTTTGTATACTTAGTTGACTACCATATATATGCGCATAAAAGTCTCAATGGAAATAATATACTTCATATTTCAAGTACTATATAAATGAATTAATGGGACTGAAAAATTACATCTTCATTAATTCAGTTTTGCATACTACTGGAGTGTTAAAGAGTATTTGTGGAGAAATGGAGAATAAGAAAATTGTTTCTATAATTTTCTTTGGGCTTATTTGTTGGGCCTTGATATCGTCACCTAAGCATGTGGCCCATGGATTTGTTCCAGCCAATTGCCGCGGCATATGTTCACCAACTCAAATCACAAACTGCACTGAAACTTGCATGCTTAGAGGAAGCCCAGCTGGAAACTGTGTGAGATTTGCCAAGGACACATTGTATTGTTGTTGTCTCTAGGACTTTATGGATTTTGCAAAATTGAAGCCATTTTGGAATTTCCCATTTGTACTGAGAAACAGAGTAATAAATTAATAAGGTTGTTTCTCTCTGCTTATTAGTCTCATTCGCCTCTTTTTTTTTTTAGACAATGAATTGATATATATATATATATATACACACATATATATGTGATTTTCTTACATATACTGATTTTTATATAATATTCTGTACTTATTTTTTATTTATACAGTATCTTTTCTAATTTTATACCCCACCCCCCAAACGGAAAAATAAATAGCGCATTTTAATCGTATAACTTTTTTTTATCTTTTTTAATTATTTAATAAAAATTCGATTATTAAAAAATAAACTGAACCAAAAAATATCTCCAATATACTCTTTATTTTAACATTTAGAGAATGAGTTTTCATTCTCCAATAAAAAATAAACTCTCTATAATTAATTACATTAGATTTCTTGTAATTTGAATGACTTTTTGAATGTCATTTACTAGCAACACAAAATGTCTTAAATTATTTCCAATATGTCATGTGTAATAAATTGATATTGAGAAAAGAAAAAGTAATGAGTCCAATATAAAAGGTGCTGGAAGACGTAAAAAATATCACTTTTTAAATTTAAAGACTTTATGCAATGTTTTGCAGCCGGACCGCTTCGGACCGCCGATTCGAAGTTAGTTACGAACCGGTCATATGTCCGTCCGCTTTCTAAATTAAAATCGGTGGCTAAAAAATTATTGTCACCCTTAGACCCGTAAAAAATCAAAACCGTGACCCAGCTTAACTCGGTTCAATTTTTTTTAAGTAAGATTTTCTATATTTTAAACAAATGAAAAAGTATTTGGTAAATTTACATATAACTTTTCCTTATATTCGATTTTTACATATATTCAGATATTATAGTTTATTAAATTTATTATTATTTTTATTTGTATTTGATAACTTTTACATTTGTATTTGTATTTATCTTTTTCATTTGTACATATATATGTGTATGTAAATGGGTCAACCGGTTTTTTTAGAACAATTTAACTCATTGAAATAGTAACCCAATAACCCAATTATTAATTCGGTTCGTTGTCCCGTCCAATTTAAAAACACTGACTTAATGTCGCAAAAGAAGCTCAAGAGTTTCATTCTATGTTAGAAATTGAAAGATCAATTTAAATTTATAGTTTATTAGATGACGAGCAGCTAGGGCGTATCCTCCCTATGGAGCCCCCTCTCCCAAAAAAAAAAAAAAATTTTGAAATATCAATTTTTTATATGTAAATTTATTTCAAAATATTAATTTTTTTAAATATTTATTTTTTATTGATGTAGTCCCCAAAAATTTTCAAATTTCAAAGTTTCGGTTTAACTCCGCCCAAGAGCAACAATAAATTCTTTTGCGAATTTTATAAGATGGGGCTATTTTTTAAATTCCTTTTTGCGCGAGAGCAGCGACGGGAGCTGACTGCCGACTGGCCGGGTCTGCTTGGTAACATGGGCTTAAAGCACACGGCAACAATGATGTGGTTGGATAGAGGGCTAGCCCAGCTAACTGGGTCTTTGGTGGCTAATTGCTGGCCTGCTGGTGTTGGGTAGGGAAGTTGGGCCGTCAGACCCAATCGGAATATGGGCTTCGTACAGCTAGAGTGAAGGGCAGGATATCTTTTTTTTTTTTTTTGACAAAGGGCAGGATATCAGGTTATAGTGGAATGATAACGTGCCAGTGATTCCAAGGCCCGAAAAGGCTAGATGGGCTGGTCCAAATTAATAATCCTACCCATCTTCATTTATTAACCTAATCAACTATTCTTTGAAGTAAAACTACTTCTTTTTTTTTCGAACGATAGAATTATATTAAAACAACTCAAAACTAAAATTACAACTACAATCGTAATTTCAACGGGCAAGAGCCGACAAGACTAACTAAGAGTTGCGGGAATTGGTAAAACCAATTCAAATTCACGTGGACTAAAAACCTACCCACCCCAAAACTACCCACTCCACGGAGACTTCAAAGACTCTTAAAGGAGACTCGTAACACACCAAAAAAAAAAATCTAAAATCGGGCACGAGCAACCACTACATACCAAATCAAGCAAAAAAACCCACTCCGCCTACGAGTTTCGCAAATCAACCGAGAAAAGAAAACACAAACAAAATAAGAAAACAAATGATATACTAACAAACTAGAGAAAAAAAACAAAAATTGCCTCTCCCTCTCCCAAATCTATCGCCCAGCCCCATCGTCTTCTCCGCCCCGAGACACCTCCGTGAAGCTCCGACCATTTCGGGGACCAAAAATTTCGCCACTTTCATACGCCTGGACCGCTTATTTGGTATCTCCAATAGAAACCATGGAGGGGGGGGGGAGGGGGAAGGAGGGAGGGGAGGGGGAGAGGGGAAGGGCGCTTGAGAGGAGGGAAACTTGGGGTTTTTTGTTAGGGGAGTTAGAGAGGGGGAGAGAAAGAGTTGTGTGATCAATTCTCATACCAAGTAAAACTACTTCAGGACCACTTAAGTTGACGCATTCAAAGTATTGCATGTAAACTTGTTCCAAATTTCAAATCCCACTAAGTTAGCATGTCCACTTATCATGGGAAATTGGGAATTTATTCATGATTTATTCTTGAATATTCTCTATTCAATCGTTTGGGGAGTTATAACTACAATCTACGCTTGGAAACTATTTTGACCACACAATTATTAATCTATCATCAAGGTTAAATATTACCCCAAATCAAGGGTGAAAAACCCACTAGCACAACTTACAAACCAGTATTTGTAACATCTGTACAAATCAAGAATCGCCTCGAACATAGTTCAACCTGTAAAGAATTCGAGTGATGTGATCTCCGCTAGCACCCATATTGTGGAGATTCAAATTTGCTTGATAACAAATCGGAGGAGGATTTTTTGTATGGTGACTCGACTACTAAATCACTCGAGATACTAACTTATTAAGACATATCCGACAATTCATCTCCTCAATAAAACTCTATGGACGGGACAGTGGAGCCCTCAGAAATATAGTTCGTCATTTTTTTTAAGAATTAGAGGAACCAAAATTATAAGAGGGGTTTGGTTCCCCCAAAACACGTTAATTTTTACCAAATAATGACTAATTGATAGTCATTCAATTCGCTATTAACTTTATTTAATATGAATAGACATATTTATTAATGATGTATTTTAAATGCTTTACTTTATAAAGTTTTTAAAATTACAGTAGAATTTCAGTGTCCGATTCCAAATTGTGATTAATGAAATATAAAAAATGTAAATTGATTCTTTCAATAAAATCAAATGAACTGCAGTTGAATAAAGTACTGCTCAGACATAAAAAAAAAAAAAAAAAAAAAAAAAAAACTGTGCATCAAATTATTAGAGCTTTTTCTGGGAAAATTGAGGGTTTTTTAACAGTTTATCGTAGGTTGGAAAAATTATTATACAATTATAGTGAAAATGGGGAGATCTAAAAATATAAAGTTGGTCGTTAATGGAAGTAATGACTAAAGCTTAATCATACATCCCATCAACGACTGGATTAAATTTTATTTTTATTTTTTAAAAAATTTAATGACTTGAATATAATGGGCTTGGGCCCTGCGAAAATGTAGGCTTTTCTTGGCAAATAAAATGGATCAAAAAATTAAAGATTTTATTATTGGATGTCATTTTCATATAATAGACCTTTTTTTTTAACTAATCAAACTCAATCAAGCAGCATTTAATATTTCGATTAATTTAACGAAAATTGATCAAAAATTAATTTTTACACACAGATTGGGTCTTCAAAATAGTTTTTTATGAATTGTATTTATTTTAATTGTATCGTGTATATTAAATTTCAGTCATTTTAATATATGATGTTTAAAAAATGATAGTATTTTTGAAAATGAGTTTAATTTATATTCATTTACATATTTTTTAATTATTTTTAATATTTGTAATGAAATATTGAAAACTGTTAAATCCAAGTTTGCTATACTTGAACTTTTATATGCAATTTCATGCAAAAGCTCTGAACAGATAATAATTTGTCAAGATTCAAATTAAAATGATAATATAATATATAATATATATCTAGATTTGTTATATTCATCTAATTTATATTTTCGATACAACACATTTTTTATGATCCAATACAACACAATTCATATGGTTAAAAGAACTATTAGATATTTGTAATTTTAAAATGTAATGCTTTAATTTGCTTACCTTTTTTTTATATAGTTTTACATTCCATTAATATTGTATTTATTATATTCATCAATTTATATTGTTTGACATGATCGATCGCATCGTGGGCAAATACTGGGGCTTTATTTAGATAACATGCCAAAGACTTATTATTCATTGGGCCTTAGAGCAATCCTTCCTCAGAAAATTCACACTCCGGCCCACAATATCATACCCAATCTCATAATTCATCTGATGTAAATTCCCAAAAATCCCCAAATCCCCTGACGACACAAAGGTCAAACAAACAATCCCTTGCTCCACTTCCAAAAACGTGTTTTCTTGAGTTAACTCCACATCCGCCCCTTTAAAATGCGCAATCACCGGCGGGGCACTAAAGTCGCTATTCAGCTCATAGCACAGCTTTAACGAGTCTTTCGAGTATGGAACACGCTTTCCCTTCACAGCCTTAACAAGGGCCGCTTCGAGTCCATCGTAAAAATCCGACGGCAGATAGGTCAACGTCGTACCCGAGTCAATGATAATATTACCTTCAGCAACCGACTCTTTAGAATTTTGATATTCGACCTGATTCGTTCCGACACTGATTCCCTCTATAGTGAGATAGTAATAAGTATCGGGATATTTTTTTACTAACGGAGTCGAAACGACGCTAGGCCCCGTCACAATAGCGTTAGTGCCGAAACTTATTTTGCTGGACACATTCGAATTAAGCAAAGTCAAGCAGTAAGAAAATTTCCCGCCAATGGATTTATTTAATTGCCTTATTATAGACAAGGGTCGGCCCCCGAGTCCGATTATACCCGACTCGGAATCGCTAAAAAGCCTTCGCTCGATGCCCACACCCAAACACGACTTTAGGGAAAGACACGGGTTTTTTTGTACTGGAGTCAAAAGTGAATGTCTCAACTGCCAAGTCACCAATGGTGTATGAGCCATCACCGTAGGAATATTGATACTCACACACATTGTTGATGTCACAAGATCGAATATCAATGGCAGAGCATGCTTGAGACTCACATGAAATATTTCGATATGTTTTTGTCTTCCTAGGATCAAACAAATGGGCTTTTTGTTTGTAGCATTGGGTGCATGGTTGACATTGTGTCCAAGTCAAATCGCTACCCGTGTCAGCGATTCCTAGGATCTCAAACGGTGGGGTCCCCACGCTGATTTTCATTAGGTATTCCCCACCGTTGGATGAGAGTGGGGCCTCGATATCTTTAGGGACGCCGAGTAATCCCGATGGAGTCGAAATTAGTTTTAGTGACGATTTCGCGAAATTGAACGCTCGAACGCACTTTTTGAGGCGGTCGAGCGTGTTTTTGAAGTGTTGTAGAAGGGAGAAAGAGGGGAGTCACGGTGGATTAAATCAATTGTTATGCCACCATTGTTTTTGGTTGCTTCAATGTAGGATAGCAAATAAACACTAGCAAAGCAAAAAAGAAAGAGAGACAATAAGGGTGTGTAGTAAGAAGCCATGATTATATGTAACAAAAGTTAAAAAAGAAAATTGGTGATGATAAAGGATTATTATAAGCTTTTTGAAAGTTCCGAAACAAACACTGTGAATTAAGAAGCAATATGCATGCATATATACTATATGAGAAAGGTGGTGTGAAGAAGTGAGTTGAGGGACCTGCAATTTATAGACTACAATTTTTCTGTTTATACATTAATTTATCTATTTTTCATTTTGGGCTGCAATTATTTGGAGTACCATAATAATATATTGGGGAAATTATATAAAATACCTTTTTTTTTGTTTGGTAAATATACAATAAAATACGTTCCTATCATTTTTGCACTTATTTTTATCCTTTTGTACTTATTTTTTTCTTTTTTTATGCTCATGCATATTTTTTTTATTTTTTTTTATTTTTTTATTATTGTATTGCTTTATATGTTATATATGTTATTTCGATGTTGTTTACATTTGTTTCTTTGTTGTTTCTATATTGTTTTTCGATGTTTCAAAACAAGTTTTACTTATTTTTTATGTTGTTTTTTATTCATTTATTATTTTGTACATTTTTTCTATTGTTTCGGTGTTCTTCTATAATTTAATGTTATTCTAAAATTATTGTTGTTTCCATGTAGTTTCAATGTGTAAATATATATATTTAAATATATATATTTTAATCTATTTTTAAGCTCTTTTTATTCATGTGGTATTTTTAATATTTTTATGTTGTTTCCGAGTTGTTTCCATACCGTTTTAATATTGTTCCAATGTTTTTTGTTGTTTCCAATAGTTTTCAATGTTTAAATTCAATTTTTACCTATTTTTAACTCTTTTTTTCCGCTCATATGGTATTTTCTATATTGTTTATGGTTTGTTTCTATATTGTTTCATGTTTTTTCCATATTTTTTATGTTTTAATGCATTTGATCAAAAATTGAATTGTGTTTTTTTATTCATGTTGTTTCTATAATATTTTTAATTTATTTGATTTTAATATGTGTTGTTTTATGTATATGTTTCTTGATTTTTTATAAGACATCGAGTATAAAATGGATTATTTAACGAGCACAAAATTTATTTTTCATCAAATTTTATTAAAAGAAACGTTTGTTTGAAAAAACAATCTTGAAACAAAGCGTAAAAAAATTCCGGAAATTTTGATTTAGAACGTAAAGTTGTTTAAAAAAGGGGCGGGAGCGTAAATTTTGGTAAAATAGTCACCTAAGCGTAAAAAGTAGTTTAAAAATTGACATTTATGTCTCAAAAATAAGGCATTTATGTCAATTGCTCATAATATATTATTATATTGTCAATCTCGTTTTAAATTTGTTTTTTGATCATTTTTTTTAAGGGCCGATGAATATATAAGCCCAGTTAATGTCTTAATCTTTGTATTCTGTAATGATGTGGTATTCATTTTATTTATCATTTTTTCATTCTGAGCTATCAATTCTCTTTTTCATCTATGGATGAGCGTTTTATTGTCATGTTGAATATCTATCAAAAGTTTGTCTAATAGGCTATGGACCACAGTATAATATTTTCAAAATATATAGGACAATATCAAATCTATTTTCCTATAAACATCTCTAAAATTTGATGCAATCAAACCTTTTTCTCTGCCTGAACGCTCAGATTATTCAACTGCAGTTCATTTGATTTTTCACGAAAGAATCAATTTACAGTATTTATGATTTCATTAATCACAGTTTTGGAAGTATATTGGTCTGAAATTCTAATGTAATTTTAAAAACCTTTATAAAGTAAAGCATATCAAATACATCAATATATTAATAAATATGTCGATTCATATTAACTAAAATTAATTATTTAATAACTATCATAATTCGTAATAATTCGTTCAATAATTCTTAAATTTTCTAAGTGGAATGATCAATAATTCGTTCAAATATTCTGCAAAATATGCTCGTTTTGGGGTAATTCAAACCTCTTATAGTCTAGGTTCCTCGAATTGTTTTACTTGAATATTTGTAGAAATGATACCATTAGCAATTATGGGTAATGATACGACTTTGCTTATGATTTCAATACTAAGCACTCTTTGAGCGAGTGTAATTAAGCTCCAAGGAAGAAGAAATACAATTCATATAAGAGCAGGTTTCTTGTTAGACGATGTGAGATCGTAAGATCACAGACGATGATATTTTTAGTGTAAAAATAATATTTTATCTAAATATACTAATTTAAATGTATTTTGATAAGTATCACTTTTACACTAAAATATCATTTTTACACTAAAAGTATCATTTGTCTCACAATTTAACGCTTTTTCCATCTCTCATAAGTTTTTGCGTTCATATAATTCTCAATGCCTAACAATATCTAACCAATTCCCCTTATAAAGGAAAGACAAAATGGCAGTTTGCCCTGTACGTCGTGCTCATAACAACCTGCTAAACATGTGAAAGGATATAATCTTCAAGCCTCTTGGGTGGATGTCTACTACGCATTGGGCCGCGTCGGATTTGGGTTTGCTCATGTATATTTGTTTGGGCCGCTTTGTTAGTTTGAGGGTCAATAAGTTGGGTTGTATCAATACATCATGATATATTTATGCGTATAAAGTTGATCGACTATATCTATTTATAAGCGTGAACCGGCTGATGATCCACGTGACCAGGAGTAAGCTCGTTTATAAGCCTCATTGTGATCGAACCACGAACAATAAATAAACCTTTATTGGAATTTTGTTTTGTAAAAATGGGTGTTGATCCATATTGGACCAAATATTTAAGTGGTTTCCATTCTTTAAAATAAAATTAAAATATATAGTAAATTTTACTAAGTGAGTAAAGAAATTACATTTGATTTCTCAAAACTATTTCGAGTAAATAAAAATTAATACTACAAGTTAGCCACTTAAAACTAAAAATTGACATGAAAATTGGTAAATGTGGGGTGGAATGAAACTCCATCCCATATAGAATAAAAAAGCCAAAGTTAGCTCAATTATATAGCCAAAGTAGGATGGGCCAATTTGGTACCTAAGTTTTTAAAGGAGGAAGGATCTACATGATTGTGGGTTAATTGATTTAAAACACACGCACGTGCATCTTCGCCCCCGCCGCGCCACGCGGCCCGACTTGGCTTGGCTTTAAGGTCCTTTAGTTTTGGACAAATTTTATTTGAACATTTAAATTATTTTTTTCTCAAATTGGGTTAGGCTTATACGCAAAAATCGGACCTACCGCGCATGGGCCGTGGATGGGCTATCAAGACCGCGGACATGTGATGCGTCTTGTGGTCGCACACCAAGGCCAGGCGAGTTTTTAAGATCGGAGTGCACGGTCGCACAACTTTGTACTAATAGAATGCCCCCTGTTTGATTTACCATGTGCATTTTTGGTCAAGATATGTCTTTTCGAGTCAAAAGACATATCCTTTCCAAGAGGCATCTTGATGCTATATCTGACTTCCTGCACGAGAATGAATATATATGAAATTAATTAGATAAAAAACGAGAACATTCTCGCATTATCAACATCTTGATTTTTCCTTCCAAAACTTGATAGTTCAAACCATTGTTCTAATCTTTGTAGGTTCGACTTTTGCAAGTGTTGCTAAGTCGAATCATTAAAGTTGTTGTATCTTAAAAGCGATTGCCATAACCGTAAGTAGTTCGTACGGGACAATTTCGTCTTGCAGAGTTAGTATCAAATACTAGCATCGACTTTAAACACATTATGTTCCATTTTCGCATTTATACACTTAGTCCATTTCTTGTTAAACAAGACTCCCAAACAACAATTCCAAGAGGCGAAATTACTTTTGTTGTTCTCAAGATGATGACGAGCATAAGTTTCACTCTGATGGTTATTGCTCCCGCTCATGGCGAAAAACTAGCGAAGTTCTCCGGATTCGACTTCAAAAGATGGCAACAGAGGATGTTGTT
The DNA here is from genome assembly GCA_016081115.2 of Rehmannia glutinosa. NCBI lineage: Eukaryota > Viridiplantae > Streptophyta > Magnoliopsida > Lamiales > Orobanchaceae > Rehmannia > Rehmannia glutinosa. Next base: position 67,244 of record JABTTQ020001016.1, on the reverse strand, counting down.
TTACTTGACAACCTTGGGTCTTTCCCGGTTCCTGAAGGAGGACACTTCTACCGGACAACCAAAGAAAGATCATAACAATGACTTCATGTGTCGTAAATATGTTTTGAATGGACTGGAAGACACACTCTATAATGTCTAAAATACATTCAAAACGTCCAAATTGTTGGGTAAAATTTAGTGAATGGTTTCTCCAAAGATGGCTAAGTGTATGGTTTAGTCGAGGCCTGTATTGGATACAGTCTCCGCAAGACGAAAACGCCCCATATACCGAGTGCTTACGGTTCCGATGCTCGCCTCTAATATACAACGAATTTTAATAGTCCCGATTAGCAGCAAAGAAAATTAGAACAACAGCGAACAACAAGTTGTTCTTAACTTTCAAGCTTTTGAATGGATTGTAAGGCAAGATGCTTGAATGCAATATGACCAGTTGATTATCTGATTTTCTTTTGTAATTTCATCAGTAGGGATGTTAATAATATAGGCAATGAAGTGCCCGAACGGAAAATCACGTCTGTAGGCTCGAAAAAGCACCTTTGCAGAGAACAGACGCCTTTTTCTTGGAAGACGACCAGGCACGGGCCGTGCACACGCGTCTTGTTGGCCATGGCGCGAAAAAGTTCAGACCAAAGACGACCGGGACGCATGGTTGTCCTCCCCGCGTGCGTCACGCAAAAAATTTGCAAGTAGCACGAACCGACCTGCACGGCCGTCTTTCCGCCGTGTGGGCCGATACTCCTCCCATGTTGAACTTTATTAATTAATTACAAAAATTAATTAAAACTATTTAATTAATTACAAAAATTAATTAAACATTTACTTTTAAAGGTTTTTGGTCCAAAAAGAATAAGGGCCTGACCCAGTCCAAGTCCAGGCCCGCGACCTCGACCCACGATCCGGACCCCGGGGCCTGGCTCGGGCCGAGCCGAGGCCGGTGGGCGGGGGGCGGCACATGGGCGGCAGCGTGTAAGCTTTGAACCAAACCCACAAGCATGTAGGTCCTCACCCCTTTAAAAACTTGGGTGCCCCCAAGGGCCCAAACCCATAAGTCCAACTTGGGATTTATAAAGTGTGCAACTTTGCCTCCTTTTTCCTATGTGGGATGGAGTATTTCTCCTTCCCCACATTTTTCATTTTCTATACCATTTATTTGTATTAAGTGGCTAACTTCTAGCATTAATTTCTCATTCACCCGGAATCGGTTTTGAGAAATTCCAAATACTATTCTCATCTACTCTCTTAGTAGAATTTTCACAAATAATTTAATTCCATTTTTCACTAATGGAAAGCACTTAATTATTTGGTTAAAATCGGGTCAACACCCATTTCTCAAAGACCAAATTCCAACAATCCCCCACATGAATGAAATTAATGCATGCGCGTATGTAGATTCACTTAAAAGTCTCGGCGAATCGTTATTGTATCAGGATAGGTAGCTTGTGGCTTTGAACCTTCCTTAGTAAAATACTATCGGATTTACTAGCTGGTATGACGCGATGTCTTGAACTACTCAGTTTGTGTAAAACCAAGACAACAATATTTACACAATAACAACTCTAACACTTGTTGTTCTCACGTTGTGTCCATTTCGGCCCTGGACCATATCTTAGATTCATAAGTGTTTCTTTGAAGCGGCCAATACTTCTCACTTATATAGGTGATCTCCTATTGAAGAGTATCCTGCAATACTCTACCTTTCGGTATAGGAATCATTAAAAGTCTTAAACTTAACCTCACCACATTCAGCAGGTTTGCATTCACTTGGATGTATCGAGAATGAACTAACACATTTTCCAAGTGTTCAAGCTCAACATTCATAACTTAGTTGTCCCATTGAACCAAGGTCTTGGGATCTCCAATTCACAAGGCTGGGTTACCGCTATGAACATTCTTTAAGTTGTGGATTTTAAACCCATTCCCCTTAACAATTTAGACAGTTGACCTCGATTTATGCCTTTCGTAAGCGGATCCACAAGGTTTTTCTTTGACTTCACGTAGTCAACCGAAATAACCCCATTCGAAATCAACTGTCTGATGGTATTGTGTCTTCGACGTATATGTCTAGACTTACCATTATACATACTGCTTTGTGCCCTTCCGATTCTTTGATTGACTATCACATTGTCATAACAAAGAAGCACATGCTTATTCCAAAAGGAATATCCTCAAAGAAGTTTCTAAGTCATTCTAGCTCTTCTCCAACTTTATCCAAAGCAATGAACTCGGATTCCATAGTGGATAGAGCTATGCACGTTTGCTTAGAAGACTTTCACGACACACCGCTCCTCCACCTATTGTGAAAACAAATCCACTTGTGGACTTGGAGTCTTTTATGTCGATATCCAATTGGCATCACAAGATCATTCTAATCTTCTGGATATCTCGTATAAAGTATTCCATAGTTCATGGTATACTTTAAATATCTAAGTACCCTTGTCACGGCTTTCCGGTGATCCGCATTACTCGATTACTTGTGAACTTACTTAGTTTGCTCATCGAATATGCAATGTCGGATGTGTACAATTCGTTAAGTACATCGACCGCCAATTACCCTGCATATTCCAAATGAGAAACCGGTTCGCTCTATTCTTGGCCAAGTGTAGACTTAGATCTACAAGTGTTGTCTTAGCATTGAGGATTATCAAAAGCATTAAACCTTCTAAGTATGTTTTTCGACATAATGGGATTTGTGACAAGACAATTCCATCCAAGTTCTAGAGATTTTAATCCCTAAAATAACATCGAGATAATCCCATATCCTTCATGTCAAATTTCTTCTTCAACATGTTCTTAGTCTTCATGATTAAATCATGACTACTACCCATAATCAACATATCATCTACATAAAGGCATACTATGACGTAATCATTTGTAGTACCTTTAATGTAGACACACTTGTCACATTCGTTGATCTTGAAACCGTTTGACTTCATAGTCGAGTCAAACTTTTCATGCCATTGCTTAGGTACTTGTTTTAGTCCATAAAGTGACTTAACAAGTTTACACACCTTTCTTGGCCAGGCAACGTACCTCGGGTTGTTCCATATAGATCTCTCTTCAAGCTCACCATTCAAGAAGCGGTTTTAACATCCATTTTATGTATCTCAGGTTATGCAAAACGCAATAGCAATGAGAACACGAATGGACGTAATCCTTGTGACATGAGAATATGTATCGAAGAAGTCATATCCCTCCTTTTGTCTAAACCCTTTAATTACCAATCGGGCTTTATACTTGTCAATAGATCCATCTGCTTCATATTTCCTTTTAAGGATCCACTTGTATCCCAAAGATTTGCAACTCGGTGGGAGATCAACCAACTCCCAAGTGTGATTTGGCATGATGGAATCTATCTCATTATTGATAGCTTCTTTCCAGAGAGGAGCTTCTGGACTAGACAATGCTTCTTGAATAGTTTGGGGTTCGTTTTCTAACATATAAGTTAGAAAATCAGGACCAAAAGACTTAGCTACTTTTGTCCTTTTTATCTGCGTCTTGGTTCCTCTTCATCATCACTTTGAGGTAACCTTGCGGTTTCATAAGTCCGTTTACTCGAACTTTCTTCTTTTTCGTTCTTTGTTCGGAAAGATATTCTCGAAAATCTGACTTTCCTTGATTCAATGATCATACCTTCATTTATATCGAGAATAGATGACTTGTGCACTAAAAAAAGCGATATGCACTACTATTGTTACCATATCCAATGAAAGCACAATCGATCATCTCGAACCGATTCTTACTTGTTTAAATCTTTAGGTACTTTGACTTTAGCCAAACACCCCCACACTTTGAGGTATTTATATGACGATTTACATCCCTTCCATAACTCATATGAAGTTTCGTTTTTACCTTTGTGTGGGATCTTATTAAGAATGTAGTCCGCAGAAAGTATGGCTTCCCCCCACAAGTTTTGGGGTAAGCGAACTTAACAACATCACATTCATCATCTCCTTAAGAAATCACGATTTTTGCGTTATAACACCATTTGATTGAGATGAGTAAGATGCGGTCGTTTGATGAATTATACCCACTTACGAGCAAAATTCCTCAAACGGAGCAACATACTATCCGCCTCTATCACTTCGAATCATCTTAATTTTCAAATTAAGCTGATTTTCAACTTCATTCTTATAAGTCTTAAAAACTACTAAAGCTTCATTTTTGCTTTTCAAAAGATACACATAACAATATCTTGTGCAATTGTCTATAAACGTTATGAAGTACTTTTTCCCACCTCGAGTTTGCACAAGTTTTAAATCACACATTTGTATGAATTAACTCGAGTGATTTGGTACTTCGTTACAATGAAACGGTGCCTTGGCGATTTTGCTTCAACACAAATTTCGCATTTGTCTTGTGAATCGGTTTTAAACGTGGGTATTAATTCCAGATTCACTAACCTTTTAATTGTGTTGAAGTTTATGTGTCCTAATCTATCATGCCATAAATTAGAACAATCCAACAAGTAAACAGAAGTAACGTTTTTATTCTCCACCTCTTGGCGGAAAACAGACATTACAAACATTTTAAATAGGCCCTTATCAAGGTAACCTTTACATAAAAACTGACCGTTCTTGGTCATTACAAACTTGTCGGACTCAAACACTAGTCTAAAGCTGGCCTTGCTAAGCAAAGGACCGGAAACCAAGTTCTTGCGGATGTCTGGGACATGCAGCACATCTACAAGCGTAAGCTCCTTCCTGAAAGTCATCTTGAGCACCACCTTTCCAAGCCCAACGATTTTAGAAGTCGAAGAGTTCCCCATGAACAATTTCCTTCCATTAATCGGAGTGTAGGATGAGAACATCTCCTTGTCGGCACAAATGTGACGAGTAGCCCCGGTATCTATCCACCACTCCCTTGGGTTATCCACCATATTGGCTTCAAACACAACGGCGGAGAGATCGAGCTCTGACAAGTCAATTGGAACCGACTTGTCCTCTGTCACATTGGCTTGTTGGTTGCCACCTTGATTGCCCTTCTGCGGATGTCGACAATCCTTAGCCATGTGGTTCGGTTTGCCACAGTTGTAGCAATTACCCTTGAACTTTTTGGCCTTTCCTTTTTCCTTCCCGGAGTGTTTGCGTTTCTTGCTAGTGCTCGATTATGCAAGATTAACCTTAGCCTCCATTCCAGGACTTCTTTGGATTTCACATCTCGATTTCGGTTGTCTTCTTCGATCGGCGAACAATCGATCCTCAAGCCCCATCTCTTTGCGCTTGTGCTTGAGGTAATTTTTGAAGTCCTTCCACAATGGCAACAATTTCTCGATTATTGCAGCCACTTGGAAGGTTTCATTCAAAATCATCCCTTCAGACACTAAGTCGTGAAGGATGATTTGAATCTCCTGAACTTGGCTGATCACCATCTTGGTGTCAACCATCTTGTACTCGAGGAATTTGCCGACAACAAATTTCTTTGTCTTCTATCTTCCGTCTTGTACTTCTTCTCCAGGACTTCCATTCCTTGGACGTCTTGAACGTCTATAGACATTGTAGAGAGTGTCGTCTAGCCCGTTCAACATACAGTTGCGACATAGAAAATCGCTGTTATGCCAAGCATCCACAACGATTCTCCAGTTGTTGTCAATTTCGTCATCTCCAACGCTATTAGGGGGTCGTCTTTCAGGAAACGAGCCAACCCCAAGGTGGTGTAGTAGAACAGCATCTTCTGTTGCCAACGTTTGAAGTCGGCGCCGGAGAACTTGGGCGGCTTTTCACCGTGAGCGAGAGCAGCAACCATGGGTGTGAACGATATTGAACTTGATGCCATCGTCTTCAACAGAAACAAAATTTTCGTCTTGCGATTGTTGGGTAAAATTTAGTGAATGGTTTCTGTTTTTGGAAGAAAATGGCTAAGTGTATGGTTTAGTCGAGGCGTGTATTGGATACAGTCTCCGCAAGACGAAAACGCCCCATATACCGAGTGCTTACGGTTCTGGCGCTCGCCTCTAAGATACAACGACTTTTAACGATCTCGGTTAACGGCCAAAGACAAAATCGGAACAACAAATGAACAACAAGTTGTTCTTAACTTTCAAGCTTTTGAATGGATTGTAAGCGCAAGATGCTTGAATGCACATATATGACGATTGATTATCGATTTTCGTTTGTAATTTCATCGGAGGGGCGTTAATAATATAAGCGATGAAGTGCCGTCACGGAAAATCGCATCGTAGGCTCGAAAAAACACCTTTGCAGATCGAGCCGCACTGCGCAGGGAAGACGACCACGCACGCAGGCGACGTCGCTGCCGGTGCGATGGCGCGAAAAAGTTCGGCACCAAAGATGCGGCCGGACGCACGGCCGTGCTCACTGTCCGTCGTGAGGCGCAAAACTTGATGAGGTAGCACGACCCGACCGCACGCCGCGTGCTCTGCCCGTCTTGGGCCGATACTCCTCCCATGTTGAACTTTATTAATTAATTACAAAAATTAATTAAAACTATTTAATTAATTACAAAAATTAATTAAACATTTACTTTTAAAGGTATTTGGTCCAAAAAGAATAAGGGCTTTGAAGCCCAAGCCAAAACCCGCGGCCCTCGACCTGGGCCCGGGGCGGCGGCGGCGCGCGCACGTGTGCTTTGAACCAAACCCACAAACATGTAGGTCATCACCCCTTTAAAAACTTGGGTGCCCCCAAAGGCCCAAACCCATAAGTCCAACTTGGGATTTATAAAGTGTGCAACTTTGCCTCCTTTTTCCTATGTGGGATGGAGCATTTCTCATTCCCCACATTTTTCATTTTCCATACCATATATTTGTATTAAGTGGCTAACTTCTAGCAGTTCTCATTCACCCGAGAATCGGTTTTGAGAAATTCCAAATGCTATTCTCATCTACTCTCTTAGTAGAATTTTCACAAATAATTTAATTCCATTTTTCACTAATGGAAACCACTTAATTATTTGGTCAAAATCGGGTCAACACCCATTTCTCAAAGACCAAATTCCAACACAAATAACTGTGGAATTCTTTGGAGAAAAAGTACAAAATAGAAGACGTCAGCACAAATAAATTTGTTGTCGGCAAATTTCTGGATTTCAAGATGATTGACACCAAAACGTTGATCATCCAAATCCAAGAATTTCAGATCATACTTCATTTGTTATATCAGAATAACTACAAAATATTTGTTTCTAAAAGATGACTAGTTTTTATTATTTGACCATAGAAGTGGCCAATTTAACATATATCCACTTTAATTTTCTACAAAGTAATGTAGAGAGTGTCACACATCTCATTTGTTTCCCCCCTCTCTCTCGTTTTCTGCCACTAAGTGGCCCGTCAATTATTTCCTCCATCTATTGGCCAAAGCTAGTTATAAGGTTATATAGGCAACCCATTATTTGGGTAGAAAACAAATCTAATTAATTCTTATCCTTCCATTGTATTCTTATAATGCACAATTAGTTGGTTTATTAGCAGAGGATTAAGGTAGAATCCAGACGTAAAACGTTTATATGGCATAAGTTGTTTATATGGAACAAGCTTGAAAGAACACGTAATTAAAAAGTTTATTTGCATGGAAACGTAACTAAATATTCTTTCAAACAGCCAATTAGCTTGACGTGTTTATAAATAGTGAATAACGAAATCCGAGACAGGGACACGTATATATAACTCTGAAAATACATATAGTAAATAATTGTTTTTTCCTTTCCATACTAGTAAATAATTGTTAAAGGAGTTATATTAAATTAATCAAATATGACACTGTGACTGTATTAGGAGTATAGTGTTATGGATGTAGTTTGGGCCTTAAAAGTGATATTGGGCCACGAGTATTCAAACCCTATTTTTTATCTTTTAGCCCTAAATACTGGGCCGTAGTTGGTGACCGGTGGGGTGGACATTCCACTAAGGCTAGAGTTACAATAGTTGGACCTTGGACATGAGATCATATCATTTTTCGATCAATCCATCAATACACACCTAATAAGTAGAACATCAAAATTGGCTGGCGGGGCTGACGCCAAAAAAGCCCGCTAGTTGGTGGAGCGAGGCAAGCCAGCAATACGTTAAACCAACCCAATCCACAAGGAGCTGCGGTCTAGGTGGGCCGCCCATAGAAAAACTTAAAAAGAAATAAAAATTAAAAAAAATATTTTTTATGCATATTATTAACTTTATGAGTTAAATACAATAATGGATGACAAATATATATTTTTCAGTTTGGGGGGCAAAAAATAAAAAAAAATACTATATAAAATGAAAAATAAGTATAAAATATTATATAAAAATCAATATATATATATATATATATATATATTTAAGAAAATCATATATATAACTTCATTGTCTGGAAAAAAAAAAGAGAGAGGCGAATGGCACTAATAAGTAATAACAAAGAGACACCACCTTATTTAATTATTATTTCTCTGTTTCTCAGTACAAATGAAAATTCCAAAATGGCTACAAAATCCATAAAAGTCCTAGAGACAATAACAATACAACGTGTCCTTGGCAAATCTCACACAGTTTCCAGTTGGGCTTCCTCTGAGCATGCAAGGTTCAGTGCAATTTGTGATTTGGGTTGGTGAACATATGCCACCGCAATTGGCTGGAACAAACCCATGGGCCACATGCTTGAGCGACGATATCAAGGCCCAACAAATAAGCCCAAAAAAATTATAGAAACGATTTTCTTATTCTCCATTTCTCCACAAATACTCTTTTAACACTCCAGTACTATGCAAAACTGAATTAATGAAGATGTAATTTTTTAGTCCATTAATTCATTTATATAGTACATGAAATATGAAGTATGTTATTGTCCATTGAGACTTTTATGCACATATATATGGTAGTCAACTTTTACGGGTCAACTTCACCAAGAAGGAAAAGCAAATAAATAAAAAAAAAAAATCATGTGAATGAGAAGATTTTACTGTAGAAATTTGTATCTTTTATTGATTATATTAATCAATATATTGTTTTTTGACAATATATTAATTTGCTACATTACGGAAATGTGATCAGCAGTATCCCTTTTTTTTAGCAATATATTGATTTGCTACATTAGTGACGATATTGTTTTATATGTGTTGAAGATTGCAGCAAGATTATTTTGTCGAATCATATTCTTGTATATATATGACTAGTGGTTTAAATTGAAAATTACAGCAGTAACTTCAAATTTTTGTTGAATCATTACCATAATTTTAGGAGAGAATTACAAAAAGTATCCTTGATGTCAAGCTTCTCCCACGTATATGTGTGTGAAGAAGTGTAAGAAGATGGCTAAGTAATAAGCACACAAGAAATTTTGGAAAGGAACACTTATATTCACTCACACTTGCTTCAATGCTTGGTTGGTTACAAATGAGGTCCCTACACCTATTTATACTACTCCACCTCCTAAATGGACGGTGGTGATTCATTTGATCCAACGGTTGTGAGAAGTTCTCTAGAACTCTCCACATAATTCCTACATATTCTGCAAGTATTCTATATTTCTCTACTCTAGTCTACAACCTTCTACATAGTTCCATACTACTCTATAATATTCTAGAATGTTCTACATTATTCTACCATATTCTATACTCTTCTAGAATACTCCAGACTTTTCTACAATGTTCTAGATTCTTCTAGAACATTCTAGATTCTTCTACAATATTCTAGACTATCCTAGAACATTCTCGATTCTTCTAGATCATTCTAGAATTATGTTAGGTAATTCTAGATGATGGATTTCGTTCAATGGTGAGCCCCTTTGTCCCGCCATCCTGCGAAAAATCGGTCGTATAAAGGCAATCGTGACATTGAGCCTTATTAAAAAAAAAAACCGACTGACTTCCAAAATTACAAAAAAAATACCGTGAAGTTTGATTCGGTGTTTGGCCTCATTGGGGAAAAAAAAAAGAAAAGAAAAAAACGAAGCAGCAGTAAGCCTCTTTGTGATTTTAATTTGATTAGCAAGTCAAATTGTTTGAGAGGATTTCTTCAAATATATGACCATATATAGATCCAAATTCGAAAAATCACCCACCTCTCATTAAGAGGCCCAATTGTTGTAGCTTCTGGCCCAATATTACCACATGAACTTATGGCCCAACTCAAATTGATTGATTCTTGAAGTCTTTCTTGTTTAATCAAGTAAAAGATAAAAAAAAATCCTAAAAAAAGGCGTCGCTATTAACACCCTCAAAACATATCAATACACCCTCCTTTTTAATTATAAAAATATTATGAATTAAAAAGACTAAAATACCCTTAATACCCTACTAAGTTTCTAAATACATCCACCAAATCTTCTAAATACACCCACCTTTTTTAATTCTTACAATCTTCTTTCGCAGCAACAATGAATCTGTGTAAATGTTCTTTTTTTTACCTCTTTTTTTAGTTTATGTGGCATTTATTAAATAATAAGCCTATGTAAAATTTGAAGATTCATTTGTCTCTTGTGAGTTAGCTAGATTTGTACTTCTCTTGCAGGTTCCATTTTTAATCATAATGTTTCCTATGTCCAGCATCGACAAATTCACATATAACCTCTATCTCTATCTACCATTTCCTTATTGTTTTGTTTTGAAGATTAGCCCAAATTAGATTGTCAATGAAATGGAATTCTAATAAAGTTATTCTTGATTACCGTAGAAATTAAAATGTGGGACATTTCATTATTTTTGATGAAGCTTGTGAGACATAACTCTCTTCGCACCAGCAATGTTTATTTTGGGGGAAATAGTTGAGGCTTAATTGGGGGTTTAATTGGAGGAATGATAAATTGGGAATTATTGTGGTGTATTAAGTAAATAAGTTACTTGTAAAAAGAAGACGGAGGTATATTAAGAGGAGGGAATATATAAATAAGTTTTGGGGATGTTAATAGCGCTCCCAAAAAAAATGTAAAAGGTGAAGACTGTAAAACAAATAATATATTCTGAAGAGGAAAATCAAATAAAGCATTTAAACATTATTTCGAGAAGTTATAAGTACACTCATATAATTGAAACTGTATAGCATATATATGGTTGGAACTGGTTATGTTGAACAACAAAAGACCAGCAGTCAGAAGTTAAGTATATTTACTTCACGAGACACTAGAAATTAAGGCAAACGAAACATGAGAATGGTTAAGATTTAGGCAAGCCTTAACGAAAGCACCACTCGTGTGTTTATGTCTTATAGAATCAAAATCAAATTAATAATACCAGTCTTCATTTATTAACCTAGTATATAAGTAACTCTCATCAGGGTTATAATCCCAAGTCGACCACTCATCTCCTCTTCCCATCTTAAAAAGAGAAACTGATATACATCCAACCAAAATTACCTAAATGCCCTCGCTCATAGGCAAAATAACTAAAATGGCCTAGGATCCACGGTTTTTTGTATTCGGGTTGTGACCGACCTGAGGTCACGTTTCGGGCCGCTTATTAACCCGAACCCGTTTACTGGATCTTGCCAGATGGACCAAGGCGAGGTCGACACGTGAAATTAGATCATATGGCCTCGTACGACCTATGAAGTCAAAACCTATAAATATCCCACTGTTCTCTTTGCTACATGTATCTCATTTTATTGCTAGTCACCTTGCTTTTCAGTTTATTAGCGACCTTACACATGTATCTGACTTTAGCATTAGAAGACCTAAGCTGGGGGCCATCCCGGCTAGCGTAATGTTCATTCTTTTACAAGGCCCGAACCAAAAGTACCTAGGCTCGAGGCGAAGCGACCCGAACCGAAGTACATCTAATTTCTTCACCCAAATCAGAAACCACTGAGTACCTAAAGAATTTGATTGTGGAAGACGCTAGTCCAATTAAGATTTCACGCGCGTCAATACGAATCAAAGATATCAATTTGTGTTTATGGATTTAAGGTACTTAGATTCAGTTTTATATTTGTTTCTTGATAATTCACGTGATGATTCTGGAGTATGATCAAATTAATTCTATTAATTATAACAGAGGAACCAATTACCAATTACTGATACTTAATTTATTGTTTGTAGATTGAAATACAAAATATTTTTAGTACGTTTGAAAATGATACAGCTGTTAAGATACTAGACAATAGACATGACACATGGTCTCCTCCAAAAACTGAAATTTTTCATAACCAATTCATTACCCCACCACACTAACTGTTGGCAAAATTGCACTACAATTTATATAAGCTGGAAAATTCGAAAAACTGAATTGAAATAAATATATACAGAAATACACCATATATTGAAATTACAGAATACCAAAAAATAAAATGGCCCGAATTGTGTGTTGAACACACTATCCTTAAAACAGATTCATTCCCTATTCTGATATCTATTTCACAGGATAAGACGGAAAAATCGGATTACCTTTCTATCCAACAAACTGAACTTACGCATGGAAAATATCACCAAAAATGTAGGAGGTCAAGGGAATTTTTAGAACAATATCCAGAGAAAAATATCATTGCTGGAATACTCAGCTATTTATAGATTGCAGGCCATAGGAATATGTGGTTCGATTTCGGTTCGACATTCGTGTCCGCAGGTTGTGCTCGCATACAAGTCTGTGATTCGGAGCCCAAACTGTGATTTGCACCTCCTTACGGGCGCGCGTGTAGAGAGAGCATCTATGCAATATAATCTTACACCTTAATAAAAGGTTAGCATTATATATACTAGTCTCAAAAGCCTTTGTTTTCTCATGTGAGACAAACCTACTTTTCAAAGAAGACTAACACATATGTTTTCTTCTTTTAAATTAATTCAAATGCTCCACTTTAAAATTTAATTTCTCCTTCATCCAAATACCATTTTAGACAAATAAATATTTGATTTTAATGTTCTCATGGAGTAGAATAAGAATCCACTTTTACTTTTGTCATTAGACAATCGAATTTCCAAAAAAATCGCAACTCAAATGTACAATTTCCTTCACTTTTCCAACACTAACTGCATGCACATCGGATATTATCCGCAGTAAGAAACTTCTCAAGTAGAGCAAAAGCTATATGTGGTCTTGCCTTGGCAGATTTCGAGGAATGGCACAAATGTGCATAAATGTTATATCGGTCAGTTTCCCAATATCAAATGCTGGGTAGATGCCATTTCCTCTTATTTGCTGGTATACTTGATCGGCGATTAAGAAAAAGTCAATCATGCCTTTATCATCAGTGACTTGATTGATGATGCCATTTCCGATCTGCAAGACGATGTCAGTTATTAGAGTAGGTAGACTAACATTAATGTCATATTAATCTCCAATTAAAAAATTAATACTACTTACCATGATCCCCTTGACCTGAATTGTATTTTTCTTTGGAATAACATTCATAAATTCTAGAATGCAGTACCCTTTTTTTTCTTTGGAAGCTGAGTTATCAAAAAAAAAAAAAAAAAATAGAATGCAGTACCCTTTAGAAATTGATTAAAATATGTAAGATATCAATCTCAAAATGCTAGTCGAGAATGCGTAATATATATGTGTGTGCGCACATATATTATAAATTTTAAAATTTGGAGTTAATTACCAATATAACTTTCTCCAACAATGTAAAAGTCATGGTTTATACAATGTCCACATCTCAAACTAGTTAAGCAAGAATGCGTACATACAACTGAGTAGTGAGTCACCACACAATGGTAAGCGGTGTGAATTAAGACAAGGCATTATTAAGAATTTGAAAGTTTCAAAAAGATTATGAACAAGGTATCTGTGAAGTGTTTCAGTTGCTTAAATATACTTACTCATAATTTTTACATATAACATTTTCCAATATTTTAAATTTTACTGGATTAGTAAATTTCATATGAATCATATGCATTTTACTAGTTCCACTGAATTAATAAAATTTAATTTAATAAAATCATATAAATCAAGTGCAACAATATGCGTGCATTTTACTAGTCCCCTTTTATTACTTCCATTTATTGATAAAATTAATTTAATAAAATCATATAAATCACGTGCAACATATGTGCATTTTACTAGCTTCGGTTTACTAGTTTTATTAAACAAATAAATCATATGAATCTCGTGCAATAAATATGCATTTTACTAGTTCAGTCTCAACAAGCATTATTAAATCGTATCGCTATAATTAATGAGTTGAAGTTCCCACCCAGAGAATTATGTTTTCACAATGAAAGAATAAATATATACACTATACATGATAATAAAGAAGACACAAATTATATATTGCACATAAAGCATAAACGTCAATCTTGAATCTTAAAATGGTTTTCTTTTGATGGAGAAAAATAAAAAGGCTTCTTTTCTAGTATTTCTTTGTTGGCATTCAACAGAATCGTTCTATCAAAACAATCCTCTATTCTGATTTTCATAAGTGATATTCAATGAGTTAAACAGTTGTATATTATATATACTGCAATGGGTTAAACGGCTATAGTTTCTATATATAATATTTATAATAAAAATCTTAAATGTATATGTTTATATAAATAACTTCATATAATTCATAAAATAAGTATAAACATAATTCAAATAACAGTATCAAAATAAGCTTGTTATATATAAAGAAAATGAGAAGGCGGATATAGCACTAAAACAAAGAGAAGCCACCTTATTTCTTTCGATGTTTCTCATTACAGAAGGAGGCGAATATAGCACTATATTGGTGCACTAATTGCCACTTCCGTGTTGGTGTGGATAGAAGTGAATGTAGGTTGGGAATGGGGGTTTGGCATTTCAGCAGTGGCAGTGGCCATTGCTGTAGTACTTTTCTTTTCGGGTACCCGTTTATGGCGAAACCAAAAACCTCAAGGCAGCCCTCTAACCCGTCTTTGCCAGGTGTTGGTGGCGTCCTTAAGAAAGTATCGTATTCCTATACCAGATGATAAATCTCTTCTTTATGAGATATCAGATGCAGAGTCCCCTACAACAGACAGTAGGAAGCTTGTACACAAACAAATTCAAATAATTAAATGAATTCAATAATAAAGCCAATTTTCAGTTTAATTTTCAGCTGGGCATCTTCTGAGCATGCAGGTTTCAGTGCAGTTTGCAATTTTGGTTGGTGAACATATGCCGTTGCAATTGAGAGGAACAAATCCATGGCCACATGCTTGGATGTTGTTAACAAGGCCCAACAAATAAGCCCAACGAAAAGCATAGAAATGGTTTTCTTGTTCTCCATTTTCTACAAAACCTTACCTTCTTTCTCCCAACTCTATTTGAAACTGAATATATCAAGATATAATTTGCAAGTCCAATTACTTCATTTATATAATACATGAGATATATATATATATATAGGGGAAAATGAATTTGCAATTTGATTGTATATATTTGAATCTTTTTTGTTGATTATGCTATCAAAATATGTGATTTGCTACATCATGATTGTGGTCTGTAATATCCCTTTTTTTTGAGCAAGTAACATGATCTCTTGCATATCGGCGAGGATATTCTTTACTATATATATATATATAGCCCGTTTACATTTGGGGTGGCCAAATAAAATCGATATCGGGTTCAAACTGGAATTAGAACCGTGGTCAACAGTTTTGGAAAATTATTGACTAGAACCCGAGTCCCAAAATCGAACCGAACAAGATAGGTTTGGTTTAGGTTACGGTTCCTCGGTATCAAAAAACATGGAACCAGCAATTAAAAATGTAGGTTTCAATGTTAAAACCAACAATTGTTATTTTTATTTTTGAAAAAAATACTCTAGAAGAAATGTTAAAATATTTATTATATATTTTATATTCGCAACTGCATGAGACATATCTTAAACTAAATATTATGAGTAAACTACATGACTTTCATTTCTCCATACCCTAATAAGAGAATATATAGGCAACTTAATATTATTATTAATATTAAGTCCATAACTTAATATTATTATGAATATTAAGTCCAAGTCTTTTTTTTTTCCTTTTTTTTTGCGCATTTCATGAAACTAGTAAATCAATTTATTTTAAATAAAAAAATCAAATAATTATAAAAAAAGGGGTTCCGCGTAAACTAGAAATGGTATCGTGGAAGAAATGGGTTCCAATTTGGAACCGAAAACGTGAGGCAATGATTCTCATTCTGTTTTCTCATTTTGGAGAAACTGAAACCCGCAGTTCTAGAACTGTGCCCACTCCTAATTTACATTGAAGATTACAACATTAGCTGCAAGATTATTTTGATGAATCATATTCACATATGTATAAGACTTTATTAAATTGAAGATTACAACATCAACCACAATAATATTATATGAAATCATATTATCATATGTGTAAGGTTGGTTATTAGGATTATTTTGTTGACTCCTTACCATAATCTTAAGGATTAAGTATACAAGTACTCAATTCACATTTATTTCTATTCTTGCCAATTGCACCTATATATTAACGAGGATGTCATTTTTTTCTTAAAAATAATACAAAATTCATATCTAAATAAATTTATGTAATAAGGAAAAATCTAAGAATAGCACTTAGGATATTCTATTCAATTATTTTCCTTTATTGATGCACCATATTCTTGATAAGTATCATGTAATGCAAAGAACATATATCTATTTATGCGATAAATTAAAAGTAAATATACAACATCATATTGTTATATATGCACTATTCATAAATAAATTTGCATCATCTTCTTTGAGATAATTTCCAGTTTTAACAGGTTGATGTTAACGTATCAGGTTGTAGTTTACCATGGATGTTTATTTCCTTTATATATGTTGATGTTTCTTCTGGAATTGAACAAGTAACATATACGCAATAACACACAACTATTTATGCAATAAAACAATAGTAAATATGCAACATCTGACTGTTATATATGCGTTGTTTATATGTATATATGCATCATCTTCTTCGTTATGGCTTCCAGATGTTTGTTAATAACAGTGCATATAAGAATTTTAGAGCTTCGATTTGGAAATATGGAGAGAAATCGGATATGATGAGATCGTGATTGATTCTCTCTCACTCACTACAACCGTTTCTTGTTATATTTAGATTCCAATTTAGATGTGTTTTTGACTTTGATACCCTTTAAAGGATTAAATTAAATATTTAATGTAATAGTAATCCACTTAATCTTAGCCTTTGATTATTAGTGGGGGATGGCTGAGATGGGTCCCTACGGTCTCACCTAAGGCCATTGACTCACTGGATCCTCTACATATATATATATATATATATATATATATATATATATAGATTGAGTCACTTATAAATAGTAGCACGAAAATTTTCCCGCCCATTTCACCTTTCTAAATCTAGAAAATATTGAATTATTATTAAAAAAGAATTGAGTAATAAAAAAGGTATTTTAATTTTGTCAACAATTTGCAATAAAAATGCTAAAATTTTGGGTAAGTTTTAATCATTAAGGTAATATTATTTTGAGAACTGAATTATACTTTCTAATTTAAAAATATAATTTTTTATTTTCAGTAAATCGGATTTTCACTGTTAGCATAATTTAGGTAAGTTCTAATTATTAAGGTAGAATTATACTTTCTTAAATTAAAAACATAAATTTTCCTATTTTCAAATAATATAAAATTTAAAATTTATTTAATGATCCAAATACTACAAAATAAATCTAAATATTATTTGATACGACTGACCAAATAGGAAAATTGCAAAAGGGGGGTCGGATGGTTGTTCTGGCGTACCCACTCTGACGCTCAAGTCAGAGAGTATTCTATTGTCTTAATTGCAAAATTGGTCCGTAAGGTCCGTAACTATAGTGGGTTAGCAATTTTTATTTCATAAGATTTTTATTCTGTGCAATTTTGATCATACTAAGGCTGCGATTGGATATGAACGAGATTTTATTTTTGTTCCGTTGGAGAATTTTTTTGACCAAACATGCGATTGATTATGAAAATTTTCAGAAAATATAATATTCTCTCACTTTTAATTTTTCTCATTTTTTTCTTTCACCAATCACATCTACACATTTTTCCACAAAAAAACTAATCATTATTACACATTCTCTCATAAATTTCACTATTTGCTCACTCACATATTTCTAACTATCAATCACATCCAATCATTATTTTACTATTTTTAAATCAAATCAACTTTCATCATTACATATTCATTCACACTCTCAAAATTTTCCAAAAACTTTTATCAGAATTTTTTTTCACTATTCTCTAGCGAAAAGAAAATTTTCAAAATGAAAACATATCTAATCGCACCCTAAGTTTTTATTTTATCCGATTATGATCATAACTGGTTGTTTCAATATTACATATTGCAATGGGGTTAAACGGCTACATGTATATAGAAAGAAAATGAGGAGGCGGATATAGCACTATAACAAAGAGATTTTTTTCATTGTTTCTCATTGCAGGAAAAAAAGAAATTTGAAATGTGGCTAGCTATAGTTTCGCAAAATCCATCGAGTCTTAGAAAGCATACAACAATACTGAATACTTGATTTGTAATTTGTATATTGTCTTAATTGCAAAATTGGTCTTGTAGGTTGTAACTATAGAAGGCTAGCAATTTTTGATGCAGTAAAATTTTGATTCTATGCAATTTTGATCTTATAAGTTCTAATTTGTGCAATTTTGGCCCTACATGTTATAATTTTATGCAAATTTTGGTCCAACATGGTGTTTCAATATTTCATTAGTTTCCACAATACCATTGTTTTTTAGCCCAAAAATCCAAAATATATGTGACCGCTAAAAGTTACAGTATTTGAATTGGGATTTTGTCTAAGGGTAAAATCGTCAAGACCCTCACCTAAGAAGTTAAAAAATTGGGGTTTGTACAAGTTTGGCCTAGTCAAATAGAAAATGTTCAAAAATGGTCTTACTTATTCCAAAGGTTCAATAATGGCCTTCTTTTATGTTAAATGTCCAAATTACCCTTTCAACATTTTAATATCCCAACAACCCTCCAATTGCAAAGGTCTAAAATACCCCTTATTATTTCTTCCACAAATTTGTGTATATCAACCGAATTTTTGGGGGTTTGTAGTTCAACGAACCGAAAATCCGTACATCTCCTCCTTCTCAATCTTCGACATTGTAAGCGAAATCAACATTCAGGTTTGAATTTAGTTCCTCTGACCTTATGGCATTGTTTTATTCAATTTATCTGTCATTTCGTTCATTCTCTCGAGTAGATGAAGTCCATTAATCGAATGTTGCGTATTTGCGAGAATCGGGTCATTTAATCGACCCCAATGAGTCGGTCAATCGACCAAGATTAATGTGTCGATTTGATCGACACATTAATGTTGGTCGATTGACCGACTCATCGGGGTCGATTAAACGATGCCCGATTCTACAAATATGCATCATTCAATTAATCGACTAAAAACGAGTGTCGTTCAATCGACTCATGTTCTCCTAATAAGTCGATCAATCGACACATTACACGGTGTCGATTGAGCAGTAAGGGGGTCGATTAAACGACCCAGATTACGCAAATTTACTGATGAGTCGATTAATCGACTTATTCAAAATCAAAACAATTGCACTATAGTCTATTACTTGACATTTTTATCTTCAATTTAATTGCGGACAACATGTCTTCACCGTTTTTGATTACCGTATTATTTTGGACATTTTGTTAATAATGAAAACGGCAATGGGTATTTAGTGATGATGGAATGCATGCATCGTGGAGTTCCAATAAGTACGAAACTTCATAAGAAGAGCTATATTCTAAGGTACAAAATATTTGCAAAGTTGATCCCAATTTGCATGATATGGAGATGGGATTTATTTCTCCGGAAACCATACGGTCTTTTCAAATTCTGTCCGGATTACTTGCAGGCGAGGGAGTGCAATGGTACTTGGCTCTCAATAAACAAGGTTCGGTTATTCCAGGCGTAACCCTTGTGATAAAAACTATTTGTGACGTGCCACGGGATGAGCATAATGTAGTTGATCGTAACGTGCAAACCGGAAGATGGATATCATAATTTTGAGGTGGAAGAATATAATCACAAAGATGATGATGATCGAAATGTGAATTATATTTGGGATGGGTTGGAGGTAATTCGAGAATCTCCTTCCATGATTATAACGGTGATCGTTTACTACACCGCCGAAACTGATTTTAATCAAGGCACTAGAGAAGAAAATCAGTTCACAAATGAGCATCTTCTTTCTTCGGTCGGAAGTACATCACGAGTTGTACCCGTTGATATTGACTTGAATGTTGACCAAGTATTCGATACCAAGAAAGAGCTTCGTGAAGTTGTGCACATGATCGCATTGAAATACAATTTCCAGTTTAAAACAAAAAATTGAACAAGAATGTGTACACAATTGTTTGTCTTGATGAAAATTGCAAATGGCGTTTGCATGCAACAAAGTTCAAAGACTCTGATTATTTTCATATTAGAAAATATGCACCAGAACATACTTGCGCTCTAAATTTGTCCACCAATGATCATAGACAAGCAAGATCGTGGATCATTGGAAAACATATAATGTCAAGGTTTGAGGACTGCAACACTACATATAGACCTGCTGATGTTGCGAATGAAATTCGCCGAGACTTTGACATTGAAATAAATTATCAAAAAGCGAGGAGGTTTAGAGAAACTGCTTTAGCATACATAAGGGTTCACACGAGGATAGTTATACTAAGTTGGCCGCATGGCTATAACTTGAAAGTAGCTAATCCATGAACTATATAATCTTTAGAGGTTGATAGTGAAAACTCTTCAAGTACTTTTTCTTGGCATACGGGCCCTACATTCGTGGTTTCACTCTTCAATGCCCATTAGTTGTTGTGGGACGGAACATTTTTAATCGAAAGATATAAAGGTATGTTGATTATCACTACTTGTCAAGATGCAAATATACATATTTATCCTCTTGCATGGGCCGTTTTTGATTCTGAGAACGATGCTTCGTGGCATTGGTTTTTTATGAACTTGAAAGGAATAACAGGTGACCAAGAAGACCTTGTTGTGATATCCGATGATACGTAAGTCTTATCGGTCACGATCCACACACTGCTTTTTCAAAATGCACGTCATGCTCATTGTATTTATCATATCAAAGGCAACTTGAGGACTTTGAATCGAAAGATCGATACTATCTCCTTTTTAACAAAGCAATGAGGCATATACAATAGAAGAATTTCACAAGTATATGTCACAAATTCAAGCTATTGACGAGAAAGGTTGGAAGTATCTTAACGATACAAATTTTGCTACTTGGGCGAGGTCATATTTTCAAGGAGACCGTTATAATATCATGACGTCAAACAATGCAAAGTCTCTGAACTCGGTGTTTAAAAAAACCCGACAAACTCCTATACTTGCATTGTTTGATAGTATTGGAAAAAGTTGCGATCTTGGTTCTATGAGAGGCGTGAGGTCGCACGAAGTTGTACAGGGCAATCTAACTCCCGCAAGGGAAGAAAAATTACGCAAGTCTCATGAAAAAGCCAAGAAGTTCACGATTGAACCAATTGATCAAAGTTTATATGTGGTGAGGTGGGGCCACAAATTTCACTGTTAACTTTGTTGAGAACACTTGCACTTGCAGAAAGTTTCAATTGGACCACCTACCATGTGAGCATGCAATAGCGGCCAAGAAGAGAGGTTTTTCAATATACCCCATGTGCTCACCATACTATTCCGTTGACTATTGGAGGAAAGCATATGCGGAGACTATCTTCCCCCGTGCTACTAAATGAATGGGAGATTATGATAACATTAAGAAAATGATTGTCTTGCCACCTATTGTCGTCGACAACGAGGTGGGCGTCGTAGAACAAAGATTTAATACCGTCAACAGGAGAGTTCCGCTCAAGACAAAAAAATGCAAAGGTGCCAACAATTGGGGCACAACCGACTGAATTGCCGTGATCAAAGACCGATGAGCGATAGACAATCACATATTTAGTGATTCTTGTATTTCATCTCTGATTTCGTAATTGTTGTATTCATGAATTTGAACAAACCTCTCTATATTGTCAAAATAACCAAAAACAAATGTTAAGTAATCGTTCTTCGTTGGGTTGATCGACCCTGATCGATCTTTAACCGACTACATGGTCGATCAGGGTCGGTCAGGTCGGGTTGTGGGTTGATCATGTCAAGTTGCAACCGACCACGGGGTCGTTCAGGTCGGGTTGCTGATAAGGGTCTTTTTATGCATGTTTTATGTGTGTATTTGAGTAGAATTTGAGTCATTTTGTTGTTAGTTTCATGAGTTTTTGATTGTACATAGTTCATATTACTGTGAGGTGCTTTTATTGGTGTAGATTGATCATTCGGAGCTATTTTTGGTGGATTTCGGACCATGGATTCATGTCAAAACATATCCCGGGTTTATGGATGCAAAAACACTCGAAATCCCAAGCTAAACGCGTCATTTCGGGGCCTTTCGAGACAAACACGGCCAGGGTGTGCTTTCAAACACGGCCATGTTTTTAATCAGCCAAAAAAGAGCAAAAAAATGGCATGGCGTGAAAAGCACGGCCAGGGTGTGCTTTCAAAGCACGGCCATGCTTCTGGCAACCCCAAACAGCATGAAAAACACGGCCAGGCCGTGCTTTTGAGCACGGCCGTGTTTCTGGACTGTTTCTGCACGATTTTTGAAGGGTATTTTGGGAAAGCACTTCAACCAAGCCTTTTGACAACTCTTTTTGCACATTTACACCTCATTATGCTTCACCAATTCATTATTTTCCCACATGATCACATGAAAATAATGATTCTAACAACCCATCTCATAAAGTTGGGCATTAAACTATCAAAAGATGACATTATTAAGGAATACTTTCTCCAAAATAATGTCTATAAAATCCAAGAGTGTGGGTTGAAGGATTAATGCATTCATTGATATACATAGAAATCAAATTTTAGACATGAAAGTTCATATTTTGGAGAGAAAAAACACACATTGTGGTGAGGAAGAGAGTTAGAAGGCTTGGATCACCATGGAGAGGCGCTAAGGCACAAGGATTGAAGATCGCTCGGAGAAGAAGATGAACTCCACCACTTCATCATCATACTTCCAACAGGGGAGTCTTATGTTGGTTTTGGAAGTTTTAACTCCAAGTATTCATGTTGATTTCGAAAGAAACTTCTTGTTTAATTGTTGTTTTCATTCTCAAATCCATCATGAGTTAAATCGCTAGTGTTTGAATGTGATGAACCCTAGAACTTATTCGTGATTATTGGTTTGAATGTTTTAATATATTTCTTATGCTTTTATGCGAGTCACTTATGTTATGCTTGTTTATTCGAATTGGTATATGCGCAATATTGATTTGAAGTTTATTTTTCACCGGAAATCGAGAGATTCATGGTGAAATAGAACCAACATAAGTGAAAGGAGTTGCATGCAATCCTAGATATAGGGCGACATAAATCTTTCGGATTAGGGTCAAACCTAATATGGGAATTCACAAATCGTTAATGCAATCTTGGGGTTTTAACTAGAAAGAGATTTCGATTAATCAACTTGAGGTTAGGAGTTTTTCGCCTTGAGAAAGGGTTTAACTTAATTTAGGAATGCCTACGGTCCATGAAGCATGAAAATATGTTAAGGGATGGTTAAAACTCAAGGGTTATGTTTGTATTTATTTTGGTAAAATCACAAAGACGTTCTAGAGGATTCACATTCAAGCATATTTATATCCAACATCTTCCAATCAGTGTATCCGATATCTTTCGTGTTCTTAGTTGCCTCTTCCACTTTTATTTGCTTTCATTTTATTGTTACTTTGTAACAAACTATCTGGCAAATTTGTAGGCTAGATAATAAAAAGACGGTAATTACTAGTACTCATAATCCTCGTGGGAATGACACTCGATACTCGCTTAGCTTTGCTATAAACGATAGGTGCACTTGTCTAGGCCATTTTTAGGAGTAGCTTCCGAGCCATCAGTTGCACGACCTCTGACCGACCACGGGGGGTAGGTCAGGTCGGGTTGCACGACTTGTGACCGATCATATAGCATATAGTACTAAATTACATAAGATTTTATAACATATGATACTATGATATAGTGCAACGTGATTTATAGTCCCGTGATTACTGTAATCCTGATCATGACTAAATTATGTAAGAGATTTTATAACATATGATGATACTATGTAGCATATAGTATGATATATTTTACAATTGACGGTGAAAAAATCGGCAACATATTGATAACATATGATATAGTGTAACATACAAAGATTAAACGTGATTTATAGTCCCGTGATTATTGTAATCCCGATCAACACTAAATTATATGAGAGATTTTATAACATATGATGATACTATGTAGCATATAGTATGATATATTTTACAATTGACGGCGAAAAAATCGGCAACATATTGATAACATATGATATAGTGTAACATACAGTGCAACGTGATTTATAGTCCCGTGATTATTGTAATCCCGATCAACACTAAATTATATGAGAGATTTTATAACATATGATGATACTATGTAGCATATAGTATGATATATTTTACAATTAACGGCGAAAAAATCGGCAACATATTGATAACATATGATATAGTGTAACATACAAAGGTAACGTGATTTATAGTCTGTGATTATTGTAATTCCGATCAACACTAAATTATATGAGAGATTTTATAACATATTATACTAAATTATATGAGAGATTTTACAAGTTTAATTAAACCCTAAACCCTAAATCCTAAACCTTAAACCCTAAACAAACCCTAAAAGTAGGGTTAAACGACATCTGACCGACCATTAATCGATCACCGTTCAAGGGTCGACTAATCGACCATGGAACGACAACCTTGGTCGATTAATCGACCACTTGAATGACACATGAATCGATTAATCGACCACTGTCGACATTTCGTGTACCCCCACAGTTCAGCTAAAAAGACGTTTCTGAGTCATTTTTCATTTTTTACTTTCCGAAAAAGCAAACGAAGAAGACGAACGGGACTAATTAACAGTTCTTGAGGTAAATGGTGTTCTTTTGTTTTACATTATCATGCTTTGTTGATTTTCTTAATCAATTGTTTCATATTTTGTTTCATGTTGCTTTTTAGTGTAAGTTTAGGGTTAGGGTTTTAATATATATCGGTTCTTAATGTCTGTTTTGGTTGTTTTAACATGATGCAGGGATTGACAAACAAATTTAGAATTCTACAGGCCTTGATTTTGACATTACATATTTACTAGTATGTAGATGCCAAATTTTATTGTTTGTTAATTAGAATGCATTCTACTTTGTATTTTTTGTTCTTTAAGACTACTTGTTTAGAATGCTAGTGAACCGGGAACCCGCAGAGAAAGCTACCTGCTTAAAATGCTTTAGATTGTTCCACTCGCGTCATGCCAAAGGCATGATGTTGTTGAGTGGAACTCCTTAATCCGTCTAATTGCTCCACAACTTGAAACATATTTTCAAGGATTTTAGTGTTCTTGATGTTAAAGCTCGAATTCAGTTGTTCCGGGACAGGTTTGAGAGGTTTGAAAGTTATATTGACAAAACAGGAGCTAGATATGACAAGGGACGGAACATCGTATACGTGGATGGCAATTACTTTAATCGAATTGGAGAGGTAATTAACCAGGACATAATATGGTTAAGTTGGTTATTTTTTACACTTTGACATTCTAATTTACATGTCATTTGTACAGGAAAGCATTGAAGAAAAAGAGTTTGGGACGACTGGGTTTCAATATTATGACATCGCCTACAATGTCTTCAAAACACATAACGCTGCTCAGATTGACTTCTCAGATGTACCTGGGTATCATAGCAACAATCCAGTAGTGATTGACTCAGAAAGTTCAGCGGATGATGTTTCTGTAAGAAGTAATTCAGTTGTTTAGATGTTATTTGTTATGCATGTAATTCAGTGGTTTGTAACAATGACAACTTTTATAAATTATGTCTTCGGATTCAGTGGTTTGTTAAACAATGACAACTTTTAGAAATTGTGTCTTTCGGATGGTCGATTAATCGACTCATCTGTTGTTCTGAATTAGTCGATTAATCGACCTCTTTATCGTTCAGATGGTCGATTAATCGACTCATCTGTTGTTCATATGGTTGATTAATGACTCATCTGTTGTTCAGATGGTCTATTAATCGACCTATGTATCGTTCAGATGGTCGATTAATCGACTCATATGTATCGTTCAGATGGTTGATTTAATCGACTCATTTGTATCGTTTAGATGGTCGATTAATCGACTAATTCTCAACTAATTCGACTAATCATAGCATTTACAATATACTTAAAAATCGACTAATTCTCAACTACATCACTTAAAAATATACTGATCAATACAATTACTCAACTACATCACTTAAAATCTAAAAGTATATCATTTACAAGTATTCAAAATATACTTGATCAATACAATCAAGGATCATAATTAAAAGCATATATGTCGGCAGCCAACTTCTCTCTCCACATAAGCATATGATGGCTGTTTACGAGATTTACTTCTTGCCCGACACTCAGAAATTCAATATATTTGATCACGAAGACTCCGCAATCACCTCTATGATATGTTAAAACAACAATTAGCATTTAAGTAAAACATTAAGCTAAATAGCACAGCTTAAGATTAGATGACTTACGACGTGCCCCCGCTTGGATATCTTGTCGATCGACCACTTTGAGGGGCGTTTGTTTTAATCCCAACTTGTTGTGCAAGTAAGGGTAACATCACGATAATGGTTCAAGGCAATCGATTAAGTTGCTCCTCCTGTTAGCGACCCTTGTCGGGATCATAGATATTCACCTCCGATGTTTCTAATACAAGTTCGACGCAATCCAATGCTTATTATAGCAAATTGGAAAGTACAAGTGTGTACACCCAACCCATTCCTCCCAAACTTACTCCAAGTCCCATTCGTATAATTAATCAAATATTTATCGAACTTGTAGTTAGTGGGGTTAACGCTGTAATCATTGAGTGCAAATATCAATGATTGATAGAATATACTGTCTAGGATGGCTCGGGTGTACTTGCCGAAGGACACCGGATATCTTGTTTGTCCCTCCCGTAACAAGGTCATCGCCAAATCCACGTGTTGAAAAGTGAAAAGTTGTTATGAGATTCACATAATACTAAAGCAATATGTACATATTAAACTGGACTTACATCATCTTCAAGCCAAGCCCCAGATGCAGTAATCAACGTAAACCAGCTTTTAGCATTTTTGATTGTGGCCCCATTTATGATCAATTATTCACTATTGGAAGCAATATGTATATATTAATTAATGAAATGAAGCAAAAACATAAATTAAACCTGGGGTCGGTCAGTGGTCAGTCAATCGACCATTAATCGACCGATTAGTCGGTCAACGGTCGTTGCAACGACAACTAATTGACCATAAGATCGATTAAAGGTCATTGCAACGACAACTAATCGGCCATAAGGTCGATTGATCGACCATTGATTGACCACAGACCGACCATGTTGTTAGATAAATGTTTTTATCAAGATTTTGATGATTTTGTTTAAATGAGTTTTTATACCAAAACAATGTTTTTATATGTTGTCCAAATACTCCTAAATGATTTAAAATGTTTTTATAATTTTTGGAGTATTTATTATTCGATAAAAATGGACAACACTTTTGATGGTTTTGTTTAAATTGGTTTTTATACCAAAACTATGTTTATAAATGTTGTCCAAATACTCCCAAATGATTTAAAATGTTTTTACTAATTTTTTGGAGTATTTCTTGAAGTTTATTTTTGATAAAAATCGGACAACATTTCAAATTGGAGGTCGACCGGTCGCCCAAAGCGTCGACCGGTACCTGAAGGAAAGAAAACACGAAACAAAACTTACAAGTCTTGAAAAAAGAGGGAGGGGTGTAAGTCCAAGCGGCTACGATAATCTAGAGGGGGGGTGAATAGATTATCCCCATCTTTTCAATTTCGCCCTCTTTTTCAAACCGAATGCTCAAACAAAATAATGAAGGTGCGGAATGTAAACAACACACGTCGATTTAAAGAGGTTCAACCCACCTAGGGCCTAATCCTCTACCACCCCAAAGATATCCTGGATGGATTTCGAAAGAAAAAGAATTTTATTAATTACCAAAATTAATACAAATTCAACTTACAACACCTTTGAAGAGCACCACACTCTTCTTTCAACACCACCTTTGGAGATTACCACAATCTCCTCAAGATTACCACAATCTCCAACGGCACCTTGTGAAGATTACCACAATCTTCACCCTTGAAGAGCACCACACTCTTCAACACCTCAACAAGAAGATTACCACAATCTTCTTACACCTAACACCTAGTTCACCCAAGTGTGTTCTTACCACAAGAACACTCACAAGGATATCTTGTGTTTGAATGACGACCACAAATTCAAGATTACAACTCGATAATTGATAATACAATAGAGTGCAAGTGTAATCAAGAATAGCCTAAACCTCAAAGATGTGAAAGTGATAAGCTAGGCAATTTTACAACAAGAATAATGACTATGAAAGACCAAGTGTTTGCTTGAAGTGTATCTTGTTGTGTTGTATCTCAATTGTTATGTTGGTTGCTCCAAAACTTCCTCTATTTATAGGAGATGATTGATCAAGCATAGGCTCCTCTTGGGGATTGAAAATCTACAGAAAAATACAATTAAAAACAAGAATATAGCTGTTAGAAATCAATCCCACAATTTAAGGAAAGTTTGTCTCACATTGTCAAACGGTCGAGAAATTTGTCAAAACATAGAGGCGGACGTCGCATTACGAAATAGACGTTGGAAAAAGTACACAAAAAAATAACTCGGGCGACGGCCGACGCCTCTACCTCGACCGATCGACCATCACCCCAACCGGTCCCCTCATGGATTTTGCAAGGATTAAACATTCTGTTTGAAACACACTTGCGTGCCGGCCGACTGGCCCACTGGCGGCCGATCGACCGGCCGACGCCGCTGATGCGACCGGTCGACCTGCTAGTTTTTCTTTCCGTCTCTTTTTTTGTTTCTAAAAACATCTTCAGGTATGGGTTGCCCTATAGATAATATTTCGACCACGAGACAAAATGTTGTCCAATTTTTGTCGAAAATAAAACTCAAGAAATACTCCAAAATTTAGTAAAAACATTTTAAACCGATCGGGAGTATTAGGACAACATTTAGAGACGACGTTTGAGAGTGAAAACCCAATAACGTAAGATCATTAAAAGCGTTGTCCAATTTAGACGAAAATAAACTTTGAGAAAATACTCCTAAAATATTAAAATCATTTTAAATCATTTAGGAGTATTTGGACAACCTTTAAAAACATTGTTTTGGTGATAAAATAAAATCATCAAAATTAAGATAAAAACATGTATCAAACAATCTCCCCCTTTTTGATGATTACAAACCAAAACAATTTTTACACAAACTAAGGGAGCAATTTTAGAAATGATTTTCCGGTAAAAACATTTGACCGTTTGGAAGCAACCAAAATTTTCAAAAATATTAAAGCAACCAAGTAGGAGTAAATATTTTCAAAAATAAGCTCAAGCTCCCCCTATCCACAAGCACATCAAGAATAATGTAAGAGCAATAATCCATAAGCTAAAAGCTTTAGCTTTTACAATTTGTTCAAGAGCTTATAAGAGCAATAATCCATAAGCTAAAAGCTTTAGCTTTTACAATTTGTTCAAGAGCTTATAAGCTCCCCCTGTCATAAAACAACATTAAACAATAATATAAGTCCATCAAGCAACAATTGGACTAAGAATAAAACACAACTTATGGCTTTTATGAGCCATAGCTTATAGCTTTTATGACAAGCTTTTATTAGCTTCTTTGAACTAACGAGCCAATTTCCTGTTTCTCCCCCTTTGGAATCATCAAAAAGAATGTTAGGATGATAGAAGCATCATAGAAGTATATCAAAGTGCGCCAAAGAAATGGTTTATCAACCTTTGAGCAATTTAGGCTTAAAAACCAAGGAAAATGGGAGAAATGTATCATGAAAAGTTCATACGCTCGTTTTGTTTCCCAAAACATGATCTCAATGAGTATTGAAAACTTGTAGAAGTTGAAATTTTCATAGCGACATTTTAACAAACACCTTGTGTGTGTGAAAAATAGAAGAGGTTGTATATAACCTTTGTAAATGGTTCAAGCCAAAAAATTTTCATATCATCAACCTCATTTCAAAGCTCAAAAAATCATATGCACCATATGCAATAATTTGTTCATCAATAAAGAAGCTCAAAGTAGATTCTCAAGGGTTCAACCCAATTGAGATAAGCTAAGAATGATCAAGGCATTACAAATGCCCAAAAATTAGAGCAACCATCAAGTAATAAGTCATGCTTTCAACAATACATGTATCAAAAGTCCCAACATATTCAACTAAGCATAACAAAGCAATAAAAGAAGCACTTTTACCATCAAGTACTTCATACCAATGATCAAACAATGCTTTAGAGTATTTTTACCATCAAATACTCCATCAAAAATCATGATAATCCACAAGTCATTATCAACTTGCAATATTAACCCTTTTAAGAAAAACAAGCAAATATCATTAGTACAAATGAGTTTTACAAAATTCATCAAAATACAAAACATCATTAATGAAAATGCTAGAAAGTAAAGGGGTGGGGTAACATCATTCCTCATCCGAGGAGAAGCAAGATCCGGAATAAAGTCCTTGATGAATTTCTTTAACTTGCCGATAGACTTTTGCATTTTAGAGGTCTTTTGCTCCAAAGCCTCATACCTCGTCTCATGAAAAGCCCTCATCTCATCAAATTCGGCTTGAGTATACCTCCTAGGCGGTTGAGCACCTGTATTACCCTCCGGATTGCTCGGTTCGCCTTCTTCCACCAATCTTGCGGCCCCGTCATCAAAAATGTCATTAGGATCGGAGACTCTTGACCTCTTCCTCTTGCCATTTTGGTTGGTCGGATGTCCATATTCTTGCGCATCGTGACTATTTGGGAGATATTGTCAATGTCGAAGTCATTTTGAAAAACTTCCGAGTTAAACTCCGACGAAGGAAGTCCCGATTGAATAAGAAGTTTACAAATCCAATTTCCCATAACCAACTTCTTATTACCTTGAGTAATGGACTCGATTAGACATTGAATAAGTATGGCACCAAAGTTAAGTGGTTCCCTCCTAGCAATCTTATAAGTCAAAAATAATCCATATTGCTAGGCATCTTTCCCGACTTACCACAAATGCAATATGCGACAATGACCGATAAAATGCGATGCTCAAGTGTCATTGCCAACAAAGAATACTTAGGCCATACTCCCAAATACGTCTTGACTTCTTTCATCGATACCCCAACATTTCATCATTCCAAGTCCCGCAAGAGAAATAATCCCAACCACCTTCTCTAACATGTAAAAGCCGCAAATATCATTGGGAGTCCATCTAAAATGACGACCCTTTATAAGTGAATTAACGGCAATCGGCTTTCTATCATTATCATATTGCACCCACATATTAGCATAAAAATGTTGGATAATATCATCATCATACAACACATAAGCATGCTCCCATAAATACATCCAACCTTGCTCCTCAAAAATCCTCTAATCGTAGGATACTCATTCGCAAAAGAGCTAAAACGACACATTTTAGTCCTCGCAATAGATTTACCTTTCATCCCCGTATCCTCATAGTACCATTCCGCATACTTATTAATGAAATTAATAGCATTGCGGGAATTAGAGCTTGAGTAACAAAAGATTTTTACCTTTCGCCCAACGGCAATTTTCGAGCGAAATTGTTCATGAGCTCGGTGATTTGGGCCCGAGAGAGAATGGGATTTTGAACATCATCACCTTCTTGAGCCACATTTCTTTGAGCGGCTCGAATATCCCTTTGTTCGGCTTCTTCTTGCCGATTTCTTGACGAACCCTCTCCGTCCCTTCTACGCTTGGAGATGGGATTTCGACCGGTGGAATTTCTTGGAGGAGCCATATATGAAAGATTCTTGAGAAAATAAGAAGATTAGCAACAAGAATCGTGAAAAATGATGAAGAATTGAAGATTCTAGAGAAAAGGGGATGAAAGAATCGCTCTTAAGGGTTTGGGGATTTTGGTGCGTCTGTTTTGAGAAGAAGAACAGAACGATTTTAAGTTGAAAAATAACCCTGGGCGACCGGCCGAGGTGTAGGGACGACCGGTCGAGGTGCGATGCACGGCCGCCCCTGGCCGCGACCGTCCCAGGTGATTTTTCTTTCTCCCAGAGTTTTCCAAAATTCGATTTTTCACCCCAAAAGTTTTTAAAACTTTGCAAAAATATAAGTTTGGACTATATCCAACAAATATGGGTTTTGGAAAACATATAAACGATAAAATCGAGACTAAACACGTAGTGCCTTTTAAGAGAAAATATTTGCAAGATCAATTAGGGGCACTTAAGGGGTCAAAATGAAAAAACTTGAAAGATATGTGCATAAGCATAAAAACGAGTTTTAAGGAAAAATACGAGTAGACATACCTCGATGGTTTAAGAAACTTGATGACGTAATAGCCAATGAGTATGAAGTATGTATCCTACACAATTCTTAGACAACATATGCATAGAAAATACAAGTGTAGGCAAGTAAAATGAGATATCAAAAGAGCTTATGCTATAAGATTTCATAAGAGATAATAAGCCACATAAGTCTAATGAAAAGCTCAAGAGTTTTTTTTTTAGAAAAACATGCAAGTCTCTTTTAAAAATATTGAAACTCATAAATATATAAGAGACCTATTTAAAAAATCAATACTTGAAAAATCATTTTGCAATTAAGACACAATTAAAAATATGCATATAATTAAAAGAATTAAAATGCATATATAAATGGGGAGATACGGTTTACCAATATCGCCGTTTCCATGGGTTGTGTCTTTCCCATTGTTGATGATGATATCTTCCCATTTGGAAGTCACTTTGTTGATGATGACTTCCTTGATTACTCCATTTCCAAGGTTTGTTACCTTCCCATGGTTGATGGTTTCTTCTTCTTTGAAAATCATCTTGTTGATGATGTCTTTGCCATTTCCAAGGATTGTGTTCTTCCCGTTTTTGATTATACGCTCTTCTTGGAAATTTGCTTTGTTGAGAGTAGTTCCTTCTTTGATCAAATGAAACGTTCATTTGATGTTTTCTTGGTGGCATGAATTTTCTCCGATTTTTGCTTTGCCGGGTACCTAATAGTGCATTGTTTTGTGGTACCCTCATGTGTTTGGGTCCTTTAAGATTAGCTTTGAGACTTTTAGGTCTCCAACAATATTTAGAGCTATTTCTAGCCCGACAAGAATTAGCCGTATGACCCTTTTTGCCACAATAAAAACAAGTAGTAATTCTAGGAGCATAATGACCAATATGCATATTGACTTGATCCTTTTTCATATGATTAACAACATTAGGCTTATGATCAAGTCCTTTATCACAATTATGAATATCAACAATATAGGACATTTTATTGGTACTCAAGTTGGATTTTAATAAATCCTTTTTCATGCAATCAATATTCTCAACAAGAGTACTATTTTCTTTTTCAAGGTTTCTAACCTTGTCAAGTGTAGTGGTGTGAGCACATGAAAGTGATTCATAAGAAGTAAATAAACTATCCTTATCATTTTTCAAAATATTGAATTCCTTTTTCAAATTTTTGTATTTAACAAGTAAGTTTTGGAATTCATCTTGTAGTTCATCAAAATCATTTTGCAAATCACTATAATCATTTTGAATAACAATATCATAAGAAGTAGAGGGTTTAAGACATACCTCATTTTCTTCATTGATGCCCATAAAACAATATTCAACTTCTTCATAATTGGAAGTTGTAGGAGGCTTATTCCTTAGATTTGAGCTTGTATGATCTTGAGAAGTAGATGCTTTTGTTTGACTTCTTTCATTTGCAAATACTCCATAGATGGCTTCTAATTTTTGCCATACTCCATGTGCCGACTTTATTCCTACAATATGTTCATATTCTAAATTAGTAAATGAACAATATAAAATATTTAAAGCCTTACCGTTTAAGGAGATGATTTTCTTTTCTTCATCATTGAGCTTTTTGAAGCCTTTTGAGGTGTATGGTGTATCTTTTTCGGAATGGATTCTCCATTAATGACGGTGTTCCAAATGTCGAACCCGCAACCTTGTAAGTAGCATTCCATTCTTTCTTTCCAAAATATAAAATTTTTGGAATCAAATCGAGGTGGCTTGGTGGTGGAGGTGCCGGAAATTTGAGCTTCGTTCGTAGCCGTCGATCGTTTCTCTTCACTCGCGATGTGAAACGAGCTTGCCAAAGAGTTTGGCTTTGATACCACTTGTAAGTCCAGCGGCTCACGATAATCTTGAGGGGGGGTGAATAGATTATCCCCATCTTTCAATTTCGCCCTCTTTTTCAAACCGAATGCTCAAACAAAATAATGAAGGTGCGGAATGTAAACAACACACGCGATTTAAAGAGGTTCAACCCACCTAGGGCCTAATCCTCTACCACCCCAAGTATATCCGGGATGGATTTCGAAAGAAAAAGAATTTTATTAATTACCAAAATTAATACAAATTCAACTTACAACACCTTGAAGAGCACCACACTCTTCTTCAACACCACCTTTGGAGATTACCACAATCTCCCTCAAGATTACCACAATCTCCAAACGGCACCTTGTGAAGATTACCACAATCTTCACCCTTGAAGAGCACCACACTCTTCAACACCTCAACAAGAAGATTACCACAATCTTCTTACACCTAACACCTAGTTCACCCAAGTGTGTTCTTACCACAAGAACACTCACAAGGATATCTTGTGTTTGAATGACGACCACAAATTCAAGATTACAACTCGATAATTGATAATACAATAGAGTGCAAGTGTAATCAAGAATAGCCTAAACCTCAAAGATGTGAAAGTGATAAGCTAGGCAATTTTACAACAAGAATAATGACTATGAAAGACCAAGTGTTTGCTTGAAGTGTATCTTGTTGTGTTGTATCTCAATTGTTATGTTGGTTGCTCCAAAACTTCCTCTATTTATAGGAGATGATTGATCAAGCATAGGCTCCTCTTGGGGATTGAAAATCTACAAAAAATACAATTAAAAACAAGAATATAGTCATAGAAATCAATCCCACAATTTAAGGAAAGTTTGTCTCCGTCAAACGGTCGAAATTTGTCATTAAAACATAGGGCGACCGGTCGCATGTAAATAGACGTTGGAAAAAGTACACAAGCAAAATAACTCGGGCGACACGGCCGACGTCTACCTCGACCGGCCGACCATCACCCCAACCGTCCCCCTCATGGATTTTGCAAGGATTAAACATTCTGCTTTGAACACACTTTGTGTACCGGCGACTGGCCCCCGGCGACGGCCGACCGACCGGATCGACGCCGACGGCCTTGACCGGCCGACCTGCTAGTTTTTCTTTCCGTCTCTTTTTTGTTTCTAAAAACATCTTCGGTATGGGTTGCCCTATAGCATGGCCTTGACCACCAGAGACAAATGTTGTCCAATTTTTGTCGAAAATAAAACTCAAGAAATACTCCAAAATTTAGTAAAAACATTTTAAACCGATCGGGAGTATTAGGACAACATTTAGAGACGACGTTTGAGAGTGAAAACCCAATAACGTAAGATCATTAAAAGCGTTGTCCAATTTAGACGAAAATAAACTTTGAGAAAATACTCCTAAAATATTAAAATCATTTTAAATCATTTAGGAGTATTTGGACAACCTTTAAAAACATTGTTTTGGTGATAAAATAAAATCATCAAAATTAAGATAAAAACATGTATCAAACAAGGGGACCGGTCCAGGGAGGGCCGACGGCCGCACCCACGAGCGGCACCGGCCGACCCCGACCGGTCGCACCCCCGCAACCCCTACCTGGATCGCACTATTTTTTTTCAAACGGTCGAAATCTTCAACAGGGCAACCGGTCGCCCTATGTTATTTTGTGACAACAAAATTCCAACCGTTGCAATCTGTGACAGCAAGATTTGCTTTTGATTTTTTGTACTATATTTCTACATCTTGTGATCTTCTTTTTGTAGACAAAAGTGAAGATAAAGGAGCCTATGTTGGTGAAGCTTCCCTATAAATAGAGGATGAATTGAAGACACAAAATACAACAACACAAGCAATCACACAACAAGAAAAATCTGCAAATTCTCCAAAGCTTTCTTATTTCATATTCTTGTTGTAATAAGCCTAAGTTCTTGTACTTGCACAATCTTGAGGTCTAGGCTTTTATTCTTGATTACACTTGCACTCAAAGTTTGTATACTTCATTATTGAGTTGTAATCTTGATTTTTGTCATCATTCAACACAAGACATCCTTGTGAGTATTCTTGTGGTAAGAATACACTTGGGTGATATAGGTGATAGGTGTTTGAAGAGTGTGGTACTCTTCAAAGGTGGTGAAGGAAGATTGTGGTAATCTCCTTGAAGGTGTTGTAAGAGGATTGTGGTAATCCTCAAGGTGGTGTTGTATTAACTTTGGAAATTAATAAAAAAAAATTTCTTTTCGAAATCCATCCCGGAGATACTGGGGTGGTAGAGCACGTAGTCCCTAGGTGGGGTGAAGCTCTTTAAATCAACGTGTGTTGTTTAATTTCCGCATTTACATTCTTGTCATTTACTTGTTCATTTGAAAAAGAGGGTGATTTGCGAAAAATCGGCATAATCTATTCACCCCCCCTCTAGATTATCGTAGCCACTTGGATAATCTAGTAGAAAAGGGTCATTTACTAAAGAAAAATGCCTTGTTCTTAAAAATGATAAAATTATTTGTGAAGCTAGTAGAAAAGGCAATCTTTACAAAATTTGTACAAGTGACTTGGTTAGTCAAAATGTTTCTTGTCTTGTTGCCAATAATGATTTAACTAGCTTATGGCATAGGCGACTTGGACATGTTGGATACAAAAATTTGAAAGAAATTTACAAAAATAAACATGTCAAAGGACTACCCAAGTTAAATTTTGAAAATCTTGGCTTATGTGACACTTGTCAAATGAACAAATTAGTTAAAAGTAGTTTCAAGCCTAAAAATGAAATTTCCACAACCAAGCCTCTACAACTACTTCATTTAGATTTGTATGGGGATATTGGGCGGCTAAGAAGTCTAAGTGGAAAACATTATACTTTTGTTATAGTTGATGATTTTTCTAGATATACTTGGACTCTTTTTCTTGCTAATAAAAGCGATGCCGTTAATGAGTTTGTTAAGTTGTGTAGACTTATTGAGAATGAAAAGGAAGATACTATAAAGTATATACGAAGTGATCGAGGTGGAGAATTTGATGGTGAATTTCGAGTTTTATGTGAAACTAAAGGATATGCTCATAATTTTTCGGCTCCAAGGACACATCAACAAAATGGAGTAGCCGAAAGAAAAATTGGACTCTTCAAGAGATGTGTCGCTCAATGCTCAACGAATTTTCACTTCCAAAATATTTTTTGGGCCGAAGCCGTAAATGTACCGCTTGCTATGTCATTAATCGAGTTTATCTTCGCCTAAAATGAATAAAACTCCATATGAGCTTTGGAAAGGAAGAACTCCAAATATTAGTTATTTCAAAATATTTGGATGTAAATGCTTTATTTTGAATACTAAGGATCAATTGGACAAACTTGATCATAAGGCCGATGAAGGAATATTTATGGGGTATTCAACCAAGAGCAAAGCATATCGGTGTACAAAGAAGACTAGTATGGTTGTTGAAGAATCCATCCATGTCAAATTCAATGAAGCTTCGGTGTTGAAACTATACCCAATGATGAAAGTGATGAAGAGAATATTGTTGAACCAATTGTTCAAAATGATGCTCAAAATGATCAACCTTCTACTTCAAATGATCAACCTTCTAGCTCAAATGTTCCTCAAGAAGACAAAGGTGATACTTCGAATCTTCCCGTAGCATTGAAATTTAAGGAGATCACCCAAAAGATCTTATTATTGGTGATCCCCTTGATAAAGTAATGACTCAAGAAATTTTGCCGAGAAAGCTCTTTATATCTCAAAAAGAGCCTAAAAATGCTAAGGAAGCTATTGAAGATGAGGATTGGTTTTTAGAGATGCAAGAGGAGTTGAATCAATTTGAAAGGAATGATGTATGGGAATTAGTACCTTGTCCTCCATCTCAAACAATTATTGGTACAAAATGGGTATTTCGAACAAACTTGATGACCAAGGCAATATTGTTCAAACAAAGCAAGGTTAGTAGCTCAAGGTTATTGTCAAGAAGAAGGTATTGATTATGATGAAACATTTGCACCCGAAGACGTTTAGAAGCTATTCGTATTTTACTTGCCTATTCTTGTTTTAAAAAATTTAAGCTTTACCAAATGGATGTTAAATCCGCTTTCTTAAATGGTATTATTCAAGAAGAAGTCTATGTAAAACAACCTCTGGGGTTTGAAAATTTTTCTAGGCCAAATGATGTTTTTAAACTTAAGAAGGCCTTGTATGGTTTAAAACAAGCACTCCGTGCATGGTATGATAGACTTAGCTCTTTCCTTTTGCAAAATGGATTTATAAGAGGTAAAGTTGATACTACTCTCTTTGTTTTTGAAAAAGGGCAAGATTGCTTATTAGTGCAAATTTATGTTGATGATATTATCTTTGGTGCTACTAATAAATCTTTGTGCAAGAAATTTTCTAAATTAATGCAAGGTGAATTCGAGATGAGTATGATGGGGGAGCTCAATTTCTTCCTTGGACTTCAAATTAAGCAATGCCAAGAAGGAATATACATTTCTCAATCAAAGTATACAAAAGAGCTTCTAAAGAAGTTCGAATTGAAGAAGGAAGAACCGTCTCTACACCAATGGCAACAAATGTCAAGATAGACATGTTCGAAAAAGGCAAGTCGGTTGATGAATCCAAATATCGAGGTATGATTGGTAGTTTACATTATTTAACCGCAAGTAGACCGACATTCTTCATGCCGTATGCCTATGCGCTGCGTTTTCAAAGCAATCCCAAATAATCTCATTTAAGTGCCGTTAAAAGGATTTTTCGATATTTGAAAGGCACTATTCAATATGGTTTATTTTATCCAAAGAATGAAAATTTTTCTCTTAAAGGTTATAGTGATTCGGACTATGCGGAAATATTGATGATCGGAAAAGATTCCTGGATCATGTCAATTTTTAGGCGATTGCCTAGTATCTTGGTTTTCAAAGAAGCAAAATTGTGTTTCACTTTCAACTACCGGCCGAATATATTTCCGCAACATTTTGTTGTACTCAACTTCTTTGGATGAAACAAACTTTAGCGGATTATAAATGTTCTTTTGAAAATGTTCCTATCTTTTTGTGATAACATATCCGCTATAAATATTGCTCAAAACCCTGGTTCATCATAACCGTATTAGACATATTGAGATTCGACATCATTTTCTAAGGATTGTGTCTCAAAACGAAAAATTGAGATATCTTTTGTACCATCTCAAGATCAATTAGCGGACATTTTTACTAAACCGCTAACTTCCGAGACTTTTGCATCAATACGAGCTCGGTTAGGCATAATGCATATTGAATGAGGTCTATGATTGCATTTTGCACGCTTTTAAAACTTAGGGGCGAAAATCGGATTTTTGGTTGAAAATTCGGATTTTGGAAATTTTATCAAAACAAAGTGGTAAGAGGTTGAGGGCAACCGTCGCCCTCAACGCCGATCGGCCCGTCACCAAATTTTGGTTAAATTAGGTTCGTCTTTTCGGCCACCCATTGTGGCTTATTTTGTCTATTTTTCGTCCCTTCGCCAAATACACTAAATTTCACTTCAAATGTTTTTTTCTTGTATATGTTTCATTTTTGACTTCATTTATCATCATCATTGCTCATCTTTACCGAATAAATGGTAAGAATTACCCATTTGCTCAATCGGGTTGAACCCTTGAGATTTTGACTTATTTGCAAAATTCTTGATGCTAGTTTCATATGAATGTGATGAGATTACTATTTATGATGTATTGAATGTTGTTTGAACTGAATTGGTGATGAAAATTTTTGGCTTAAATGAATTTCAAAGGCGTTATATACTTCTAGTTTTATTCGACGCACGCCAAGTGTTCGACAAAATGTTTCAATGAAAATTCATCACCTACGTGATTCTCTCGATTTGAAAAGTCTTATAAGTTTATAGAGATCATGTTTTATCAATCAAATGAGCTTTTGCAAGTCAATTGATCAACTTTTCCCTTTTATTTAGAATTTAAGCTTCAATTTTCAATCACTCGATAAATCGATAAATTTGCGCACTTTGATATGAATATATGATGTTTTTATCGTGCTAACATTCTTTTGATGATTCCAAAGGGGAGAAACAGAAAATGCTCATACGCTCAAAGAAGCGAAAATAAGCTTGCAAAAAGCTATAAGCTAGGGCTCTTGAAAGCCATGTTGCGAACAATACTTAGTCCATGTGATGTATTATGGACTTTTATGCTTGACTAATGATGTCTTGTGACAGGGGAGCTTAAAAGCTCATGAAATTCAAGCTTAAGTTGTAAAAGTTAAGCTTTTAGCTTTTAGTTGGTTGCTTTTATACTTGTTCCTTATATGCGCTGTTGATAGGGAGCTTGTGCTTAAATGTTTTTGACAAATCTTTGCTCCTATCCTTGTGTGCTTGTACTTATGATTTATCTTGCTTGTAATGGATTTTGTTTTAGACCGTAAAACCTGTTTTTGTTTTCAAAATCGACCTTCTAAAATTATTTTTGGTTTGTAATCATCAAAAAGGGGGAGTTTGTTAGATAAATGTTTTTATCAAGATTTTGATGATTTTGTTTAAATGAGTTTTTATACCAAAACAATATTTTTATATGTTGTCCAAATACTCCTAAATGATTTAAAATGTTTTTACTAATTTTTGGAGTATTTATTATTCGATAAAAATGGACAACACTTTTAATGGTTTTGTTTAAATTGGTTTTTATACCAAAACTATGTTTATAAATGCTGTCCAAATACTCCCAAATGATTTAAAATGTTTTTACTAATTTTTTGGAGTATTTCTTGAAGTTTATTTTTGATAAAAATCGGACAACATTTCAAATTGAGGTCGACCGGTCCGCCCAAAGCGTCGGCCGACTGCACTGAAGGAAAGAAAACACGAAACAGTAACTTACAGTCTTGAAAAAGAGGAGGGGTCCTGGCCGGGGAGGGCCGACCTGTCGCACCACTGGCGGCCGGTGGCCGACCCCCTTCGACCTGGCCGCACTCCCTACCTGGATCGCACTATTTTTTTCAAACGGTTAAATCTTCAACAGGCAACCGGCGCCCTATGTTATTTTGTGACAACAAAATTCCAACCGTTGCATCTGTGATGCAAAAGATTTGCTTTTGATTTTTTGTACTATATTT
Source organism: Rehmannia glutinosa (assembly GCA_016081115.2). NCBI lineage: Eukaryota > Viridiplantae > Streptophyta > Magnoliopsida > Lamiales > Orobanchaceae > Rehmannia > Rehmannia glutinosa. The sequence goes on along the minus strand of JABTTQ020001016.1, from coordinate 26,022 downwards.
CTACATCTTGTGATCTTCTTTTTGTAGACAAAAGTGAAGATAAAGGAGCCTATGTTGGTGAAGCTTCCTATAAATAGAGGATGAATTGAAGACACAAAATACAACAACACAAGCAATCACACAACAAGAAAAATCTGCAAATTCTCCAAAGCTTTCTTATTTCATATTCTTGTTTGTAATAAGCCCCAAGTTCTTGACTTGCACAATCTTGAGGTCTAGGCTTTTATTCTTGATTACACTTGCACTCAAAGTTTGTATACTTCATTATTGAGTTGTAATCTTGATTTTTGTCATCATTCAACACAAGACATCCTTGTGAGTATTCTTGTGGTAAGAATACACTGGGTGATATAGGTGATAGGTGTTTGAAGAGTGTGGTACTCTTCAAAGGTGGTGAAGAAGATTGTGGTAATCTCCTTGAAGGTGTTGTAAGAGGATTGTGGTAATCCTCGAGGTGGTGTTGTATTAACTTTGGAAATTAATAAAAAAAAATTCTTTTCAAATCCATCCCTGGATATCTTTGGGGTGGTAGAGCACGTAGTCCCTAGGTGGGGTGAAGCTCTTTAAATCAACGCGTGTGTTGTTTAATTTCCGCATTTACATTCTTGTCATTTACTTGTTCATTTGAAAAAGAGGTGATTTGCGAAAAATCGCATAATCTATTCACCCCCTCTGATTATCGTAGCCACTGACTAACACATGTAGTCGATAAAGTTCGATTGATCGACCATTGATCGATCGATTAATCGATTAAAGGTCGATTGATCGACCATCGACCGACTAATCACCAATTAATGGTTGATTGATCGACCATTGATCAACCTATCGATTGCAAAATGTTTGCGCTTAATATTACCTATCGATTGCCTTTGTGTACCATTCTTTAATTTTTTTTGCCTTCAATGGATCCACCTGGAGGAAGAAATCAATTTGCATCTTGTCTAAAAAGGTTCGAGGTGGTTGTTTGTGGCCTCGATTCGATTGTGAAGGAGTTCTTGTATGAATTGAAGGCACTCTCGCTCACTTCACTCCCGTTTGTAGAACATTTTTTTCTACATGTTTTGATGACCTCTTTCTTCCTCAGATATTTCACTGTTCCGATCATCCCCGTGTCTCCCCCGCTCCACCACCTCAACATCGGAATGTTGTTGCATCTCCGTATCCACCACCTCGGCAACCTTATTCTTCTCCACCTCAACAGACTTAGTCTTCCTGTCCGATGCTCCTCCTCCTCCACCTCAACAGACTAATCCTCGGCATGATCCTCAACAACCTTTGTCATGCTCCTCCTCCTCCTCCACCTCAACACACCGATCCTCGGATGATCCTCAACGACATGGTCATGCTCCTCCTCCTCCCTCAATAGCCTGACTCTTATTCTTCTCTGTCTCCACCACCGTCCCTATAATCGGAGACGACCCCGTCTCCATCCATACGCCTTCTCAGAGTGAACCACGTATAAAGGCGACTTAACTTCGCTTCAAGTTTTTGGTCTAATGCATAAATCTTGCGGTCCAATTCTTCGATCTTTCTCGCTCATAAGAGAAAAAGCATCTTCGACCTTTTTTGTTTAGAAAAGAAAAACATCATTTTGCTTTTTTTGTCGGCGTGTACACGGCATCAAAACTCCGCCTCATACCGATGGAAGGGCCGGTGGAAGGTGGGGGTACTGAGAACCGCCTCCATGCTCCGTCTCATGGACATCCCCCGCGGCACACTTGTAGGCCCCGACTTTCTCTATGCATGTCTCTCTTTGTTTGTCTCTTCCACCATCTCCCGATCATCCGTGGGCACCGTCGCTCATCCAAAGGATAACTAAGATCCTCGGGGAACACGAAACATCACAACATATTCCTTTTCCATTTCTTTTTCTGTGTCGAGACAATGGAAACAAAACTTCATCCTCACAATTCACAAACAATATCTATTACAAATAATCTCAAAATATCGATTAAAAATTATACGCAATTAAAAATAATCTCAAAATTACCATAGGCTCGTCCAAGACGAAGGCAATAATCTCAAAATAGCCAAAAGTGGTTGTGGACCTCCACCCACACATCCTGAAGTCTTTGTTCGATTCTTTCATTTCTAAACATTCGGCATACGGCAGAAAGGTCTCAAATGCTCATACCTAACAAACAATCCAATGTTATAAATATTTCTCGAAATTGAAAATATACATTGTAATCTAACGAAAATGACTTTGATAAATACCTGCATCTGCGTGTGTAAAGACCCCGAGAAGTTGTGATGGTCAACTTTAGTAATAGTTTTCACAAATTGTGTAGAAGATAGTCATAGATGATCTTCCCCTGCACTGGTATTTATTGACAAGATCCAAATTGTCAACAACTTGCAAAATCTTCATATCAATTGAAGTGGTAGGCTCCTTACACCGCAAAAACACTCATATACGAGGTCAATCCCAATTTGTATTGGTCCTTCTCATTCTTTTGCATGACGCCTCAAAAGCCGCCTTCAATTGACTCAAGCTTCACAAAGATTTTTCCCTCCCGCAAAATACTACCGCTAATCGCCTATCCGATGGGATGTCCTTTACAAATCATTCTCAATTCTCGGGATTCAATCCAAAGTGATAAGAGTGAAGTCCGAGAACCCGAATATGACATTTGCATCCCCAACACTAACCATACCTCATCATGCACCTGATTTAATCCTCAAAATAATAGAGCATGAAGAAGTTTACAAGAAATTGCAATATTATCCTTAACTTGTACAAGTCTCCAAAGCCGAGTTCACTAACAACACTATTTGTGTTCAAATGGCCTAACTTATCATATACTAGACTTAGAACTTGTAAGTTACATCGGGATGTAACTCTTGAATCAAACCGATTTTCAATGGTGGTGAGGTATGCCATTTTTTCTGTATAATTGAAACACACCCAACAAATTTTGGAGTGTTAAATATCATTTATCTTGCAAGAAAGCGTTATTAGCGCTATCAAGCGCTTATTTGCTTAAAAAGCGCACTTTTTGCTTTTTTTGCCAAAAAAAGCACTTTGGCTTAAAAATACTTTTTTCAGCTTAATAAATATTGAACCCCTCCAAAACAAAGACAATAATCACTTTTTTTTTTTTTTTTGAAAACAATACAAGTCTTTTGATTGGATTCAAGTCTAAACCCCAGATTTCTCCCAAAGACTCCCAACAAACTTTTTCAATGAAAAACACAACATTCCCATAATCGTCTAACATTCCAAATAACATTAACATTCAATTCAAACTAAACCCTAAACCCTAAACCCCATTCAAGATATAACATTCATTCAATAATTCAATACCTCAAACCATCATAACATATTTTACATTGCGCTTAATATAACTAATTCAAAAACAAAATAAAACTCTTACTTTATAGATAGAAATCGCAAGAAAATATTTCCCAATGACGGCACACTGCCATCTGCGCTATCAATCGGGGCAATCAATGGCGGTGCTTTGATAAAGGTGGTGAGGGTCGATTTGAACGATTGTCGTTTAGAGTCGATTGAGGGCTTATAAACCCAACAGAGGGGTTTTAAATTTTTAATCAACCACTTAAGTCCATTAATCGACCATTGACCGACCACATTTATTTTAGTCGATTAACGGTCGATTAATCGAACATTAACCGACTTAATAATTTTGAGTAGATCAATCGACACATTAATGTTGGTCGGTTAATCGACTCATTGGGGTCGATTAAACGACCCGATTGCAAATACGCAGCAGTCGATTAATCGACTTCATCTACTCGAGAAATGACCGTTTAATCGACCCTGCGTCTTTTATGATGGGCATTTCTGGAAGTGTACAATTTCTACCTTTTTCTATTTTTCTTTTAGCAATAAATGTCGGTCAAAGGTCATTCTTGATAAGTTGTTGGGTCAAAAGAGTATATTTGATATATGGGACTAAAAAATTTGTCAACCCCTAAGAGTTACTGGATTAAAAATGCAATTTAGCCTTTGTTTGATACTTGAAATCTGAAATCTACTGTCATCATTAATTATTATTAAGCTGTTAACATTATTGGAGGACTAATTAGTTAGAATCTTGCTAGTTGCAATCTTTCGTAGGGTAGGGACACAATTATTTCTCCTGTGGATAGGAAATGAAATGAACAGTTTTTCACTTCAATGAACTTGAAAGCAAAAGCTTCAAAAATACATACAAATTACAATCTAGAAAACATTCTTAAACAAAGATATACACTGATACATATATTTCCAAATTCCCATCTCCTCCTCCAATTCACATTCTCCCATTTATCAACAAGGGGCAAAACGGTCCATGAGCAATAAAACAGTTGTTTCTGGCATAGTCTCCTCATTTCTGGCTGTCTTCAGAGTAACTGATGATGATGATGAAGAAACAGAACAAGATTCATTTTTTGATTCTCTGTTTTCTTCTACTTTTTCAGAAACATCCCTTTTCCAAGATTTTTTCAACAAGAATAATGGATTTCTTGCTCTTAGCTTTGTTAATTCTGCCATGCACACATCACCTACAGCTGCCATTTTTTTTCTTTCAATTGTATAATCTCTTTTTTTTTTCCTTTTTTTATCTCTCCTTTTTTTTTTTTTGAATTATTTATGGAATATACTGGTATAAAGATTAATGAAGGTTGAAGTGCTATTTATACAGAGTTTTGAGGGCGAGGAATTGTGTGGTTTAACAAAAATATCAATGTGTGGAAGGCCCTATTTTACATGGTCCCCTAGTTCATTGGACGCGTATGTTCCGAGGATATTCCAGGAAATTGAATGAGCATATTTTTTCAGACTGTATAAGACAAGGGTCAAATGAAACCGCGGTGAAAGATTCTCTTTTTATTTTTTTGTTTTTTTGACGCCAGAGATATCCCCCCACACCTAGGTACACAATTGCCCACGCTGTGCCGGGCCTATGGGGCGTCACTTCACTAGTAATGAGACTAATCATCCGCAGAGGTTGATCACCCCAAACCTACACTCCGATGATAGCCAGGGAAATCGATCCCCAGGACCTCTAGCTCACCAAGATGAGCGCACGTCACTCGGACAACCACCTGGGGGTCTCTTTTTTGTTCACTTGAAGGGAAATTGAATGTAAATAGATCTATGGGATAATTACATAAAAGCCCCTGAGGTTTGGGTTAATTAAAAAAAACCTAGAGATGTTTCAAAATTACAAAATGCCTCTCAAGGTTGATTATGTTTTAAATTTAAGGGGATAATCAGAATGTTTTTGTATAACTATAGGTGATTTTTGAGGTGTTTTTTGTTTATGAGGGGGGGAAATGTAAGACAGTGTCAAACTCAAGGTTTTGTTTTTTGCAATTTTCAAAAAAAAAATTGGGTTTTTTTGTAATTAGCCCGAATCTCAGGGAGCTTTTTGTAATTATCTCTAGATCTAATGGTTATAGTTGTAGCATTGGTGGCAAACAACTCACCATCATATGACTTGAGAAAAAAATCAGAAAAAAAAATATAGTGACAATCAGTAATTCTTGATTGATATTGGATGGATTTTCTGTGATTGTGTGTGTAACTTTGTTTATGCAGAAGGTAAAAATAAATGAGGTGTGAGTGCATTTTTGTAAATTAAGCTTGGTTTTTCTAAGGTTTCAGAGGGACCATGTCTAAACTTTTATTATTCACTCATTTTGGTTCTAATAAAGACAAACAAACATTAACACTTCAATTGGCCCAATGGGAGGGCAAATATCTGCCCGGGGTTGCTGGTTTCTGCCCCATCTGGTGATGTTGAAGTTGAAAATGAAAAAGTGAAAAAAATCAAAATAAAAAAGAAAAAGGGTACAGAGATATTATTGGTGAAATGCCAGGCATGTTTAGATAGTGCTCAAATGGTAGACTGTATATTACTGGACATCATTTCAGTATTATCAGTTGTTTGCAACCACATTATTATTGTTAGGTTGCCAAACAAAAATGCTCTACAATTAAAGAACTGACTCTCTATTATAAAATAAATGAACAAGTCAAAAATAACAACGAGGGGGTGTAGCTCATATGGTAGAGCGCTCGCTTCGCATGCGAGAGGCACGGGGTTCGATTCCCCGCACCTCCATTTTTTTTATCTTTATTTCCTTTTTCCTTTTTTCTTTTTCCCCTACTTGCATATTTCTTCTTCTGACCCATCACCCATGCCTTTTAAAGTTCGAGTAAATAACGATGAAGTTGGAATTGAATCCACAATTTTCTCCACTATTTATTTCCATTTTGTTCTCTCTCACACACAAGAAATAAAATGATAGCCACTTGTCAGTTAACTCTAAATTGCGGGCTACACTATTTCATTATATTATGTCAGGGTAATGAAATTTTATTGTCTAAATAAATTAAATAGTGATAAATTCATTTTACTTTCATCATTATTGTTTCGAAAGAATGATAGACTTGCAAAGTTACTGCTATCCTCTAACCTTAAAAATTAAAATGTCCAATTTATTATATTCGCTTGAAATTTAATATTTGTTACTCTCTTTGTATAATGACACCTTAAAACTGTCATAATTTTGTATCTCATATCTTTCTAAAACATATAATTAAAAATAAAAATTACAATAAATAAAAAACCCGAACAAATGCTAAAAGTCATCAAATTTATAAATAGCAGCAATACCACATAGCAAATCAAGACTGGAATGCGGATCTTTATTCAAACAATGGATCAAGATCCAATGACATAAATTGTGCATCTCAAGAAAAGGTATAAGCAAAAATACTGATGTTATATCCAAACAAGAGGAATTGTTTACAATTATACCAAGGGACTTCAAATTTTCAATCAACTCCCTGTAGTACATCAAACTGCATTCAACCATTCAAACTTTGACCCATCATTTCATCAGCTGGACACCATGTGTGATTATGGATGGAAACATTGAAGCATAGGAAAATAGAGAGATCACACCAGCAAAGCATCCAACCTGCCGCCTCATCGACAATTTCACCAACATCACAATCCCAAGGCAGCATTTCAACAAGGTAGGCCGATAGCAATAAGCAAACTATCCGAGAAATTCTTCAGCCTTCAGGATAACAGCAATAGGAATACGGCCATGGTGAACGCCTTCTGAAGAACTTCTATTCAGAATATTCTCCCACCAAAAATGAGCTCAATTTCTTTCATCGGAGCCCTTAGATCTAAACCCAAGGAACATGCCGTGCATCTGCTCAATAGCATATTCCATCCAAATTAGTGTTGTCTCCAAGTACGAACCAGTTTGATTCTTCAACAATATGTTCCATTATGGAGACATCTGTTGGGGTACTCCATGGAAAATTTGCCGGCGCAGATGAATAGTCCTCTCGAGATCAAATCCAAGGCGTCCAACCTTCATACATATTGCAAAGATTGTCTATGCTTGTTGACTGCCTGAGCAGAAAATCTACTTGCTCTGCAATGCTAATTTCCCTGAGAGATATATCCATGGCAGCATGATATGTCACACAACAAATTCAGTGATACAGATTTTACTGTGTATTACAACGGAAGTAGATTACCTGTTATCAGTTATATCTCGACCATCAAGTTTCATCTCTACTCGCCTCAAGAGTGACACTGCATAAGCATTTTTGCCTGCAGGCCCAGACTTGCATTTTAGAGCATTTCTAAGCATATGGGAAAATGTAGTAGTAGATAAATTATTCCCTTTTAAGTACTGCACTGAAATTGCTTATATTCATAAAACCAGCCAGACCTTTTTGTGCTGTGTTTGTGTATGTGGGGTTGGGGGAGCTTCACAAATAAAAATTAGGATTAATTACAAATGTAACCTTGAGGTTTGACCTAATTATAAAAATCCTAGCTAACTTTCAAAATCACAAAAAGTACCCTTGAGGTTTTATTTTGTCTAACATTTACCCCTTCATAAGCAAAAAACATTTCAAAATCCTCCTCATATTTATAAAAAATATTCCAGTTTATCCCTTAATTTTAATACTGAATCAAACTTCAGGGGTACTTTTGTAATATTTGAAAGCTAGCTGGGTTTTTTTCGTAATTAGGTCAAACCTCAAGGGTACAGTTTGTAATTATCCCCAAAAATTATGACAACTCTCTGTGAGCGCTTTGCGTGTGCATGAATATACATGCAAAAACACATTAAACATGTTTAACTCTTGATTAAACCCTGAACTCTTTTTCAAGAAGGATTTACTAGATTTAGACGAATGCAAAACTCCTAAGCCCTTTCTCATAAAAGCAACAAATAGTCCCAAGGATCATTGTCCCCCGTTACCAAAAATTACGTATTCCACGTCACATTTTCACCAATGTGGAGGTCCATCATGTTTTGCGATTTAACTACTCAGTCTTAACAATCGCTTCTAAAGTTTATTTGCTCTTTCTGATGAAACAACTCCATCACATTATGACAACTTGAAAACCATGACTCTTATTTCCCTGTATTTTCTCTATTTTCTCTAGCAATTAACTTGCAACTTAATCTCAAACAAAGTAGTGTTGTTTAAAGATTTGAGATTGGTCTTTACGATTCCAACTTCCCCATGGGCGCTACAGAGATAGCAGTCAAAGTTGAAACTTTAACTGCAAAGACCACCTAACCAGCTGTACTGCAACAAATAATTGTTCTCCATGCACTTCATTTTTTCAAGCCTTCTGAACAGGAGGAGATTGGAAAGAAGAGACAATGGAGCATTGAGGCAAGGAGACAATGGGATAAAATGGCGTAAACAATAATACAAAGGTGATATAATCTCATGATAAGATTACAATGTTCATAATCTTACCTACCTGTATGCTCTGTTCTAACAATGATGTAGAAGTTAAAAGGCATACTTAGTCCATATCTAGTGTTCTTCTTTTCTTTCTTTATATCTTTTTTTTTCCTGAAAAGTTTAATGGATATTGTTTGCATGTGCAGGTGCATTCATGCATAAATGTTGCACATGCAGTTTACTGCAGTAAGTAAAGCGAGTTGAGATTCAAGTGCAGAAGTTCCAGCACACTATTAATAGTTGAAAGAAAGATGTTTTACCCATGTGTGCTCGGCTGACAGTCTCTACATTAGTGAAGGATAATTTTCGTAATTCTTCCTCAGCAATGTCTTTGTTTAACACAGATTCTTCATCTTTGCGCACCAAATGCACATCAGAGCTTTCCTGATAAAAAGAAAGAGATGTCTTGAGCACTGCAAAATACATCATCTGAAAAGCCACATACATCAATAACTTCACGGTATAGCACAACCATCACAAAACCTGCTTATCTTCCGAATTTGTTTCCTCATGGGGTAATTCCAATACTTCAGTCACGCCGACAGAGGATAATCTCCTTTCTCTTGGCTATTGGACCCAACTGAAACCGGTACAGAAATATCAAGACCATTGAAGCTATCTGCAATACTTGCCTCAGCAGATGTAGCACCCGACTCTGCACTGTCACCACTGATGCTCTCTGGTGGAGATATCCATCCACTATCTGGTAAAGCCAGATCATTCAAAGCAACAGAAGCCCCGTCATCTTCAACATCAGATTTGATGAACACCTCACTCTCCTGGGTATCATACTCAGCACCAGAACCAGCAAGATCTGCCCTTAACGGATCAATGTCCTGTGATCTTACTTGAAGGCTTTCTCCTACTCCTTCAAGAGCCTGGAAAATACAAAATAAACCTAGTATCACTATATATTAGATAGCAATTATGTAATTTGCAGCAATTAGTATATGCATTTCATTACTTTATGAAGGTTGCCAGCATGAAGACCTGCAGCCCTTGCCAGCCTGGTCAACATGGAGTAAAGCCCTTGACAGACAATGTAAGAGAAGGTACCAATGGCTTGAACACTGTGAAAGCCTCCTTGACTCTACTATGATAAGACTGAATATGGCTTGTCCATGAATGGGGCTATCTCCAATTTTGTCTCTTTTTCCGTAGCCATAGCATCAGTGATAGCAGCAATATCCTTCGACAGTAGAGACTCAAGTGGGATAAGGACTGCATTTGCCTATTCAGGTTATAAAACATGCTCTGTCAAATGAGATACTTTCTTCATTTGCCTATCCAAGATCTCCAGGAAAAAGCAACTAAACGAACAAAAATTTAGTAATCACAAAAATAAACCTCTGAAAGTTCTTCCATAAGAGAAGAGTGTAAGGCAGCAGCCTCTTTCCCCAAACTGTGAACATCATGCAGACCTTCTGTTATAGCCAAGACCTGCAGACAGACTAAAAGGTTAGCAAATAATCTCTCTCCTTGTTTGTTTGTGTGTGTCTGTGTAACATTTGAGTTCAAGGGCAAATAAGAAGAATAAAACTAGCAAGCAATCATAAGTCATCTCATTCCAAATAGTTTTATACTTCTAGCTGAATGCCAGAACATGAACACATGCAGTTGGGAGCTGCACAGAGGCAGGATGAAATGTCTAATATCTTGTATCATCTGTGTTTTACACTTTCTGGAGAAGTGGCAAAACTCTCTGTGTGCATAACAAGTCAATCCAAATTACAACTCCTTATCAAATATTTCATAACTTCTATACCCCTCTCAACCAAGCAAAAATCAAAAATAAAATGATTGTTAGTTGCCATTTACTGAGACCAAGTAATATTCAGCCAATGGTCAATGGATAAGGATAAAAATAAAAATAAAAAAGTGTTGCAGGGTAGAAATGGAGAAGCTATTTCATCTCATATTCATGTCGGACCACCAAACCGTACTTTCAAAGTCCTGCATAACCACTAGACTAGCCTGAGAATTACGAGAATTAGGAATATACACTCAAAACGATCCAAACAACATCCATGGGTCAATAAAAATGATTCATGAAGGACTAATTGAGTTAAATTCTGTTTTTTCTTAAGGCTTATGATTGCAAAATGCAAACAGAAATACGAGTCTAAGGCAAAAAGTAGTAACTATGGGCCTTTATTGGTTCAGATTAAGATGGCAAGACTTGTAAGTAAGATTAATGGGAAATCACGAGACGGTAGATATAGTTACACAACTTAATCAATTTAAGGAACTATAGCTTATTAAAAAAAAAAAAAAAAAGAAATAAGAAAAGCAATATTAGGACTTAGGACTCATTAAGTCACCCAAAATTGATTGTGATAAATTTGTAAAACAGTTACAGAATATCTTTTCTTCCAAGGATAGTGCACCAATTTTCTTAATTTTCTTTTTTTGGACTGATCTTTTGAGTCCAATGCAAAATATCACGGCACTTAACACTCGATTAAGATCACTATTCTTACACGTGCAAATGTTATGAGGACATTACATACCTCTTCGAGCATGGAACCACATTCAGAAGTCAGAGCATTATGGCCTCCAACAATCTGCCCATATGAAGACAGTGCCACACTGGCTTCATAGGCAGACTCCCTCATTGCAAGAAGAGTGCTCTGCATATCACCTGCACAAGAAGTAATTGAGTGCCTGCAACTCTAGCTTATTAAAGCCACTTATAACTCATGAAGTGCCTTAAAACCTAACAACTTGGCAAATATTCTTCAGCAATATAAGTTCATGGTGAAAAAGGAAATGACTACTAAATCAGTGTTCCAAGATGAACTTAACAAGATTTAACCCTTGAGTATTTGATTATTATCTTACAAGATGCCAAGGATCTTCAATCAAGTAATTTGTTTGAAAACCAGTGTCATTGGGCTAATACTAGTTATTTACGCAGGGAAAGTAAGCTCTCGCCATTTCTGACACCAATTTGACAAAAAGTGAAAAAAATCATGTATGGATTTTTCAATTTAATAATGAAGACTGGAACACCAGAAGTTGGGAATTATCAATCTAAGGTTTGTGCCGTTCGATATGCCAAAGAAATTTAAAACTAGATAGGGACGAAAGGAAAACAAAGATCACAGTTCTAAACAATACAAGAGTAGAAGCGGTTAACATAGAAAACTCTATTAAGATCAGTATTCATATATTTCAGGTATTGACTATCATTATAGAGTTGGTTGCATGTATAGTCATCTTTATTGGAAAGACATTTCACCTGATGCGGTCTTAGCTCTTACTGAAGCAACTGAAAGTTCATTAGTTGCAGAAACTAAACCACTAGAAGCTGCTTCCATATTGCTTTGTGCAAGCTTCCATTCTTTCTCAGCCTCTGAAGCAAAAAAACAACAAACAATGTAAACCTCTCTCAAAAAAAAAAAAAAAAAGTAATCCTGTCAGAAAACACTGTAAACCTATATTCACTAGCAGTGCAATATTGAATAAGGAAAAGATATCAAACTGACGTATAAAAGAATGATAGGTAACATCCAATTTTGTTATTGCACTTAGGTTAGATTGTTGCCACATTCCACCATCTGTGCCACTTGTAGTCCTAAACATGCCATCTCGTGAAGCCTCAAACTCCAATAAAGATATGCAAACTTTCATTATGTCCGATGCATTTTCGTGAGCCTCATGCAACAGTTTCCGCCGCTTAATCAATGATCATGAAATTCAGGAGGTATTCTGAATTTCTAGCTTGAGCATTTCCAGCAGAACTAGAATTTGGACCCCCATGCCCAGCTCATTGCCCTCTCAAGCTTCCCCTTCTGCTGTGACAGAAGTTCCATCACAAGATTGCAGGCATTCCAGTGACCTAGCCATTTTTGCTACTGAAGATTGTATGCTTTCAAGCAACTTTGGCCTACTGGTGTGCAATATAACTGGTAGTAAGTTATCATCATTTGCGAGATATTTATGAGAAATCAGTCTAGTATTTTCCAAGGGTCTCAAGTTGATATTGTACATCCATTCCATCTGAGCAATTTCTAAGCTGGTCTTCAGAAGTGCGTCTTTAAGTTCATTAATCTGCCTCTTCATGATGGAGACCGCTGATCTTGCCGCTCTAAAAGTTTCATGTGCATTGCAGTACTCTTCAAGCATGAGTTGCAGTCTTCTAACAGCTGCAAGATCTGTTTGAATTATATCAGTTGCACGATCCTCATGTGACCCTGTCTTTTGCCTCAGAATCTTGATTTCTCTATCTAATCTAGTCAAAAAATCGGAGCAACTCTATCTTTCAAGTATTTGCTGATGTGCTCCTGAAATTGGTTTCTAAGTTTCTTCTTAACTATATCAACAAGTTGATCAAATCTAAATTTTGATCAAAAGAAGTAGCGACATCATGTGTGCAGACATCAAGTAAAAGGTCCACCATAAAGACCTTCCAAATAAAAAAGGCATGACTGCGTAGTAAACCAGAAACCTCCATATATTCAGATATTGAGCATCCTGAATTTATTGAGTCTACAAGATAAGAAATTCTATGTGAGTTAAATGAAACAGGCCCAACTGATGACATCAATGCTTGATCAACCGATTCCAACTCGAAAACGGATCAACTAAGTTTGCCAGAAGTGCTTTCCTTCTCAAGACATGTGGTTCCTTTTCTGGTTCAGCTGTAACAAGAGATTGTAACTGAAGTTCGAAGCAACCAAAACACTATTAATGTTTGCTTCTTTCTTCAGGGAGTGATGAAGATGAGATCTTTTTGGTTCCATGTCTGATGAAGTTTGTCAAGCTGCACTCTGCAAGCTTCTTCTTGAGATGCCAGCTCCTCAGCCTCTTCCCCAAGATAAATGATCTCTTCCCCTTGACAGCAGCTTCCTCAAGAGCCAACTGTTGTTCAGTGATGAGTCCTACCTTCACAAAGTAGTTAGACTCAAGTTCAGTCAAAGAAACTCTCTCTAGCTCAACCTGGATAAGCTGATCAAGTACTGAGTCTACAGATCCCCGAATTTGGGAGATAGATCCAAAATATCCATAACATCGAATTAAATGAAATAACAGACTTTATCACACTGGGAACGACCACTTCAGTAACATTCCCAGCAAGGCCTTTACAAAGTAGAATACTGGTCTGAAAATAGAAGCCCAGTTCCCCCTGGAGGCGTTTGAACGACGCGCATCAGCCCCAGTATCACAAATATCCAGGCCAACAAGGCATTTTAACTCATCAAGAAACTCTATCACAAGTACACAGTTTTCTATCTGCTCTTCAAACTCACAGATAAATGATCCAAGATCAGACAGCAGGCTACTATTCGTGTTTCTTTCCCCTGCAAAAGAATCTAGGCTTTTGTGTATTCTGTGCTTAACGTCAGAAAACAAATTGCTTACTGCTGTATCTAATACATATAGAAACCTTTCTTTTTTTTCTTCAATCTGGCCACAAGACATGGTGTTCATTGTTCCTTCATGTAGTACTGGCCCAGAAACAATGGATTCATCTTTACTCTTGAGACCTGCAAGTTGCATGTAGTTCATGAAAGCAGATAAAAAGACGTTCCTTGGCTTTTGATTCGGACTCTGGGCCAATGGAGAGCACAAGTTCTGCACTCTTCTTCCAACCTCTCTATATCTGCAGCATACTTTGTCACCTTGAGGCAAAGATCATCATATTTTCTCTTGTAAGCAAACCAAATCTATCAAATGTGTCCATTATTTACAAGTTCAGCCCCCTGCCTTTCGGGCTACTGATATAACGTCAGACGAGAGATGATTCAAAGAAAGCAAAAGTTGTGCCCAACCATGCACTGGGCTGGTTGAAAGGTAATTCAACGGTAGGATCCGCTGCAAAGCTAATGAATACATTTGGAGTGAAGCAACTGCTGAAGAAAGCCCATTATCCATCTCATGATACTAATTGAGAAACTTCCCTATCAATTTCGTGGCATTGAATTTGGGTGGGTTCAGGAACTACAGTCAATGGAACTCCAGCCGCTAAAACAGCTGATGAAAGAGACAAAGCTTCTTCTGAACCAGTCAGCTTTATGCGGATTTAATTTCTGGAATTGAACTACTTCTAAAGCATCAAGAACCGTCCATGCTGCTCAATCCAGGATGCTGCCTCTCGCCTTTCTCCATTACTATTGCATGTTGTTGAGTGACTTCTAAACCTGTATTTCCGAACAAAAACACGGTTTTTTTCTTGAATTACTAGTAGCTTCAGCAACAACTGATTTGCAGATGACTCATGTTGAACAAGGTTAGATCGCTTCTTGGTCAGCACGATAGAAATGACTTGATACAATCTCATACTGGTTTAAAATGCTCGCGAACCTCTACACATGATTTAGAGAGGGCATATAAGTTACAATTTAATTTATAAACATTTGATATCGATCAATATGATAGCAACTGTAACAAACCTCATAGCTGCCTCAATTGCTGGCAATGTAGACAGTAAAAGATCATGATGTTCCTGGACACATTTAAAATGAGAGCGAGTCATTCTGTAATTGTGATATAACATGTGCATGGATGCGAAAAATGCAGGAAGCGATTTGAGGCAGACACCAACAAACAAAGTTTTCTAAAATATTGGAAAGCAGGCCAGCCAGAAATGAAATGAAATGAAATGAATAAACTTGTTGCTCTAATCCAGAGTATGCATTTGAATGCAGTAAAGACTAAATAAAAGTTTATTTTAAAACTGAAGATTCGAACTTCCATCTGGTAGATACCCGAGCAAAAAACTCCAAACTGAAATATCTTCTTTCATGATACATAGATCAACATTGCAATAAACAAGATGTTGCTCAGTCTCATCAATAGTACACATGTGAATGCAAAAAGACTAAATAAACTTCACTTAAACAAAGACAGCAACTGAAAATTGGAACTTGCCTCTGGTAGAAACATAGATCAAAAACTCCAAACAGAAGTGACTTCTTTAAAATACAAAATAATTAAAATTCTAACATAGTAAAAATATGTCAATGTTTGAGAATGACCCATGTTAAAGGCAATGTTTCTAATTTTTATAATACCTGCAAAGGAACACGGATTTCTTGGACGCGATGCAAATAAGCTTAAACTTACGGCAAGCTCCATGCCCTTTCTTTCCTCACCAACAACAGCTGCATCGTCATGAAAATTTGCACGGTCCATTCCACAGTGGATCCCACACAAAAACTTAATAACATCAATATTATATCCTTATTCTTCCTCAAAACACCTAAAACAGCCTCACAGTCTGCCCTAAAGGAGCCTTCAATGCCAGTCAGCCCTAATGCTGCTTCAATTGTCTGGGTAGGCGAATGGAACAATTTCAGGGATCTTTAACCGCTGACCCTTGTCAAAGCACACATTGTAATCAATATGCACATATCCCCAGTACAAAAATCTATAAGAATATTATCCAAGTGCCTATCACCTAGGCCCAGAATGTGGCCAACAATACTCATGGCTGCTACACTCCCCAGAAAACTGCAAAGAAACCAAAAAATTAAAAAACAAACTAATATAAAAGGATCTATCAGATAAGTAAAAGAATCAAACTTCATCCACATGTATCATAGTTTAACATGTTCATCTCAGTCTAGTGACACAGGTTTCTAGTCAGTAAGCATGACATAAATCCTATCACTTGAGGCTCTATGCTTCAATTCAAAAATCATAGTTTTCATTCATCTTAAGGGCTGTCATCCACGTTCTCAACATGCCACCAATTGATGCATCTTTCTCCATATTCTCATAGTCCTCACAGTAAGTAGTCATATATTACATTCCGAAATCACCCTTCTTTCCATCATCGGTTACACCATTACTTACAAAAACAGGACGACAAAACTAAGTTGAACTTTTGCACCAAGAGCCACCAGCAGTATATGGCTATGAAGTATAATGAATTTACGAATTCATTAAAATGAAAATTGCATGCAAGCAATATGCAACCAACCTTGACAACATAAGAGGAAACACATAAAAAAAGTTTTCTCTCATCTGCCTGTTGAAATCAATTTATGGGAAGATCAAACAGAAGGGATCAGTAGAATCAAATGAAAGAATCAACACTGTTGCAGAAAAGACATGACCAAGCTGAAAACAAATATGTCAGATGCCGTCATTGATGGATTCTAGACTGAATTTATACAAGCTTTTTCCTTGCAGTTACAATGGATTCACTGAACAAATTCAGTTAGAATACTCGACAAATTTTCTATAAACTGCTATGAAAACTAAATTGCTACTTATTAACATAGTTACTAACTCCCCTGATTATGTTTCTTTCTTGCTTATTTGCTAATGTTGCATTTTCAATAATATAGATGTATTCTCCACTCAACATTTTTATACTGATATCTGGCTCTTATAGCAATCTCTATTTCTCAAGTACTGCAGCCAGTACTTCTCGATAAGTTTTCTGTTGAGATGTAATATTTCTGAAGCTTCCAAAATATATCATGTACAAACTCTGGAGTGTGAGAACAAAGGGTAACAGTCAAAGAAAATGCACGCATAGAGAGAGTTACTACACTAAGATATCAATGCCACATAGAACTGTAAAATTAAGATCAGATAAATAATAGTTAAAGAAATGCAATGTGTGAACTTCAATTGTCCTTTAAGATCGATACAAATCACCTTTTCAATTTTGAGCTGAAGGCTTTGAATCCTTCACTGGCACACCAAGTTCCTGATGAAGAAGTTGCTTAGAGTCTCGCTCATGAGATCTAAAAGAACTTTTCGCTTAACTTCATGTGGCCAGTCTCTTCTCGATATTACTCTTCTTATGCCTTTTTCTTTAAGTGCCGGTATAATTTTGCCAGAACATGTCACTGGGCCTAGGGACAGGTGGAGGAACTGCATTTGTATCAGCACCCAATGCAGAAAGCTGTTGTAACTGGGCTCTATTCTGCCATGATTTAAAAACAGTATAAATGCTAATCACGTTATCCACCCACTGGATCAGTCCAGCTCGTCCACTAATAGGTGTTACAGAGTAATAACGGATGCCCAGTGACCGCCTCGTGTAGCAGATGATGACTGCAGAAAGCCATTTACAGATTGCAGTAGCTGCATAATTCTGGCATCAAGGCGCAGATCTTCGTCGTCCTTTCAAGAGATATGTATATTTCAGACCATCAGAGCCCACTATAATAAGTTTTTAGGCTTAGTTTTGGTTGGTAAAATGGCTAATTCTTCAGAGAAATAAGCAATTGTCACGATTTCCTGGTTTAAGCTTATCTAAGCCGCTCTCCGGTTCGATATCATAATTTGCTTCTCAAGACCAGGCATAGGAGCATTAGAAGACAACAGAGAAGCAACTGAGGGCAACTTCCCCAAAAGAAATCGAGGACTTCCTCTGATATGACGCCAAGAGGAGGTAGCAATGGCCTCAAATGGTCGCCAAACATCCCCTAATGCCGCAACAGAAGCAGGAGGAGTCTTAAATTTCGTGACAGCTGATTTTATTTGTTCCTGATACTCTCAAAAAAAACCAAATTTCATGAGGCGTTTCAGGTTTCCAGAAGTAGAAGTCAAACGACGTTCAAGACCACAACAATGGGAGCCATCATAGCCGAATACTTCGCAGCATTAATTTTATACTTCTCCCCATGAGTCAAAGTTGTATTCTCTGCAATTTTGCAGCTTCCTCTTTCAACAAATTTATGCGCCTCATTACATCTAGTAGGAAACATGAAAATGAGTTAAAACTAATATTATTTAGTAAATTCACACTCACAATGTGTGGAAAAAGATGCATGAATATCATTTACCAGAAAGATGGCCAACTACAGACAAATAGCACAATAGGCTAGCAGCTTGGAAGAAAGGTAAAAGTAGTATGTGCATTACATGTAAATGGATTCAAATCAACAAATGCTGAGTGTTTGTATGCTCTATTCCTTGTACATTCCAGAATTAAAATCATCACCAAATATTTCAAGCCTTCAACCTTTGCAGCCAGTCTGTAAATAGTTTGAAAATAATTGTAACTACTAACATGAGCAAGGAGACCTAATAAGGTATATTCTATGAGAAATTAACTATTGATAGAGCTTTTTTTTTTGAAACAGATAGAGCTTTTACTTCCAAGTGAAAGGCATAGAGCATACTACAACATAACAAAGACAAAAAATTGAATACAGGGGAACGGAAAACAATGTAGCAGTTTTTACTCGCACAAAGTAACCTACCAACGGCCTTGCAATTATTCCAAGCATTGACTCTAACAAATGGCAATAGACACAGCTTTCTGAACTGATCTGTATTGGTTTTGTTAGGGTCGAAGATTTTAAGTTTTAAGACAGCAAAATGGGGAAATTAAAATATAATTTACTTGGAAAAAGATAATATAGGTTAAGTTTCTTAAAATATCTTTTTTTGCTTTTCCAAAACACATTTTAGTGAAAACTATTTTTTTTCACCTTTTTGTAAAACGGATTTACTCAATAATCAAGACAGTTTGGCTTTTCCCCTAAATCTTATGCGTTGAAAGGGAAATTCTGCTTCAAGAAGTTGTTTTTGTATAAGATGCTTTTTCCCCTACTCTTAAGGTCCATTGAACAAAGTGTTGCTTTTACGATGTGGCAACTGCAACCGTGTAATAGCTATTATGACTTTTTTCCATATTGGCTCCCTTTATATCTGCTGTGTCATAATTGGCTTTCTTCGTATAGTTGAATGTCTTTCTGGGGCAAGAAATGCTATAGGCAGACAATAGGGTTACAAAATGCTGCAGTATATTAAGTAAAACTTCAGGATGCTTCACACATGCACATGTAAAGATAAATGCAAACATTCTTTCGCTCATTCAAGGATCATGTAGAATATAGCACGGACACAGTTAGCATCCAAGAAATAAAGGATATTCAACTACTAAGTATCAAGTCATAGCAGTGAGGAAAAAGAATCACCTGCATGAAGATCATGGAGTGTACCAAGCCACAATTCCTCCCAAAGGACAGTAACATTTTCAAGCTCTTTTATCATCAGCTGAGCATCCTGTACTAATCTTGGATAAAGCCTATTCTGCATATTAAAAAGGATGCAAATTTCATGTACATGATATTCAAATTTAAGCAAATCTTGTATGATAGTGACAAAGATTATCAAATTCGCTTGATCAAATTCTTTTCTTTCCAACAAGTTATCATTCACCAACTCTAGGAGCATACCATGCTAAAGAAATCATGAGTGACGTCCCATAATTTTTCAGGCTATAAGTGCCTTTTCCAAGTAAGTATTATATGCAGTATATTTATGTGATCCTCACTAGATTGTACATAAGAAGGAACCAGTCAAATCAGTCAGGTGATCAATCAATAAGTAGCAGTCAGAAATATTACATTGGGTTGAGAAGTAAAAGGAACTCCTGTTAAAGACAGTTCATAAGTCCAGAAGAATAATAGGAAAACAAATTTACAAATAAACCATGAGAAAAAATTCAGATATTGAAGACAATAAGACTATGAATGAGTAATCTGATAAGAAAGAATGCATTCAGTTATTTTCATCTACAAAGAAATTTACAAATAGACCATGAGAAAAGATTCAGATATTTAAGACAATAAGACTAAGAATGAGTAATCTGATAAGAAAAGAATGAATTCAAGTTATTTTCACCTACAAATAAACTTTTTGAAACATAAGAGACGACAATTTTCACTTGCAATGAAATAACAGTTTTATACCAATATATGTGGTAAATATATATAAGTTTTAGCGATAATTACAAAAGACCCCGGAGGTTTGGTCTAATTACAAAAACCCTAGAGATGTTTCAAACTTACAAAAAAGCCCCCTCACGCTTGATTGTGTCTTAAACTGTAACATTTTTAGAATATCAGGGTTTTTGGAAGAAAAAAATATGCTTTGAAGGGCTATAAGATGAAATCAACCTCAAGGGATTTTTTTTTTGTAATTTTCAAACATCTCTGGGTTTTGTTGTACTTAGCCTTAACCTCAGGGAGGTTTTTAATTATCCCTAAGTTCTATGTTTGAAATATAAAGAGAAGACTGATGTGGTAAATATTATGACACAGGGAAATAAAAAGAATAGCCAGACAACTTCTTACCAAGTATCCATGAATTTTCTGAAGCTCCTCGGAAGGTTCCTTCTCGAGAGAATTTGCATCAACAAGGGTTGGGTAAATTAAAGACCACGGAGAAAGTTTTGCCAACATGACAAGCAAACGCGTCTCTCAACTGCATCCTGACCACTTTATCAGGATGAGAACTTAATCGAGCAAACAGCTGTGGTGTTATTTCCTTCAATATTAAAACATAAGATCAGGATTAAAGAATGTTCAATCTTCAGTCAAGATTTCAAAAACACTAGCTTACCTGCCAGGTAGCAAAGGAACCTTTAGCAAGAGCAGGTTCAAGAATATCTTTAACTCAACTCCATAGTTGACCAGAATGTGCAACACATAAAGCATGGCTCTCAGGGTGTAACTCACATATTTATACTTAGACTCAACATCACTGCAAGAATTGGCACATCATAACTTTTCAAAGATGAACACGAAAGATAATTTATATAAGCTAGAGCCGCTTGACCAAAGAGAGAAATCCTTCTCCTCCTCAAAGACCACTCAAACATCAAAACCAAATCAGCCACCACAGATACTACTTTGGCTTCATCTAAGGTAATGTTAGCAGATACAAAGCATTTCTGCAACTGAGAAGATAGTGCATCAGATAGGTTATCGCTACCACAGTCCTCTGTCCAGGCGCTCCTGCAGCAGCTTCAATAAGATCTGCTACTTTCTGCAATAAAGGCTTCAAGTCATTCTCATTGTGAGTGCATTCAGTGACTGCAAAACTGCATTCTCCACTTTCTTCATGCAACTCTTTTCTTGTCAGATCTCTCTCTAATTAGCTGTAGAATTACATCTTAACACGCAATTTCTCTTCTTCAGTTAATACAAATCTCTGAGGTTGGATTTCAGTAGCAAGAATGGGAGAAAATGAACAGAATGAAAGAGCTGTCTCACCATTTGAGGAAACAGATGCTCTAGCTTGAGTATAACACCAAGAGGCATACAACATCCACGACTTTCCCATCGTTGGGCAAAAGCAGTGTGCATGACTTTCTAGCTGTACCCACAAGTTCTCAATTATAAGACTGACTCTGATTCAGAGCCTTGATTATCATCACTAAAGGAGAGTGCCTCTTTGCCTGGAGAAGAAAGTTCACTCCTCTGAAGTCATCTTGCATCTCAAGAACAATACGCTCCAAATTTTCACCTAAGCAATCTCCTTGCAACCATTTTGAAAGTTTTAAGCATGCCTTAGCCTTCAAAACATTCTCATGAGAATCTGATGCTACAGCTGAAGAAGAAACCAAGAAAGGATGCACAAATGACCAAAGATTTTTCAATGCATCTTCAAACTTATTTTTAACTCGCATGAGTAGAATGTCCTCATATTCCACACTGGATATGGGAAATAATCACACGAAAAATTTATCGGAGCAAGATGATGCATGGTCTTTTGAGATAATTGTTGAGACGGGCAGCCAACATCAAATTCATCTGTTTTGCGTGCTAAATCACTAAATTCTTACAAAGTTCAAGAGTGACAGGCGAAGTTGGGAGGGGTATTCAGACAAACACGCAGAACTTTCAGCCACATGCAATCTTGATGAACTTGGTTATGGAAACTGCATGGTTCGGATATATGCACTTAACAATGACTGGAAGGACTTGCCCTGGCTGTCTCAAGCTTGATACCCTCTTCAAATGCAGAAATGCAATACAACTGATTGACATGTGGTGCTGCCTCCACCGGTCCATCAAGTGGCAAAACAGAGAATGTCTCCTCAACATTAATTTGGCCTTTTGCAACTCATAGGGCACTTTTTCGACCTTCCCCTCATTGTGGAGAAGCATTCCCTGCAAAAGCATTTGTTCACTCTTTGCAAAGCCAACTTGGGATCAAGTGTGAGTTCATTGCTACTTTTGGGGGTCAAATCAAGATATGACCATGCTGCCTGGAAATCATCTCATCAGCGAGCTAAGGCTTGAATTGAATTTATTTCATTTCCAGCAGTGGTTAAAGCAATCGAAATAACTCTTCCCAACATATTTAGCACTAATAGTTTGCAGCTCAACAGCCAGGATTCCAGGACTTCCAATCCAAAATAGATGTGTAACTCTCAATAATACGTGCAATGGCAAACTGTACACCATCAGAACCCATAGAAGTGAGTGATTCTTCAGTCTGTAACAAATGAATAAAGTGAGCAGCTGCCTTTTTCATGCTGGCCTCCTGCCTGATAGACAAGTCCAGTAATCAATGAGAAAGGCCCCAGTTTTTATTATCACTTGGACCTTGGTTTGTGTCGGCAAACAAAGAAGAGAAAGCCATGGTAGCCATTTCTGCAACCCAACCAGTGCCTCTGGTTCGTGATTCTTACACAAAGCCAGCGCTAAGTTCTGTATGATTCTCAGAATATCTCCAGCATATCTGCCTCTAATATTCTGCAGATTTTCACTCACCTGGATTCTGACTTATCTGTCAGTGCTGAAGCCACAATGTTGCTGATATCCTGCAATCTTATTGTGCAGTAATGAATAGTAGCATCCTCATATGACACTGGAGCGCCAATCAGCGTCCATCATTGGCTCACTAATTAGAGAAACCACTCCTCATAAACTTTTTTATTTGCCCTGAAAAATAAAGAGCTTGTCCGGGAAGCATGAGGTAAGATTATTGACCCTTCATATGCATTATATACATTTTTCTTCAAGGCCCTCGACAAATTCTAGTAACAATCTCATCGGCAACAAATGAGCATAAGAACCTATGATATTTAAATTTCCATCATTTTGTTCTGTCTCTCAAGCTGTAACACATGAGAAATGTCAAGAAGCATGCGCTCCAAAGCAAACGTTTGGGTTGGACCCCAAGGTTAGTTCTTAAGACGATAGTAATGCAAAATCTAGCTGCCTCATGTATAGCCCACCAGGCACCAGCAAGGCGATTAACCGAGCAAATTCTTTCAAGAATGTCATCCTCGACTTTGATGTCCCACCATGAACCATTAGCATCAAAAGTTTCCGTTTCCTCTGGCTGAGTCAATGGGTGGTGCTTTGCTCAGGCAAGTATGAACGGCCGCTGGATTCAAGAAGATAAAGGCACTTTTCCATCTCTGTGATATATAACTCAAAATAGAAACAAGCTGCTGGGGTGGAGCTGTTGAGACAATTGGCTTTAAGGGCAAAACTTGTTTCCAGTGCAAGAAAGATCTATCGCCAATGCAGGAAATGAAGCTGGCATGTGTTAACTGCTCCACAATCACAAGACCACAGATATATTGTTACAGGTAACACATGAGAAAGCAACTTCAGGTAATGCATCTTTGGTGTCCTTTTCTGGATCACCAAGTTTTTCAAAGGATTGTTTCAGCAATAATAGGAAAGTGCATGGGTGGATAATTTTGCTCTCAAAAGCATCTCAAGAACTGTTGCCACAAGAGACCTCACTTCTGGTTCCCTATCAGAAGCAGCAAACAGAATCGAGAAAAGCAAGTCCTGGATAATTTTCAGCATGCAACAGCTTGACAAGGGTAAATGGAGCCTTAAAATTTCTATATATTAATAATATTTTCACAAAATTTATGCATCCATTTTAGGGCTTCCACTTTGACTGCCAAAGGAGAAGAAGCATCAAGAGCTTTCTCATAAGGAGCTCTGCATACCTCCTCAGATAACCAAAACCATGGCTGGGTATAGATTTCTCACATTTTCCTCCTCCGCACATGTCCCAGACAATGTTTCTGGAGAACTCATCCCACTATTCTGTTTTCTCATGGTGCACTTGCTCATAAACTCAATTGCTGCGAGTCTTTCCAATGCTTTCAGAAGAGCAACTTGCAATTTTACACTTTGGATTGGCAAATGAAAAAGGATCAAACTTGTCAGTTAGAAAATTTACCAACTTCTCAGCCCTGATAACATACAAAGCGTCAACTTCTGCTCGTCGATCGACTATCACCTCTTTTTAAAGAAACACAGCTTAATAGTACTTTCAAATTAAACTTTACTAACACAACCAACTCAGATTCAGAATAACTTTTTAGCTACTGTCATTTTGAGCTCATCACCCTAACAGAATTTTTTTCGAGTTTGCACTTCAATAACTGTAGCTCTTCAAACAAAGAATCCATTATATTTTTTCTAACAACATCATTTTTCCCATGTTGAAGCAAAGATGTATGTCGCGCAGCACTCCCAGTCACTAGTTGATTTGGATGCAAACGCAGCTGTGAGATGGGTCCATCAAATCGTAGTATCTTATGCACGGATGATGGCACAAGGCCAAGCTTTTTGGAGCGACAGTAATTGCAGATTAGTTTTAAGAACACCATGAACCTGGAACAGAAGAAACTTTTTGTGGTATAAACTTGGTCTGCATTTTCCACGTCTAAGCTTTGAAACAATATATCTGCTGCGATTGGGTAAAATGAAGAAAACCTTTCACTTAATATTTCTGCCAACAACGTCAAGCACTTCCAAGAATCCTCAAACCATTTTGACCATCCAAATTTTCTTCCGACCATAGACAAGCATCCCAGTAAAACAGGCACCATCTGGGAAAGGGGTTCGCCTAATTGTTCAAGTAAATTTATTTCAGTAAACCAGATGCCAAGGATTGTAAAACTGTACAAAAGCAAGACAGCAGGGCAAGCAATCTTTTAAATTGTTGAGGAGTACTCAGGACTTCCATCCTGGAGCAACACATCCAGGTCACCTAAAAACTTCGACAGCAATCCCAAAGAAAATTGCATATTATTCACCCAATGTTTCTGGAATTGTAAGAAACTATCCATAATAACACGCTATCAGATTCCACAATGTCCGTACCATTGCCCACCCAAGAAATGGATCGAGCTGTCCATGAAATGGGGTTGGAAGCATCTAAAACTTCAATGAAATCATTGTTAACACACCAAGAAGTCTGGGCAGTAAACTTCATGGAGGTTCCCTCATCCTCAAGAAGTTCCTGGCAAGCTTTAAGAATTGGCAAAGCATATCTCTCAAACAGCTCCCACCTCTCCAACATTAAGAAATTCAAAGGTGAAGGCTCTCTAAAGCTAGTTCTCAAGTCCCATTACTAATATTTCTCAAAGACGGCAATGACCATCCAATAAACCGATCAATTAACTTGCCAAGTATCGCATGGTTCTGCCTTCCATTTGAGGTTACGAGAATGAACACAACAGAGAACATAAAGCCTCATATGCTGTACAAGCGCACGACGCAAGCAATGTAACCGGAACGAAGTACAAC